>JACATO010001900.1:600000-1032183 GCA_018389105.1 Nautilus pompilius
TGGAGAAAATGTTATGATATAGGGATGAATGTTTTATAATCATTGCATTGATCCTGTACACATACACAAAACCTTAATGACAATTAGGTACAGAGCTAAGGTCTTTGCCATGTTGTTTCCTCCATGTAGACTCCTGGTGGTATTCCAACAAAATGAGGCATAGCCTCTCACTTATCCAGCTTCCCTGGATTTTCTGTACACCGCTACCATTCAAATGCTACTCTGGCCATCTTGTTCTCAGACCTGAATGCTGGGATGGGCTTGATATGCTTTGTACAACAGCAGCATCCATCATCTCAGACAACCAGGAACTTCCTCAGATTTTACAAGAGAGGAGAAACATTTCACTGCATGTTCTGTGACAGCTTGTGATGTCAGTGGGACACACCTGTTATGAATATGATTGATTGATATGGTGAATGCGCTGGGTCCTAGACTAAACCACACCTGTGTCTTCAGATTGCCTTGTCATTGCTGTGAAGAATTCAACTGTGGTTTTTCTTTTAACATTTAACCCACAACACATACTTTAACATCTGTGCACACTTATAAGACCAGGTTGCAATGAATAAATTTATTATAACCTTGAACATTGTTGCATAATGTTTTTTTGAAAAGTATAGTATCTGTAAGTGGCTATAGTTTATTTTACTCTTGTTATGCATCACATGATTTCTTATTGTACACAATGAAGTGGGTTGGTTATGTGAAAAATTAAATTTCTATATTTTGTGCTAATTGTGGTGAGTTGAGATGTTATAAATAATGCATCCTTTACACTATTTTATCACTCCTAATATTAAATGGAATATGAACAATTTGAAAATAAAATCAGAGTAAACAATTACCTTTAGTCAGAAATCCAGTGTCCAGGCTAACATTCAGTTTATATTTTGTCATACGCTATAATCTGTGATAGCCTCCTGCCACCTTGTAAACCATTATGTTATAAATACAGTATATCGTCATATATGTATGAATAATAAGCAGGTTTCAATCAGGAGATGAAGAAGTGATCAGCTATAAGTCACAGCTGACACTGTTAGCAGTGGAAACACCTGGCACCCTGCTGGTAATGCAAGTTTTAAATTTTGTTGAAAATAATTCAGTCTTAGGGAATTTTATAGTAAAGTCACATTTTCTCAAAACAATAACAGATCATTGTCAGCATTTTACCACAACTATGATACTGCTGCTGCTGCTGCTGTTTTTCCCTGTACACACTGGCAAGAGAGCTTGTTGCCACAGTTGTCTGCTGGGAAGTATTGCCAATCCAGTGCTGCATATGGTCTGCTACTTCCAACTTCAATCCCTACCATCTTTTTAGATGTGGGAGGAAACTGGACAGCTGGAGGAAAATTCATGTAGCTGACTGGTGAAGCAAAGCAAGCAGAAACTAAGCCAGTTATCTTTGGGAATAAAGCTTAGCCCCGACCATAGTAGCACAGCAGTCTATTTCTGGAGTGCTATTCTGCCATCAACTGTATTCACTGCTTATAGAGGTAATGGTTGCAATGTATCATCCACGTGCTTGTACTCTCTGTTCTGTGGTCCAGTACAGACAGACAGACACACATGCAAGAGATACTAACTACTGTCTGTAAAACCATTCCAGCTTCTTTAATTCATTGTCTTCTGCTAATGTTATGAAAATCAACAACCAGTTTCCAATCTCTTGAAAACTTGATTTTTTACCTGGTCTTCCAGCCACCATTTTTACTGTTAAATCTTACCAAAATCCACAACCAAAGAAGAAATCATCAAAATTAAATTAAAATAAGCGCTTGGTGAAAAGAAAACAACAATACATGTCTATATTTGGCAAAATAAATTCTAACAAATTTAACTCCTTGGTGGAGATTGGATTTTTGAAAATATTTTCTTCTACTTTGAAAATAGATATTGATGTTGTCTTCGTACAGAACCATGGTGATATTCTTGCTGTGTATTGATTTGTTACTGATTCTCTAATTTACAACCATTGGAGTGCATCAACTGTGTCATGCTCGCACTAGTGACTTAATTAAAAGATTTGCCTGCCTTATGTTTTAAATATGTCAGCAAGGAGAGAGAGAGAGAGAAAAGCTGGATACCATGGAAGGAGATGCAACAACAACAGAAATAACATCACAGTGGTAAGAACAACATGCTTATCAACCACAGACATAGGGCTGCTTAAACTGGACTTAACAGTTCCTTTGCTTAAGATTAACAACTTTTTAAAAAAATATTCTCTTATAAAAATCCTCTACTTTCATGAACCTATTTTATATCACAAGATGCCCTTTCCCCCCCATCTTTTGGCAATTAAACATTTTATTTCTGAACCAAAATTATTTGGACAATTTCTCTGCAGTCACAGTAACCTCTAAATAACTTGTTTTTTTTTTTATATCAAGAATAAGAATTTTCTTGATGTGAATTTTCTTTTTTCTGTTTAAAATCAAAATTCTGCAGAAAACATCTGGGGAGATATTATCAGAATGATTGAAATTTTAATAATCTTTTTTTACTTAAAATGTGATAAAATATAAGTATTTTTATTATAATGAATGTAACGATTCATAGAAAAACAGAAGGAAAAAAAAAATGATCAATTTTCCAGTTAGGAGAAGGATATCTTTGGTCTGGTGTATCATCCACTATCATGGGCTGTCCATTGAGGCTAACCTTTTACCATGGTACTTCATCCCTCTTCCTCAAAGACTATTAGGTAACTTAGAAAGATGTTCTTGGAGCCCTTTTTAAAGCTTCCCTGTTCCAGCTATTGAACACAGTAACCACTTAGTAAGACAATTAAAATTAGAATATCACCAGCAAAGCATGTATGAGTAGGAGGATACAAAGCACTGGAGAGTGGTAGTAATTAGCATCTCGTGTACTGTAACTCAGAACAAAGAACATTTGATTTCTCATTTACTTTTTCATAATTGTGTTTAACTGTCAGCTATGTTGCCCAAAGTTTGTTAGTTGTAATACTTGAATGTTTTTTTTAATCAAAAAGAGATAGTGCAACTTAGTTTGGTGAATGTTTATGACCAAACACCTGTAGTCTTCTGGCATATTTCTTTAAAAGATATCCAGGTACAAAGTTTCTGCAGCAGGAGTGTCCAAAATGTTTGAATGTTTGATCACATTTGTAAAATCTGATAAATAAAATAATGTTTTATGCCCGGTGTTGGATACTTTATAAACTATGCTATAATTTATATAGTGTATGAATATATAAAATGTGTTTTAACATAAGAAATTACTTCAAAAATGTTTACAGCAGAGTTACTTCTGTGTTACTAAAGGTGTGTTGGAAAGAGATGTTGCACTTACAATAACTTTGTAATATGATAATATCTTATGCTGATCACAAGAAGAAAATAAGTCTATCCATTTAATATACTACAAATGTTTTAATCTTGATTTTACATTCACAGAAAAAAGAGTTGCACATTAACTTATTTTAATTACTTGCTTTCTTTTCAATAATTGTTCATATCTTGGTTGGAATTTAGACCCCAAGATTAACACTATTAAATGCAGATGTTCCTCTTGTTGATCTTCATTTCATAGAAGGTATGTTCAGATGCTGCCAAAGAGAGAATGGAATTTTTATAATGTTGTCTAATGATACTGGGAGTTTTTTTTTTAATATAAAGAAGTATAGAGGCCCATTGATCTAACTTCTCTAAATATCTCTCTCTGAGCTACAAAAGGACTCTGGAATATTTATTCAAAATATGCATTGCTGCAAACATTGTCCATATTGTTGGTGAATGGGTTTTAAAACATTTTAATTTATACTTCACTCAAACAAAAATTCTTGAAAGTACTTTCTGAACTCTCTCTTTCCAAGTTTATAGTCCCCTTAATATTTTCTTTCTGAAAATTAATCTTAACATTGGTATAGCTATCATGCTCCTTAACTAATGTCTGACATGCTTCAAAATGTGCAAGATTACATTCTTGGCTGTTTTTATAGTAATATCAATTTATTCTCAAATGTCTTGACACTATCAAACATTACAGTTACTAATGCCGCTTCATCTTATAGGTTTAACATTAAACTCATTTATCAATCTGTAATGTCCACTAAGAAGTAAGATCTCACAACCAAGATAAATTTGATAGTTCAGGAACTTGGCAACCGTTGAAGTTTATTTTTTGCCAAAGTTTGTTTTTTTTTTGAGTGCCAGAATATGGCACCTTTATTCAGTCACCTTACATCTGAGTACTGTGCATCTAACTCAGAGATTTGAATATAATGTAGGTCAAGAATCCCTTATCCGACATTCTGAAAACTGAAAAGCTCCAAAATCCAAAATATTTTTGGAGCACTTTCAGTGGAAAATTCCAGAAGATTCCTGGGCAACACACTTGACATACGCGCATTACTCACCATAATTTTTGTGCTTTGTTGGTATGAATAAACTTTGGAAATGTCAAAAAGGCCTGAAAATACCCATATGATACCAGTAGCCTACCATAGTGATAGCTTACATTTCTGATGGTTAAATGTACATCTTTTTCTTATGGTTTCATGCACAAAATGATTTTAAAATATTTCATAAAACTACCTGTAAGTCTATATGTATCCATGTGCAGTTATAATGATGTAAATGAACTTGTGCCCAGTCCCCACTCTCCAGTGGGTTAGCTACAAAATTATGCCGGTATATCTGTTCCAAAATCTGAAAAATTCCGGAATCCAAAACGCATTCAGACCCAAGGATTTCAGATAAGGGATTATCAACCTGTATAATGTATTGTTTTAATACTATACTCATAAAAATTTCAAATTAAAATAGAAGCTTCCAAGACCTCTTGATGGTAGTGATCTTTGTTGACTGCTATCTGATTTTACAAGCTTTCTTTATATCCAATGAATTTTCTTTTTTTGTTATGCACAGCTGGTGGACCACTAGTAATTATTACAAAAGCCTCTTTTGTAGACCATATTTGGTAGTACTTCTGACAACACTAAATAAATTGTGGCCTCAGGTGCAATCTTTCAATGAAACAAGGGATGGCAGTTCTTCTGTTATATCAAAATTACATCTTTTCCATAAATAAAAACCAAAAGCTGGGCAAGTATTTCCAATATTGGTTCTCTCATCAAGACAGAGTATATTTCAAATTTTTCTATCTTTTTAATGCATCTGTGCTTTTAAGTCAATTACTATGTCATCTGTTTTCTTGGCAATGGTGTTACAGGATAAACTTGTCAGTTGAAAAATATTTTTCTTCTCTAGACAAAATGTTCAAAGCATTGTTTAAACTAACATCATCTGTGTGCAACCAAATAAATTGCCAAACTTACATGTACTGCTGCTGCTGCTGCAGTCTGATTGTGATATTTTGCAAAAATCTGTTGAGAAGTTAAATCAACTTTCAATTTTTCTAATTCTGCCTTTTATTTCTTCATCCCTTATAAGTATCATACTGCATTGCTTGTTTTGTATCATGATGTCTTCTGATGCTATATTCATTCTTTAAGTGATGGCGGCCCTAGTTTTTCATATCCAAAAACCTAACCGAACCTGACCAACTTATTACATTACAAACCTTTATTTTAGGTAAGTAAAATGTTATGTGACAGACAGACTCAATGAAGCAAGCTGCTTGGCACTCAAGCAATGCTCCTAGGAGGCAGAGAACAATCAGCAAATGAAAATTGAATAGTATTTCCATGTAGGAGAAATACAGCATTTCCATATCTTAGTGCACTAATTTTATCTTGCAATTTGTTCAAAATCATTTATAGGTAAATTATTTCAAAATTATTATTATTTTTTAATGAGCTGACCTAAAATCTCTATTGGAAAAAATGTTTAAATGAACCTGACAAGTTAACATTTTTATTTTTGTTTATAAGCTGGATAGATATTACAGGAGGGTGGGCCATAGTTTGATTACCATATTTTTACAGCAATTATTTCTCATTACAGCTTTGTGATTTAAAAAAGAGATATTGCTATTTTAATATCACTGGTGATATATTTCATTACCTTAATATCATAAGTGGTCCACTTTATTATTAAATTCCCAGTGATAACATCACTGGAAAACTCATTACATCTGTATACATTTTAATTTTTTAGTTGAAGATTGAAAAAGAGACATGTATAATGTAAATTTAGTGAGAAAAAAACTGTATATGCATTTATATGTATATGTTGATCTACACACTTAAGAACGATAAATCTGTCATGATGATCATTATTTAGTTAATTAAGGAACAAAACATCGTTAGAATACATTCATTTACAGACTGGTATAAAGGAGCTAATGTGTGGGTTTTAAATTAGGAAATGCAGTGTGAAGAATGTTTGCTGAAAAAGCCTATTTCTACATTAATTGAATTTATGTTATTATATGGTTCACTCAAAGTGCAATAATAAAATATTTGTGTTTATTAGTTAGTATATAGTATCAGACAAAAGTTTAAGAACAATGGCAGGACAAACATAAATTGACATGTAAATTATGTAAAAATAAACATTCCAGTGTGGGAACTACACTGGTATAAGAGCAATTTCTTGCTTTTTTGATTGGCATATGCATCAGTGTGTTCAGTAGTGAATGCTTTCATACATTATAATGAAATTTTGTAGTGATAAAAGTTTAAGAATGATAACTGCCTACATTTCTGGGTTTCTTCTAGACAACCATTAGAATAGGCAAACTAATGCATAATTATTTTAATCATTTTAAAATGGGTTAAAAAGCCAGTTTAAGTCCAACAAATTGTGCTCTGATCATGGAGTTGTTCAAGGGAAAAAATACTCATATTCTGAGATTGTTAGGCGGGTTGAATGCAGTAAAAGGATTTGTTATCTGGTCTAGAAGCTGTTTGAACAAATCGGCAGATATATCGAAAGCCAAAGTGTCAGACCCCAAAAAACCGATGCTAGGACTGATTGGGAAATCAAATATCATCTCAAAATGGACCAGCACAAAACATTTGTCGACATTTTGAGGGATTTGGCGAACCTACCAAATTCAAAAAAAATTGACTAGAAATGACTTTGGTTTCAAATTGATAGAGTATGTTGCCAAGTAGAAACTTTGTGTTCTCCTGAAGAATAAAAAGGCTCAACTTAAGTTTGCCAAGGACCATCTTCATTGATTCAGAAATGTTGGCTCTGGTCCAATGAGTTGCAGCTCCAGATATTTTGATCAGATGGTCAGTCTTATGTACATCAAATATTTATATAAAAAAGGACCATCTCCATTGGATCTTGAAAATGTCAGCTAGCATGCACTGGTCCAATGAATCATCCAGTTCTAGATATTTGGATCAAATGTTTGGACTTAAGTGTTGCAAAAATTCAGTAAAGAATTCCATCTAAAGTGTACCAAACCAACAGTCAAAAGTAGGGGGTATGTACATTATGTTATGGATCTGTTTCTCTCAAAATGGGACAGACCCTATCGTATCCAGAAGAATGGATTGGTTTGTTTACCTGGATATTTTGACCAATATACTAGAACCAGATTCTGTGGATTCATCCTCTCAACTGGATTTTTCAAAATGATAATAGTCTGAAACATTTTAGCTGCCATCATCAAGCTGTATCTCACAGATGAAAAAATTCTACCTTTAAATTGGCTGGCACAAAGTCCTTATTTGAATTTATTAGAGAATTGATGGAACAACACAGACAAAGCTGTTAAGATGAAAAGGCTCAGAGATTTGGATCAATTGTTCCAAATTATTTACAATTTGTGCTGATATTTGTCTTATGGACTCCATACATAAGTGCTGTCAATCTGTAGTTGATGTTCGTGGCTATGTGGCCAACTACTAATACTGCTATTGATCTATTTATTTCATGTAATCTCTAAAAATTAGGTTTTTGTGACAAAATTTTAAATGTTTGATTCATTCTTAAAATTTTGTTGCCATTAAATTCTGTCATGATGTAAGAAAAGTGAGCATATACACAATATTTCATGTTGATGTGTGTCATTTGAAAAACTATAAATGCTTTTCTGTCATGGGGAATGTTTATTTTTCATATTTTATTTGTCAATTTACGTTTGTTCTGCCATTGTTCTTACATTTTTGTCCACCACTATACGTATTATAACATGAGTTAAAGAGAAATAGCTGTTTAAAACATATTTTCGGGATTATTGTTTAATGACAGACAATGTTAAGACGACTTTAGCTAGCAGGCATGTAATAGCAGGAATTTAATGAGACTGTCACCTTAGTACTGTAGGTATTAGATTAATCCACTAATATTATGGAATTTGCTTCACTTTTTCTTTATGTACTGTCAAGATGGCCATTGTTAAATTAAGCATTGTTTCCTCCTCTTGTTCATTCTTTGTGTTTCATTTGTTTTATATGAATGCTTCTCCAGTGTATTCTAGGCTGCTTCTGTGCCTAAATTCCCAGACAAAGAAGTTGTTAATCTTTACATATTTATCTGGCAATGGTAGTTGCCTTCATATTACAGATAGATGAATTATTGTCAACAGGAATTAGGTTTGTGCTATAAGAAAAAAATTTAAAAGAGTTAGTTACAAGAAATACCTTTTTTTCCTGCAACTGTCTTGTTGTCTGTGTTGCTATTTAGAACAGAAATTGTGATGTATGCCACAGTTTCAGTAAGTAATGGTAGGCAGAGCACTATTCCAATTGGCTGGCTACAATGCTCAAAAGGATAGAAGACATTTTGATCTGTCTAACTCACTTTCAGCAGGTTGGATGGATGCTTGCTGAGTCGTCATAGCTCTGAATGTATATACGGATGTGATGATGTATTATAGATTAAATTTGGCTACCAAAGTGACATTTAAACAAAATTTTTTCCATGTATCAGGTTACTGGACTTTTTTTTTTTTTAAGACTTAAATGTATTTGGAGCATTTTAATGTGAAAAAAATCAATATATCAACAAATATTAGCATTGACCCATTTTTTAAATAGGATAATTGATTAGAAACTAGTGTTTAAGATTATTGGACATATGCAGTCATTGCTGGTGTATGTCATATATTTCAGTGGCTGGCTAAAGTAGGTTTTTGTTCTTTCATGGTATCTGTTCATCTTGTTTAAAACCCTGTTTTATTTCAATGTTGGCTCACATTTATTTGTCAGCTAAAGGAATTAAACAAAAACAAATTTTACAAGGTTCTTGAAAGGGAAACTGCACAAAATAACTTGGTTTTAAAAAAAAAATTCAATGGTTCATATTTTTCCTTGATCTGAATAGGTAATTTAGATTTACAAATAATCTGACAGCGATTATCTTCATTTGTGGATGCTGTTGCTTATTTGAGAAGATTGTTAGGGATTTTCTCTAGTTTTTATTGTGTATGCAGTAAATATCTTAGAGAAAAACTGGAGAAAATCAAGCAATAAAGCTGATTCGTCACCAGTAGAAAGAGGTTTTTGTTTCTTTGTTTTCCCTCACTGAATAGCGATAAATAGAAGAGAGTAAAGCTTCAGGTCTTGAGAGATAGATGTGAATTGGTTGATGGTACATGAGAATTTAAACTCCCAAGCATCAAAAAATACTTTTATTTTCCATGAAATTTTTTTTTTTTTTTACAATGAACAGCGTTAGCACTAAACCTGAGATGGCTTTTCAGAGCAAACGTAGTTCATCAAGAGACAAGAATTAACTAACCCAGGTCTTTCAGTCACTGCTTTATTTTAAGGCGCTCTGCTGAAGCACTTTATAGAGTTATAAAAAAAAAAAACAAATAACCAAAACTACTTCTAGGAAATAATTAAAATCGAGACAAAGATAGAAAATCAATGCTACGCTTTTTCTTAGAGTGCACATCTCGTTTTGTTTCTCCTTGACATGAACTTTCTAAAATGTCCAACAGCTGCAGGGTTAGGCCATCGCTCTTTGTCTGTTGTCCGATGTTGGGGCCCTGTGGTTACAGTTAGTAGTACACAAGAAAATGTTCCCTTTTGCCGAATTGCGTGCATACCTTTTAGACATTTGTGAGAGAGTCTTAAAGAGAGAGTAATGGTGGGATTATTGAAAGTAACTTTTGAATCCACAGATTTGAGGAGCTTTAAACAGTTGTAAATTCTGTTAAAGTTCTAATTTACAACAAAGAGATCTTCAGGCAAAACTGCCAGACATTTTGGGAGACTCTTGGCTTGGGCATAAGGTTTTCCAATGTCTATGCGCAGCCTCATTTCTCAGTAATGACGGCAGAGTACAGTTTGAGTATTGATTACACCACTGCTTTATTTCGCAAAGTAATAATCCTGAGTGGTTTTTATAATCATTTCATTTTAAATTCACGTGAAGTTTAAAAAAAAAAACAAAATAACCAAGCAATCATTTTGTAGCGTTGCTTCCATTTTTGTTTTTTTAATCAAGTTTAATAATTAAACAGTGTACTATACTATCTTGTGAATGCTATATCATTAAATATGTAAACAGAATTTCTATTCTTTTCATTCATATAAGTGCCTCAAAGCATCTTTCTTACAGCAAATTATATTTATTATTGTCCATTAATTTTCAGAATTTCTCTGAATGCTCCAAGATATCTCAAACGTATGAAACCGTGCCCGCGTTTCACTCATATTCTGCTGTGAAACCTGTCACCAGCTGCTACCTAATGATTTCTAAAGATACTTGATAGGTTTTTTATGAGCTTTCATGCGAAGATTGCTCTAGTTGAGTGTAGATTATCACAATCATGAATGCTTGTCATAGTTTATGTAAATATGAATTCCTTCTGTATCTTTCTGAAAGAGTTCTGTTAATGGATTATATCTTAACCCAGTCTCTAGAGTAAGAAAGAAAAAAACAGACAATTTATTGAAAAGCTTCAAATCTAAAATTCTCTTATATCACTGGTAGAAGCTGGAGATAGTTTCATTTGAACAATACAATAGTAGCAAAATTATTATTGTGTAATATAGTTTTTCAATTTTTTAAAAAAAATCCTAATTTAAAACTGATTTTTAATATTGAATTAGCTTTTGTTTTGGTGTCATTTTTTTAGTGCACATGATGCTGCTGCTACTCGAAAGTTGGTTACTGTGTAGTAGATTTCCATGTAAGGTACAACCACACTGGACTGATGCTGCATTCTGTCTTCAATCTCTCCTACTTGTTTGTCCTTGATCACTGAATCCAACCAGTACTTGGTCAGCATCTCAAAATATTTCACCAGACAACTGCTTGTGATAAAGCCTGGTTTTTTCTAAGGAAGTTTATCAACCCTTGGTGCACATTTGGTTCCATTCTATGAAGTAGCCTTTGAAAGCTCTGCCTTGAATGAGGCAGAGCACCAACTCTGCCAACTGATTTCTTCATTAACTGAATTTCTCTTAGGCAGTCAAATGAAACCAAACAAAGTCCAAATAAATGGAAACATGCATGCTTTCACAATGTTTAATTAACATTACAGAACAGCAGTAGCATTTCTCTTTGAGTGTTAAAAATATGACTTCTTTTTTTGTCATTATCGCCCACCTTATCTTTTTAGCTGTGGAACAAATTTAGCAACTGATCCCCTATGAACTGACTTTGAATTTTTCTTTCTCTCATTCATCCATAACAATCAGTTTTTATACAAACCTTGTACATCTTTGTCAAACTGCATCAGAAAGGTATTCCCTCACTAACATCACTTCAGATCAGTTGGATGTTCAATCGTCAGCTGCAAATTTACAATCTGTTGTACCTTTAATTTGTTTTTACATTATTTTCAGTTTCAAGATGTCAGAAATTCTACTGACAAAAATATGCATAGAAAGAGAGAAAAAAAGGGGGTGGTGGAGATTTATATTAAATACTTTTAAGTTTGCAAATTTAAACAGTTGATGGATGATAAATGCTTGTCTTTGGTTAATATTTAAAAATAATTATTTGTCTTTTAGCCAAAAATTATTTGTATAATTCTAGGCACCAAATTTAAAACTTAAAATGCTAGAAATTCTGCTGTTACTTTAGATGCTGCCAACATCGTTTACCATCTTTGTTTTATCTCTTTATTACTTCTTATGCTCATCAGTGATCTTAAGAGTGAGTGAAGAAATAGTGAATAAATATACAACATTTAAACTACACTAGTATGCAAAAATTAGGCAACAACAACAACACAAACTTCCAAAATTTGTAATGTCTTATTCACCAAATGATCAACACAAACTCCAATCCTTATAAGAAAACTTCTATCATAGAAATATGTAGATTAGAAACAAATTTTAGGGGTGGGGAGACAGGACCAAAATCAGGAAAGTAGGAATTATATTGTAAAGAATGTAATTAAACATTAATTAGATGTAGTCATTAGGAAATGTGGTCTCCCCAGACAATAATTCATGACTCACAGCAGCTTTGCATACTACTTATAACAGTGAAAGTAGTAGGCAATAAAGTCTATTGTCTTCTTGGAAAAGCTTTCAGTTCTTGGAGGGAGGCAACAAGTTTTCCAAGTGAATCGCAAAATCTCAGTAGGATTTAGCTCAGGAGAATATGCTTGCCCTTCAAGGTATTGTTTGATTAAATGTGCTCTATGTGGATGAGCATCATCACTCGTTAAAATGAAGTTATCTTCAATTGCACCAGCATTTGCTCTGATACAGAGATCCATAATCTCATGTATACATCTCATTGCTATCAGGGTATCACCCTGAAATACAAGCAGGTCTGTACACTCGCTTAGTGAAATTCCTGCCCAGACCATTATACCTCTGCTACAATAGTGATTCTTCTCCATGATGTTTGTGGTCTAGCTGCATGCCCCACATTTCCTCTGATTAAGTATCTACCATAAGTCACACTGAAGGTTAAATATTGTCATTAAAGAGAGCATGGCTCCAGTCATGTGATATCCAAGTGACATGTTCAACTGCTCCTGTTTATGATGGTGGATCAAGAAGATATATTATGGGGTTGTCTTGCATGGAGCCCTCTTTCATGTGTTCATGGTTTAGGCTGACACCAACCTTCTTGTAACCATCAAAAACAAATTGGATCAGTGTTGAAGTTCTGCTTTGCTGGATTTGTGACCTGCAATTGACCTTGAACTGGTCTTTGGGCAATATCTCCATGCACTTTAAATTGTTTCCATAACTGAAAAACCAAAATTCTGTTCACATTTAGCCATTCCACCACCTGGGTCTATGACTGTCCAGCCTCTTACCTACCAATAGCTCTCCACCTTGGTACATCTTTTCAATAAGTATGGCTGCCCATTTGTAACTTTCCCCTTCTAAACAAATGTCCTAAAAGAGCCAAAATTAACATAAACACAGGTTTTTTTTTAATTCATCTTTTGCATGCTTTTTCAAGAACTCATTTATTTATTTCTTTGATAAAAGTTGTGTTACATGAAGTGTAGTTTATGTTGAACCTTGGTGAATAAAACTTTAACCTTATTTGGAAACATTTTTGTTTGTTGCTTGGCTTTTTGAAACCAGTGTAGTTTACTCCCCTTCAAATCTGCATCCTAGTGTCAATAGAAGGCATCCATCCATCATGGGATCCTCTCCAGTTTCAATTTTCTATACCAAACTGGGAAGAATATGATAGGGGAGGGGGTGAAATCACTAGTTCTCAACAATGTGTCAGCATAACAAAGCATGTGATGCATTCTGAGAATGTTTATTGTATTTACACACTTAATAACTTAAGAAAATGGAGATTTAGGCTACAACATTTTACCTGTGGCAGACTGGGAGCTGGTTAATAATGAATATTATGCCCTTCTCTCCCACTTTACTGTAAAGGAAACATGGTACACAAGATTTGTCATTCATATCCATCTGGTATCTATTGGCAATGGCATGTCAATAAAATTGGTAGAAAAACAGATGATGGATTGAAAGGGAGGTATTGACCTATGGAAATCAACAAGCAGATGCCTGTTTTGATTTAGTGCAACAATAAACCATACGTTTATTCCTTTATTGTTTTTAAAAAGTTTAGACTCAAATCATAAAAACATTCCTAAACTGAAACAGGTTTCTCTGATCCTATATTCAAGTGTGGATCAAAGTTCTTTCAGCCTATCCAGTCTAGATCAGGCTGATCCAACTTTTTTTTTTAGTGTTTATAATTAATGGTTGCAGCAAATATCTGGCATTTATGAACTTGTAAATCATGCACATAGGTACTAAAGTGAAGATTTGCCACTTTTCCTAATTGTACCATTTGAAGCAGATTGATATTTTTCAGTAAAATAAAAAGACAGACTTTGCTCAAACATTGTGACCAAGTTAAAGGAAGAATGTGACTTGTATGTGCAGTGTACATGATCAGTTTGTGTAATTAGTATTTTTCAAATACCATATCTTTATTTCTCAATAACTTTGTCTTTTTGTTTAAAACTGTAAATATGCATGAAAATATGCAAAGGTCTTTTCATAAATGTTACCTTTATTTTTACCACAAATAGTTTATGATCTTTTCTCTCTTTTTTTTGTTGAACCATCCTCTTCACTTTGAAATCAAAGCATTGACCATAATCTCTTCAGGTTCCTTTTGCTGTATCCATTCTTGAGCCATTCTCATCACACATCTCTTAGCTGCTGGTTTCCTGTTCCTTTCTTTCTCTCCCCCACCTCCCTTTTTTTTAGTTCTGCTGCATCTTAGATTAAAATTTGAAAAAAACTTTGTTGACATTTTGTCGCTTAAATTCAGAAAGATGGTAGAGTGCACTGACCTAGAAACTGAGATTGATACATTCACAGGCTCACAATTGACTGATTACAGAATTATTAATGTGCTATCAAAGTTTTGTTCAAGAAAGGTTTGAACAGTTGGGTTGATATCTTGCCTGTTTATTTAGTGAAGAATGTTTGATTGCTGGTAAATACATTCTGGGAAATCCTAACTTAGATATAAAAATACCAGCAGACATTATTTTATAGTTCACTATTATAGCAAACAACCTGTAAAAACTGGTGCGCTCTATTTCTTGTATAGTTTGTTGTTGCAATTATTAAACAGAAACACAGTTGTTATGTTAACCCTTTCTATACAATTTCAGATCATTATTTTATACCAGCCTAGAAGAACTAGAGATTGTGTTGAACTGGCTGCATATTTAATCAACTCACTTGTAATGAAAAACATGAGGTTGACAATTTGTTGTACCCATTAAAGGATATTTCATTTTGTGGACAAAAAATCTTTCTAAAAATTATTTTAATAGTTAAGTAACTTTTTCTTTACTCATGCAACTAGTTTATAAATAACAGTTAATTTTCATACATTAAATATGCACCTTTCTGCAACATCTGAAGATATCTGGGGTTTTGTTTAGTGTTTTCACTGGGAAAATTAGGTAAAGGTATAACTTACTTCATATCCATTATACATCTAGCAGTGATAATAGGGTACTGGTGTTTCTTTGAGCCATGGAATAAATTGTGATTAACTAGAGTGAGGTTTAAAATTTTAATTACAATTTAAATCTTTTTTTTTTAACTTCAAGGGAAAATTATGCACTTATATGATGTACATATTGCTTTAATTCAAGAAACTGTATCTACTTCTAGTAACAAAACAGTTCCATTTTATTTGCAATCACTTCAGGTAACCTTTTCATTCAACATCTGTGCAGTGAGCTACAAACCCATCTTTATGCCACTCTACAGTGATGTGACACTAAAATGGTCAAATTTGTAGACTTGATATTTATATTTTATATTGATCACAGAAAGTCTGAAACATTGTTCTAGAATTTCAAATGAAAACCAGCTGAAATGGCATTGCTGCTGTAATGATATCCAGCCAGTAGCTCATATAGATATCCATAGTATTCGATATGGCTTACATAATTACATTTCACCATGTAAAAGGAGAAGAAAAAAAAAGGGTTTTCTGGATTTAAGTAATTAAAATTTCTCAGAATTTTAGAAAGATTATGTATTATTAAAAATGGAGAGATGATATATTAAAAAATTACTGTTTACTTCTCTCTCCTCTCTTTTTTGTTTTGAATTTTGAAATTTTCATCCAGGAAGAAAAAAACCCAAAACAACTTAGTGGTATCAGATGTGACTAGAAATTAATTCTGTGACCAAGAATGTTGCTGCCTAACAATTACTTTACCTTTTTTATTTGTGCAGGTATTTACTGATATTCATTTGTGGGATGCCATTAGATACATTGGCATCACACTGTCCACTCAAAATTTAATGGGATTTCAATAGCTACTGGCAGCCTGTTACTAGAAAAAATACTCAGCTTTATATCCTGTTGAGGAACAGACCTCATAACAGTGACAAAGCTGTTTAAACTTTTATCAAGATGAGATCTGTACCCACCCAAGTCTAATGCTAATTATATGCATTACAAGATCATGGGTTTTCATAGAAACCTGAAATCTATAACAAATAGATGGATACCTGCACAAATTCAGGTTTTGGGGTTTGTCTTCTAATTATTTTCTCCCTAATTAGAGAAAGTTTTGGTGATTTTAAAACTTTTATTAGGTTCATGGTCTCAGAATTGGTTCATTGTTGGGAAAATTCCAAATAAATTTCTTATTTTTTATTGCATTGCTAATAACCTTTAAAAATAAATATATATATAATTTTGATGCTGGCTGTTTTAATTTTTTTTTTTTTTTATATAGTGAAAACCATTAACTTTGCTATGAAGCTGATTTGTTTTGTCACAGAACACATCTTACCCCAATCCAAACCTGCTGCTGCCCATATCTCATATCATAATTGCTTGCTGGCATTCATCACTACGCAGGGTTAGCCCCCCTTTTTAACCAGTTGGTGTTGATATATTTACCTGAGTAGAAACTCGCATAACAAATGACCCGCAGTAACTGATCTCGCTAGCTCCTACATAGTACAGAAAATAAAAAAAAAATTGTTAACCTACTATAGCCATAGCCACTGAGGTTGTCCTCTCTCGAGTTTTCAACCAATTCAGTTGGAGTTCTACCATATCTAAGTTGACTTGGATTATACTGCCTGAAAAAAGATACATTGAATCCTGCCTTACACTAAGGGTTCTATCTTCTATGTTTCCTTTTAAAACCCACCATCTTTTTTTCTTTTTTCTTTCCATATTGGAGCCTCACGCTTCTTTAGACTTCAAAACAACTAACTCAGTAATCAGATCTGTGGAATTGTCACCGTGATCTAAGTTTTTATGCATTTTTTCATCTTTTATTTACTTTGAACTTCAGCTTAAAAAGTTAGGTTTATTCTGCATCAGTGAAGTGTCTGGATTTATAATGAGTTTCTAACTGGGCCAGGATTCCACCCAAAGGTGGACCTTTATGCCTGGTTGGTTTCACCTTAAACAATGAGTTGTTACAATTGTCAGGCTTTGCTGTGTGAGGATGGCATAGTCATTCTTCAAATATCCCAGCAATTTCTGGAGATTGGAAATCACTCTCTTTTTTTTTCTTTTTTTTTTTATTTTGCTTGATTGATTTTAATCTTAATCATGGAGCTAAGAAATAATGGAAAAAGGATTTTAGCTTTAACTTGACCCTGATTACACAATCTGAAAGAATGCATGGAACCCAAACTGACAGCCCCCCCCCACCAACACCATTGCAGCATGGCAGGATTCTTCCTCTCATTGGCAGTCAGCTTGTTTCCTTTTCCCTAACCCACTTAGCCTTTCTGATTATTTTTGTTTGTTCTTTCTTTCCTGATTATCTTTAAAAAAATGAAATCACGTTAAAATCTATTTCAAATTTTTGAAAATGCAACATGATTTGTACAGCTGCATTACTGTATTTGACATGAGTTTTATAGATGCACCATCATTTTTTTGTCATCATCAGTGGAGTTACTGGTCTATAAAAATATTATGCTTCCTCTAACAGCGATTTGCCAAAATAATGCATTTGTAAGTCTAAAAAAATTACAAGTTTACGGTTTAATGTTAGTTGCATTGCTGATTACTTGGAGAAATATTAGCAATGTACTGTACACATTGAAATTGAGTTTTCAATGGCCATATACTTTTATTTTAAGAATTCTAGGGATGGTAATGTCTGAAAATGATTTTTAAGTGTTATTTTTTTCTCTTTTATATAAAGGAAGTTACTCTTATACTTTACTAGACCACCTGTTTGTCTTTGGAGGGAAGGGGCTATTTTTTTTTTTATCATTGGCCCCCTTTCTAAGAAAATAATTCCAGATGTTTCCCTGTTGGTGATAGTTAGATTAAAGAACATCCTCTTATTGATGGGGTGAGTTGTTGGGTTTGGAATAGAGCTGCCTGACTGGACTTTTGCCAGATTGGATTTCTCATTAATTTGGTCCACTGTGTGTACTGAAGATTATAAATCATTAAGCTCAGGGCACTGAACATATTATTCATTCCTTCAGTTGTGGCTAAAAGTAATTAATCTTCTACCAGCATGTGCTTTTTTTCTTGTAGTTTGAGCCTTTTTGGTTGACAGGTTTCTTAGCAACAGAGCATTTCGACTTGTATCTTTGTGCAAAATTCTTTTATTAAATTTTGAATATTGATATATGAGAGCTGTTGCTTGAAATAAATTTTTGCTAACAATCTCAGCAGGTGATACCTGAGAGAAGACTTTAGCTCAGCACATTTATTGCACCACAGCAAACATTTTGACTGTGAAATCTACATACCTCGGTAACAAGGTAAACTGATTATGCAGCTAGGTCACATGGTTCTCTGAAACCCTTAAAATATATCTGATTCTGAGAAATGGACATGAATAGAATAGTTTTTCTATAGACAATAAGAGTCAGTACACCTGTAGAAACCACTGCAAACAGTAGTTTGATTCTATTTCTGTAATCAATTGTTTTTAATGAGGCCAGGTGCTTAGTCTTGGGCTGTGCTAAATGGAAAGTCTCTCAGAGCTTAGGTCACCCACCATCACCACCAGTGCATTACGCATTAAGCACCATTTTATATGTACCCCGCTAACAGTCTTTATATGTAAATGAAATTTTATTCCAGATTTGACCAGGTTTGTTTTAGAAGATTTATTACTGTGGTCAAAATATTGTCTCTTTAAGGGGAGAGAAGTAGCTTTTTTAATTTATAATTTATTCCAGTGATTCAGAGAGAAATATAGATGAAAATACTCAGGAGTGTGATAAGGATGAGTCCACTACATGGGATTTCTTTGTTGTTCTTGCAAGTTCTAAAAGTGAGATACTTTTTGGTAGTATATTTAAATGCTCTATAAATGTTTTTAAAAAAAACCCTTGTCTTGGTGGTCATTTAAATATAGCCTCCGCAAAGCAATTATTTTAACTTGAAGCATTACAGTGGGTCAATTGTATTTAATGTCCAGCTGATGTTATGCAGATACAATACAAGTTCATTACCAGAGTAACAGAATTGGAAATATCCCACCCAGACAACAACAACAAAACATTGCAGAATGTTTTCCGCATTTTTCCAGTCACATTCCTGTAGTGTAATTTGGTTAAATGGCTGACTGAGTCTCTGCACTCTAGTCTTGGTTTGTGCCATGGACAGGCCTGTTTGTCGTCTGACTGCCGCTCAGTGTATTACTTCTATTTTACTTATGAACGTACCATAAATACAGTTTTAAAGTTTGTCAAGAATGCACACATTTTTGTGGAAATGCATTAGAAAAGCAGCAACAAAAATCTCGCCAGTGTTTACCTTGACGTCTACATATCTACAAACATTTTCTGTAAATGGGGAGGATTGAAGACGAAATTCAGATGCCATCTAACTAGTAAGCATCTGGAATTAGGGCTGGGATTTGCAGTTACTTTATTTATTCCAGATTTAAATAGCAGAGCTCGAATGTGAATGACTAGCACTGAGCCACACTAAGTGGATACTCCTGCAATATTTATTCTTCAAAATGCAATGATTATTAATATTTAATTTGCTTTGCTTTGTATTATTATGCAGTGAGTGTGTATATATTTGTGGGTTCTCATAAGGCGATATTTTCTTTATTCTTATAGGCTGTTAATTTGTATTGTTTTCATTAGTGATTTTCCTTAATATTAAGTAGAACCCCCTTATTTTGCTGCTATATCTGTGTTTTTGGTTCTGGGATAATTATCCATTTTGGCAGTAATTTTCATCTGCTTGATTTAGACCAAATGACAGACTACACAATGAAATTTGATGACTTTTCATATTATCTTTGGATATTATTTGGCAAAAGAAGCCATGTGTAGAACCCTGGTATTCTAACAGTATACCATATGTCTGGAAGGTGGTGGCTGCACACATTTTGTTTGGCTGGTCTTATAATAAGTCTAAGCTATCAGTTGGAGTTATTACTTGCTAAAATTGTTGAGTAAGATTATAAAACTTTGAGTTACAAGTTTAATTTTAATGGAACTTGACTTATGCACATGTGAAATGTAACTAAAGAATATCCAAATATTTGAGGTATAAGATTCTATGGGTTTTTTTTTTAAAAGACAAGACATCAATTTGTATTATTAGAGTTAGCTGTTTAGTGTTGTTTTCATTTCGTCTCTCATAAGTTACCAGTTTTACTTTCTGTCTAATAGCTGTACTATCCAGTCTTCTAAATGATGCTGAATATTCAAATGTTAACCAGTTCATATTTTCATCTGTTGTGTTTTCTGCTTTCTCCATATTTACACTGACACATCACTAAGAAGTATAGACCCCCACATGAGCAGCAGAGCAGTCAGCTCTCCACTCTTAATTCAGTCTGTCTGTCTGTCTCTCTCTCTCTCTCTCTCTCTCTCTCTCTCTCTCTCTCTCTCTCTCCATCTCTCTCTCTCTCTTCTCTCTCTCTCTCGCCCATCTCTCTCCTCCATCTCTCTCTCTCTCTCTCTCTCTCCATCTCTCTCTCCATCTCTCCCTCTCTCTCTTGCTCTCTCTCTCTCACTCATCTCTCTCTCCATCTCTCTCTCTCTTTCTCTCCATCTCTCTCTCTCTCTCTCTCTCTCTCTCTCTCTCTCTCTCTCTCTCTCTCTCTCTCTCTCTCTCCATCTCTCTCTATCCTCTCTCCCTCTTCTCTCTTTCTCTCCCATCTCTCTCTCTCCCCTCTCTCATTTTCTCTCCCATCTCTCTCTCTCCATCTCTCTCTCTCTCTCTCTTCTCTCTCCACTCTCTCTCTCCTCTTTCTCTCTCCATCTCTCTCTCTCTCTTCTCATCTTTCTCTCTCCATCTCTCTCGCTCTCTCTCCATCTTTCCCTCTCTCTCTCTCTCTCTGTGTGTGTGTGGTATGTGTTTTCTCTCTCTCTCTCGTTTCATCTTATTGTTCTAAAAAATACTTTAGAAAAGAGATTTTCTGGCCTTTTGAGCAAATCATTAAAGTAATGATGTAGAATTGAGTCAAACTGTTTTAAGAGAGATTTGCAGTCATAAAAACCAAAATGATTCATGAAGTAAATGAAGTAAAATATTTTCATCAAGTTTCAGTTTTTTTCTCCTCCCATGTATTTTTATGCATTTGCTTCCTTGAAGAGCATTTCAAGCATTTGGCATCGGATTTTAGTCAAAATCAATTAAACTCCAGACAGGACTTAATTTAAAATAATGAGCAATTAAAGTTATTGGTTTTTTGCAAAAAAATTGGACACTGGTTAATGGTTACAAGAATACAGTAATGAAATAATGTAACACAACGTACCTTAATCATTACAAAGTCAAAGTAACCCTTACCTGGTCAGGACTGATCTACTGATCTTATAAGCAGCTTGGCAACACAAGAGTTAAGAGTGGTTAACCCTTTATCATTCATCACACCTAGAGAAGGAATGGAGTTTGAAATGTAATCAGTTGAATGAATAGGTCAGAGTTCATCCACTTTTTACAAACTCCGCTACCATAGGTCACTTGCTGAGACTGAAAGCATTGGTCAACTAAATATTACTAATGCTTTTTTTTTTATATTCAATGTATTATCAATATGAAAATTTTACTTAGTAGAATTGTTGAGACTGAAATCTGTTAGATAATTTTTTTTTTTTAGACATAAGACCCTATATGTTACATCCTGTCTCCTCTTATTAACTGTATTACTTCAATATTAAAATAATACACGTATTATTACTGACAATTAACAGTCAGTGAACATATTGCATGATGTTCTGTGAAGTAACTACCTTCTTTTCTGGAATCAAAATGGTTTAAATGCCATTATGGATTGATAAAACTGATCCTGGCACCATTCAGCCAGTTTAATTGCATCAGGAGCTCATATAGCAATAAATTGGACTTCTGTAGATAGCTGGGATTGCAAGCTTTCATTTATGCTCAATGAAAGTCAAGTAAATTACATAAATTATATTTCTAAAGTTTTCCCTTCATAGCTGCTAGCATTAATTTAATGTTAGGTAACTTATAAAGTTGTTTTTTTTTTTTCTCTTTTTTGATACTGTTAATGGTTCTAGCAATTTTTGTTTGGTGTTTTACAAAAATGAACTAATAATCATTCATTGTCTTTTAATGTAAAAACTTGCAATGGAAAGTCATCAATTGTTCAGGTTTTGAATAAACAGTTAAAATATCTTTCCTCAGTGTAAGAGTTCTTTTAATAGATTATTATTTTCTAGCAATTTTCATCGGTTAAAGGGTTAAAATAGATTTTAATGAATCAGCATATGATCAGACAACCACTGAAGCTGTTCTAATTAGATTATAATTAATAATCAAAAGGTAAATGGTGCATGTTCTCGGGAGAGACATTCAAATAAAGCCCAGCTGAAATAGCATCTCCATAATGATATCCGGCCCTCAGCTTTCATTTCAAAGGACATCCCTAGTATCTAATCTTCATGATATTGGAATTATGTCAGTAGTTTGGCAATGGCTGACAGTATAAGAAAGAACATGTATCAGTTTAACAAACTGTTTTTGTTACTGACATTAACAGTATGTCAAGGTTAATGGTACTAGAAAGGGAATTGGGCAACTGATTTTCATTGTTGCTCTAAATTATTACAGTATCTTGAAAAAAATCCAGTAGTTGTTTAGCATAAGCTCTTTTGAGCTTAAATAAAATTGGCATGTCAGTGAATGATCAGAGGTCAAGCCACATTCTACCAGGAGATACCAAGCATCCTCCTAATTTACAGTGTTTGTGGCTCTACCTGTCACTTACAGCTAATGAAAATGTGCATATATGGAAAGACTACATATGTAAATGGATTAACAGGTGCTCTCGAGTGTTACATTATGGCTTTTATCTAACTCATAAACACTGTATCTGCATGCTTTTGCAAGAGACTTAAAATAGATAAAATCACAAAAATTTTTAGCAGGATTTCCCTAATTTTTAGTAGGTAAAAAAAAAATTTTTTTTTCTAATATGATTATATGCCCACTCATATTATGCAGTATTTTTGTAAATCAGTCACAACGATGTGAGTAAGAAGATAATTTAATTATTGAAAATGATTCTTATTCTTTTTTTTATTACATCGTGTTCCCACATTGTCCGACTGAGCTCTGACTCACTCAGTAGTGAAGACAAAAATAATCAATACAAACTGGAATAACACCGCTGTCATCTTAGTGTGTGAAAATAACGACACACGGTCATGTTCTTTGAAGAAACAAACAGAATTTTAAATCTTTTCCATATGAATTCAATAAAAAGGAGAAAGAACAATTTTTTTCCAAAGCATTTCCATCTTATTTAAGCTCCATAGAGATTGGATATCTGAAATCACATAGCATCAGAGGTTGTTATAACAAAAGAAAATGTCTAAGTTTGTTGTTAGAAAATTTCAAAGCATTTTCCATCAGTGGTGCAAGTGGAAATAATCCCGTAACTCTGGGAGCAGACAAGTTTCCAGGCCTGATTTCAGTTTCTCTTCTTGCCACTCATGAGAAAATAAGTTTTAAAAAATGCCAATAAATGAAAAGGATTTAAGTCAGATATTTAGTTTTAGAGAAAGGAAAGAAGCATAGCACAGAGGGCACAGTTTGCTGTGAGAAGCCTGGTAGACTTATTTTGTAGTGGACAGGAAGGGGAGAACATCTTGTAATAAAATTCTGACTTCTGGAGGCTTCACTTCGAGAAGTAGATCCACAGTCATAACGCTTGTGCAATGTTTCCTAAGTAATGTGACCCTTTAATTATATACTGGGAAATCTAAAAAAAAAATAAAATAAGTGCAGGGGCAATGTGAAGCAAGTTCAAGCTAATCTTGTGGAACTGTCCATCCCACTGTGATTAGCTTATTGTGAAGACCTGCCTAATATTTCAGGCATTTGCTGCTGCTGTTAAATCTCATAAATAGACAATAGAAGAGTCAAGTTTAAAACTTAAATTTTTTCAGTGTAAATAGTCATGGAATTATGAAAATTAGATTTATAAAAAAAGAACTTTTATTTTCAAATTCCTGTCAAAATGCTACCAGAATGTGTAATTTGTAAACATTTCTTTATCTTTTTCTCTCCTTATAACGGCAATTCAGTTTTGGGGTATTTTGTGAACTCTCTCTGCGGTCCATTATCTGCTTTAGTTCTGATTTGTACTTAAAGAGTATGAAGCGGGGGAATAGATTTGTAGCACCACAGTTGGTACTAGGTTCTTAGTTATCTTCGCTCTCTTTAATGGTCAGTTACTTAAATGTCCTCGAGTTTTATTACTCATAGAAGGGCACTTTTTTTTTAAATGTCTTCACAAGTAAACCAGCTTATGCACATAAGAGGAGCAAAATATTGCTGACCTCTTCCCATGCTATGGAGTTGGTGTACAGTACCATCTTTCTCTGGGTTTCTGCTCCTGCTTCTTTATTTGATCTTATTGGTGATACTGCTGCGGTTAAAGCATGCACTGATAGGTACAATAGTGTCTCCCAGTATCTTCTGGTGGTACAGAGGTGTTCGTTCATAATCACGTGCTGACAACATTCCATCGACCTTGAGATAATTAACTTTTTCATTCCAAACCCCTCCAATCAACTTTGTTTTGGGGATACTTAAGGATGATCTGTTAATCTGTAAAACTGATTAGATGAATATAAACCATTTATCTAGCCCATGGTCCCCCCATCTATCCCTTAGCATTCTCAGATGACTTATGTTTTGGATAGTTTAGTAAAGATATTTTACCTATAATTTTTTCACAAAGTTTAAATTTTGGACGATATGTTAGTTTTTATCTTCTGTCTGTGATTTTTAATATTTTTCAATTGTCACTAACAACATAGGTGTTGTTTTCTTTTAGCAATACCAAGGAAAGGAACTCAACTGTTGATGGAGATGAGGAGAAGGTGAATCATAACTGATGATGCTTGATTTCAGATATTGTTTGTTGTAGCTAAAATGAACCCTGTTGGGTGGTCCTAATGGGTCATCGATTCTGTACAGAAATATTGCTGAAGCCTGGAAAAGATTCGAGATTCCTACTGAGAACTACTGGCTACTTCATGTCGACAGCTGGGATATCATCAGGGGAGCTTCGTAAAAATAACTGGAATTTCATTACCAACGTGAAATTAGATAACATATTTTGCTCTGAATAAAGAAAAAAAACATTTCAAGAACATTCAAGACTTTTTTGCCATTGTAAAGAAAACGTTAAGACTTTACACAAATGCTAAGTAAACATCCCAGAAAAGAAGAACTGAAAACAATGTGTAGTTAGGCTGCTTTTCTGTTGGCAGAAGCAAGTGAACAGTATTGAAGTGGATTGAGATTTGTGAACATAGTATATAATTTACCAGTAACTGGTGGTTTGTGATTTTCTTCTGAGCATCAAGATCTTAAAGTAGAATGGTAGATTTTACTTCAGGGTGAATATCTGAAAGGCATATACCAAAACAAAATGAAATTAAATTGAAAAAAAAGAAGAAAGAATTTGAGATGCTTTACAGTAAACATTGTACTGTACTTTTTGTGATTTATTTCTGATTATTGAATTAATTTAAAGTTTATTTTTGCATTACTTTTATCTCAACTTGTAGTTTGAAATTTACCAGTGACATACATTGGAATGAAACTCAGCCAGATACCATTACAGTGATGATACTTCAGCTGGATTTCATTTAAAACATATTTTCCCATTTTATTTCCAATGTGTTTTAAAGTAGAGTAACTCCTTTTTTGGGTTTTTTTTTTTCCTTTTTCAATGTAACCAGACCATGAAATTAGAAATTGTGACAATATCCAAAAATGATCGTTTTAGCCACTGTTATCATAAAATGGATGCATTATTTAGCACTTTTATTTCTTTGAGTGGCGATGAAGAAGTCAGGGTTATTTCTGGTGTTCTTTACCATTTTATTATTAGTAATGGACCTAGTTGATAAAATAAAAAATGAACTTGTGCATGCTCACAGCGAGGATGGCGTAGTAGAGAACAGACTATGGCGGATTTGGCGTTCTATAATTCTGCTGGTTACCTCAGTGTGAGTGAGATCCATGTTGACTTAATATTTTTCAGGGAGTACTACTGGGCCAATTATGCTACCGGTTTAGGAGCTTCTCTGCATGAGCTGGGACACACATTTGACCTCGCCCACACCAAGACTGGTATCATGGCTCGGGGATTTGATGACATCAACAAAGTATTTACTGTCCAAAGATCACAAAACACAAACCTGGATAAGGAGGGGCAGGTATACAATAGGCATAGTATTCCCAGAGCTCTGTCGCTTGGGGAGCTAGGTGAACCACCCATGGAAAGTCATGCCCGACAGTACAGAGATGCTTGCTATGGAAGCCCCTTTAAAAAGGTACCATACACTGAATACCCCTAATTTTGTCATATATGTGAAGCTTTCTTTTTATATAATTATATTTTAAAAAATTTTTTAAAAAATATTTTTACATAGAAAACGGGGTGCTGATACAGATCATCTGTTTGCCAATCTGAAGGATGGAAATGTCTTTTAATGGCTAAACTTGCTTGTTCTAGTTTATCTTACTAAATGCACCATTATGAGATCTTCCATGATTCAACGTTACAGAGTCCTGCCACAATAATTTGAACATCTTTTTATAAAAAGTGTGTACATCCTTGACTTACCAGTCACCACTGGGCCGACTCATTTTCTTTGAAAGTAGATGTTGACAGCACATGGTAGCCTACATATTTTCTCAATATCCAAGGTTGGCTAATTGGCTGATCCAAGGCTGGTCAATCCATACCCTGTATTACTGCTGATCTTTCACTGTCAGATATGTTCTTTTTAATGAGGAAGGTGCAGTGGCCCCTGCACATCAGTATCCTGGGTAGCTCAAAAGAACTGGTTGCTGGGACACGTAAGTAAATGCTATGTGCCTTGTTCAACACACACAGTAGCAGTCTACAATCCTTGTAGATAAGTCAGATTTTCACAATTTCCCATCTTTAGGGTCGTGTGTCTGGAGAAAAGTTTAAAACGTTTGAGTCTGTGTTTGCAACTAGTTGTCAAGTACAGTGGATTTGAAGCAGTGGTGTGGATGGGCACTGGGTTTAAGCCGATCTTGTGTTTATTAGAGGACATTTATCTGAATTATGCTGGATACATGTTTATTCTTTGGAACATCCTCCTACCTATATTCAAGCAAGGGCTTCTCAGGAAGATATAGCAACACTACCAAACCCCCAGAAAGACATAGAATGGACCATACTAGCTTTTCTTTGCTCCACAGGGCACCCATGAGAACATTTTGGTAAACAGATAAGGGACAAATGTTCAAAACTTACCTCACAGCCTTAGCTGAAGGAATACCTGCAAACTTGTAGGAAAATTTGGATCAGATCAGCATTGTTAATTTGATAGAGTCCACTCTTAGATTTCTTCAGGCTCTGTACAACACAGGAACTTCCACTAAATAATGAGACTGACTTTTAATAGTCTACAGACATTATAGAATAAATGTACAGCTGCAAAGTTCAAACCATTATGGCAGGGATCTATATAATATTGATGGGTGGAAAGTTTCTTGGAATGATTATTTTTGGGGTGGTAGGGATATTGTTGTACCCATTTTCTGTTGACTCTGTGAATTGTATATCAAGTCTGGTGCCATCCATACCACCCTAATGTGTAAGAGTCTCTGCTTGATTTTAACCTCCATGTGTTGACCAAGATTTAGGATTGGCAAACAGTTTTTCGCTTTAAAAATAAAGGCAAAAATAAAAAATGGCCAAAATTATTTGTTTTACTGTTATCTCTAAGTAAAATCTCATTTTGGTTTCACCTTTAGATGACTCAGTCCACAAACGGTACCGCACATGGATTTCCACCGCCCTTGATGGTTAAGGTTGAGACGGACTTTCGGCTGGTGCCGTCGCAGTCCTCACTGATGGTCTTAATGAAGAACTACGATGGCACAGAGACCCACCAGACAATCACTCAGGAAGAAGGTCAGGAGACAGTCACTGAGGTCACTTTGAGCCATGACGGCAAAATGCTTTCCAAAAATAACCGAACAGGTAGCATTTTACACTGCATTCAAACCGACACATCCATTATCATCACCATCATAGTCATCCACTTGAAAGCACTGCTATCATACTGAGTTGTTGTACAAACTCATTTCCAGCAGCATCTCCAGGTGATCTGCATAGACTAACAACACAAAATTTAGCTTGTCACGAGAAGTACATAAGTCACTTTTTTTTTAAATTTTAAATTAAGTTCAGCTTTATTTTAGCTTTTCAGGAACATCAATGGTACTTTGTTTATAGCTCTGCTGCTCCTGTAACAAGGCAACAATACACTACAACTGCAAGGCTTTAATCAGGTCATGTGATAATGAAGGAAAGGGACCCTTTTAAAATAACATTCAACACCAAGATGGCACAGATTAATGGAACTAGGCTGCAAATAAACCAAATGAAAAATTAGCATAATCATCTTTAACCAACAAAGCACCAGTACAATAAGTGAAACAACAATTTTTATAGGAAAAAGTGCTGAAAAATGAATAATTGAGAATATATATCACTAGCATTTAGACCCTGATTAGACTATAACCTGCATTACTTGTGTGTATACCATTTGTTGTCTGTCTACTGTATCTTTCCAACTCAGTAGAACATACAAATCAATTTTCACCGATGTTTAAACTCTCTAAAATTAAATTCTTTCCTTTAACTTTCATGTAAAAGAACCCTGAAATTGCCATTTTACATCAGTAAAACTGACTTCAGCAAGAATTTACAGTAAAATCATAAACATTTAATTATGTTAATAATAATTTTACTATAGTATACTTCAGCCACCAACCCCACACATTGTCATTTACTAATTTTAAAAAGGACAA
The DNA here is from genome assembly GCA_018389105.1 of Nautilus pompilius. Classification (NCBI taxonomy): domain Eukaryota; kingdom Metazoa; phylum Mollusca; class Cephalopoda; order Nautilida; family Nautilidae; genus Nautilus; species Nautilus pompilius. The sequence continues at coordinate 629,136 of JACATO010001900.1, forward strand.
CACTAGTATTCTATGGTTAACACCTAACAGGTTATTTCTTGAGCTGTTATTTTACTAACCAATTCCAAAGACCTTAAAAATTCCACAGCTACTTGATCTGTTATAATGACCAACAATGATATTGAACTTAATCATACAGATAAACTGATTAAAAATGTTTAGTACATAAATAAATATTTAACATTTCTTTTGACTGACCATTTACATGAAGTACAGGTGCATCTCAAAAAATTAGAATATCATGGAAGAGTTCATTTTTTTCCGTAATTTAATTCAAACAGTGAAACTTTCATATATTCTAGATTCATTACACATAAAGTGAAATATTTCAAGCCTTTTTTTGTTTTAATTTTGATGATTACGGCCTACAGCTCATGAAAATCAAAAATCCACTATCTCAATATATTAGAATATTTCATAAGATCGATAAAAAAAAAGGGGGATTTATAATATAGAAATGTCAAACTTCTGAAAAGTATGTTCATTTATGCACTCAATACTTGGTCTGGACTCCTTTTGCATGAATCACTGCATCAAGGCAGCATGGCATGGAGGTGATCAGCCTGTGGCACTGCTGAGGTGTTATGGAAGCCCAGGTTGCTTTTATAGCAGCCTTCAGCTTGTCTGTATTGTTGGGTCTGGTGTCTCTCATCTTCCTCTTGACAATACCGTTCAGGTCAGGCGAGTTGGCTGGCCAATCAAGCACAGTAATACCATGGTCAGCAAACCAGTTACTAGTAGTTTTAGCACTGTGGGCAGGTGCCAAGTCCTGCTGGAAAAGGAAATCAGCATCTCCATAAAGCTTGTCAGCAGATGGAAGCATGAAGTGCTCTAAACTCTCCTGGTAGATGGCTGCGTTGACTTTGGACTTGATAAAACACAGTGGACCAACACCAGCAGATGACATGGCAGTCCAAATCATCACTGACTGTGGAAATTTCACACTGGACTTCAAGCAACTCAGATTCTGTACCTCTCCACTCTTCCTCCAGACTGTGGGACCTTGATTTCCAAATGAAATGCAAAATTTACTTTCATCTGAAAAGAGGACTTTGGACCACTGAGCAACAGTCCAATTCTTTTTCTCCTTAGCCCAGGTAAGACGCTTCTGACGTTGTCTCTGGTTCAAGAGCGGCTCGACACTAGGAATGCGACACTTGTAGCCCATTTCCTGGACACGTCTGTGCATGGTGGCTCTTGATGCACTGACTCCAGCCTCAGTCCACTACTTGTGAAGCTCCCCCAAGTTCTTGAATCGGCTTTGCTTGACAATCCTCAAGGCTGTGGTCATCCCTCTTGCTTGTGCACCTTTTCCTGCCACACTTTTCCATTCCAGTCAACTTTCCACGAATATGCTTTGATACAGCACTCTGCGAACAGCCAGTCCTCCTTGTGGAGGCTGTCAATGAGTGTCTTCTGGACATCTGACAAGTCAGCAGTCTTTCCCATGATTGTGGTTGTGTACTGAACCAGACTCAAAGATTCATGGTATTTGTACTGCATAAATAGTGATTTACTCAAACTTGAAATGGAATATTCTAATATTTTGAGATATGTTTTTTCTATTTTTTTTAGCTGTAGGCTGTAATTATCAAAATTAAAATTGAAAAATGCTTGAAACATGTTACTTTACATGTAATGAGTCTAGAATATATACAATTTTCATTTTCTGAAATAACTGACAAAAAATATTGAACTCTTCAACAATATTCTAATTTGAGATGCACCTTTATAGCTAAGAATACTAAATTGTTAATATTGTTGTTTTTTGTTATTAGAATCCTGATCCAATGGTGTACGTGAGAGAAATTTTTTTTTAAAACTGGTCTTTTCCTTTCTCTTCTCTATTGATAATTTTCTTTTTATTCTGCGCATTAATGCTTCTAATTAAAAATCTTTCTTTAAAGCTTCTAGAACTTGCTCTTTAATGCCATTTTATTTGGTTTTAAAGAAGTCAACAGCACATCAGTTATTAATGACCAAATGCGTTTTTATCAAACACTTATATTACATTAAATGTTCAAGTAGCTACGGTAAGAGATTAATGGAGGGGACAGAAACTAGAGTTAATTGCTAATCCGTGAGGGTTGCATGCATTGTGGCTGTTATTGATGCTACTCTGTGCAATAAAGATGATGCCACATCTCTTATAGAATTGTGACAAATTTAAATTCTCACCGTTATTCTTTATTGAACAACAATACAAGCTATTTGCTTTAAAAGGACAATGCCCCAATCATTTTACTGTGTAATATTAGGTTTTAAGCTACAATTTTATTACAAGAAGGATATTATATTTAATTGAAAATTGTTTAATGCTTCTGAGCACTTGGTTTATCTTTTATACTAAGGATGTTCAAATAAAATTTGGTATGGGTACCATTATAGTGGTGCCAAGTCAGCCTGGTTTGGAGAACAACCCTAGTACAACATAACCATGACTACTATGTGAGTCGGAGTATATCCCTAACCAAGTGGGATTTGGTTGATGTCATCAGGAACTCCTCTCTCTCTCTCACTTTTGACATTGCATAATAGTAATTTAATTCTGGAACACAGGCATTTTTTTCATTTTGGATTAATTATAATTTTAAACAGCTATGTTCCCCCCTCCTTTTAATGGACAGTTTTTAGAGTTCTGAACTCTATACAGTAATACCTCGAACATTCACGAGGTTAGGTTCCAGAACTCGACGCGGATCAGGAGGAATCGCGAATGTTTGGTACGAGTCACTAAAAATGCTAATAAATGCTTATTTCTAGAGTTTAAACCCTAAATATGACCCAAATCATGCTCCCAAAGCACTTTAATTTCATTTAAAAGTTAGCTTAATACATTACCCTTAAAAAAAGAAATAAATGGTTGATGTAAAAATAGAGTACAGTATCGCCTAATGGGTATTTGCCACACTAGTGCATTTACAGTACGGTATACTAATGTTACCTCTATACTAATTCATTGGTAGCCGTTTTCTTTTACACTCACAGTAAGGTAAAACCAAGTAACAAATGGGACTGTAAACTTAATGACTGACGTTTTCTTTGTCATTGTCAGGAAGGTAAACTAGGTAAACTCCATATGTCACAGAAGTCATATAACGAAGGCACAATTCAATAAAATAAAGAAAAAATGTACGTACTGTATGTAGAATATTGATTGAAGATAATGATGATGATGAATTAGCTGTGCAGTACGGTGAAATTAATGAAAATGACTGCACAGCATACTTGAGGAGTTACAGCTCCTCAGAGTCCCCCTCTTCAGGTAGAGGAGACTCTTCTGCCAGAACTACTACTGCCGGGGCTTCTTTGGGTGGGGGTTCATGCGAATGTTTGGGTTTCCGATCGAAGAACCAAGTTATTTTGCTCTGCTGCTGCTGTTTTTTTCATAGTGGCGTAGAGGGTTCTGTATGTCTCCATGACTGAATTTAAGCCATTTATCGTTTTCAGAGCACGTTCAAAATAGGGATCCCACTCTTCTATGTAGGATTGCAACTGATGTTGAGTCCTCATGATTATTCAAAGATGTTCAAATGAAAGACCCTTGTCCTTCTCTTGTTCATGAGCTGATTCCTCTTCCTCTTCACTTGCTGACTTGGTCAGCTCAAGCAAGTCATCATCCATCAGGGGGTCAGAGTGGGCATTGATGACTGTGTTGACTTCTTCTTCGGTGCAATCATCAAATCCTTCATCCCCAAGCAATTTTGCCAGTCTCACAGCCTTGTTGACAGCCTCATTGTGAATCTCCTCTGGCGAGAAGCCCTTGTAGTCGTGGACTGCACCTGGCCACAGTTTTTTCCAGCATGCATTGAGAGTTTCACTTTTCATTTCTTTGAGGGCAGACTGAATTATTGTAAGGCACAATGCTATGGTGAATTTCTTCCAGTATTCTTTTAAGGTGAAGTCCTCCATCATATCCATTGCATTGACCAGGTGTTGCAGAGAGTTGCACGTGTAGAGGGCCTTAAATGCACAGATCACGCCTTGGTCCATAGGTTGTATGAGGGAGATGGTGTTGGAAGGGAGGAATTCGATCTGCACACATCATACGACAGATCTAGGGGTGCCCTCCGGCATTGTCCATGAGTAGCAACATCTTAAATTCAAGGCCTAGGTTGAGAAGGTATTTCTCCACTTCAGGGATGAAACACCGGTGGAACCAGTCGGATGCTATGACTTTGGTTATCCAGGCCTTGGGGTTATGCATCCAGTAGATAGGCAGGGCATTCTTATTCTTGTTCATGAGGGCCCTGGGGTTTGCAGACTTATAAATCAGGCCTGGTTTGAGCAAGTGGCCAGCAGCATTCCCACACATAATGAGCGTGATTCTGTCCTTTTGTGCCTTAATCTAGGAGCTTTGGCCTCTTCCTTCATCAGGTATGTTCTCGATGGCATTTTCTTCCAGAATAATCCAGTCTCATCCATGTTGAAGACATGTTCAGGCCTGTATCCCTTCTCCTGGATGATTTGTTTTGAAGGTCTCCGGATACCTCTCTGCGGCTTCTACATCAGCAGATGCAGTCTCTCCATGCAATTTCACACTCCTTAGGTTATAACGGTTTGAAAACTTTTCAAACCACCCCCTGCTGGCCTGAAAACTTCCAGGGTGTGGTGGTGTCAGTGTTCCTGGCTGTGGGTCTTGTGTATCCTCTTCAACAAGCTTCTTATAAAGATTTAAAGGCTTCTCCCGAATCACGTTGCCCTGCAAGAGGATGTCCTTTTTACGGCAGTCTTCAATCCATAATGAAAGGGCAGATTCCATCTTAACAATGTACGGGTCTCATTTGGTCAAAACCTGCTTTGCTTCATGCAGGTAGCTCTTGGAGACCAATTTTCTAATTTCGGCCTCTTTACTCTTTATAGAGCGTATGATGCTTTCATTCACGCCATATTGGCATCCTACGCTTGTAGCAGTCTCGCCAAATTTCAACAAATCTAAAACTTTTACTTTTTCCTCAAGTGTCATCACCTTCTTCTGATGCTTAGGAACACTGCTAGGAGCCTTAGAATGCGCAGAACGTTTAGGCATCTTGAGGGTTTTTAGAATTAAGTAAAATCCAAGGAAAAAAGCACTGAAAACACTTATCACACTTGTACGGAATACGCGCGTGTTGAACTGAGATGCGGGAAGATGAACCGTGGCTTCACTCATACACTAGTGACAGTACGTACACAAAGCATCCGAGCTACGAGCCAATTAGCAACGAGGAAAGCTGGTACCCTGCTGTGTGATTGGCTACTTCCAACCCTTCCAGCCAATAGCGTGTCGTCATGGAGCCTACGTCATCGCCAAAACCCGATACAGTATGCATTTGCTATGAACACTAGCAGAAAATTTATAATTTTTGTGTTGAATTTACGTTAACATTTATTTACTATTACAAAATAGTAAATTAACTACAGTATTTTCTAATAATTATGTAACCATTAGTGCTCCAAAGGGAATAAACTTTGCGAATGGGTATCGCATCTTGTAAAGGTACAGTACAGTACTTTACATAAAAAGGAACGTTTCCATAGGAAAGCGAAGCTTTTTCGAAGGAATTTCTTAACTGATTTCTTGTATGTCTTTAACTTTTCCCCAAAAAACAGTAGAATTTTCATTAACAAAATTTTTCTTACCGATTTTACACTTAAAAGCATGAAAACTTATAAACTACTCCAAAAATTAAACATAAACACTTCTGCGGGGTTTTTCGAGGATTTTGCAAATTTTGCAGACCTCTGAAAAAATCGCGGATGCAAATTAGTTAGGTTCCAGTGAAAATTTCGTGAATCCAGAAATGCGAATGCATGAGGTATGACTGTACATATGTAGAACATCGATGCCACATGCTGATTCTTTATATTCAAATTTATCTTCACCCGTCTTTGGACGACTGCTTTGGCTTGCTAGTAATTTTTGAATTTTAAAAAAAACTATTTACCAGTGCATCAGTCACATCTAATTAAGAATATCAGCAGTGTAAAAGTGTTATTGACTTTGTAGCTGATTAGACAGTACAAGGTAAAATACCTTGTGAACATAATATAACATTAAAAAGAATTTTTTTTTGTTTTTGCTAAGATGATAATCAATAGTTGAACTTGTCCATCAAATTCATACTTTTTTGCAATTAACAGTTGGTGTAAGATAAATATTGAATCTAAATATTTAATGGAAACTTTCATCTAAGTAGGGTAGTAGCTTATCTTATACTTGGGACATTCAAATTGAAACCTGCCTGATACATCTTTGCTATAATGGTATCCAGCCTAGTTTCATTTGAATGTAGATCCCTAGCAGATATTTTCACATTTGACTAAAAAATTTTGTTATTGAGAATCTAGAAAATTGTAGTTTATTTTCCATCATATTTCATCAAGTTGAAAACTAGGACTATTTTTCGTCTGTCTGTTCTTTTAAAGAGACAGTCTCTTAGCAATCTTGGTCAGTAACTGGGGTTTAACAGTGGCCTGATCTGATTAAAAGATGCTTCATTTCACTCCATCTCTTCAAGGCAGGAACTAACTAAAAAATTTCTTTTTTGGTTTTGTTTTTTTTTTTTTAGTAAAATTGTTAACTTTACTTGCTTAACTAGGGTTACATTTGTTGGGGAGAAAAACTCTTATTTTCAAAACTATTCAAAACAGTGTCATGGGAACAAACATCTTTTTAATGAAGTGTTAACTTGATAAGTAACTATTTAGCATTTTGGAGATTGACATTTTAAAAAAAAACTAGAATGTCATGTCGTAGTGTTTTCTTTTTTGTATTAAGACACCGGCTATCTCTTTTTTAGGTTCAAAGAAATTTTATTTAAATTTCGATTAGTAACAAAAATTGATAATTTTTTTTAAATGAAAATTATGGTCTTAAAGGATTTTAGCCAAAATTAGTTTACATTGAGACTGCGAGCCGGCTACCCGAGGGAGGGGGAGGTAGGATTTTCCCAATGCTCTGACCAGTAGAAAGGTGTTTTCTCACCCAGAAATTTGGAGTCGAAAGAATTTAGTTAAACAAAAGCAGATATTTATCTTATTTACTTGTAGCTCCTTTCTTCACAGCATGCGTGCCTGAAAATATAAGCTTTGTCGACGTAGCGCTCACGAGAAGTTACTTATTTTAAAATCGTCCATTAGTGAGGGTGGCTGGCGGCCGATCTTCCGCACGTGGGGTCGGTCATCAGGGGGGACAGCGAGTTCACTTCACTTCAACAGTTGGCAAAGCGAGTAGCCAAACGGAACGGTGGACCACTACAGTCAGTAACTTACACCAGGCATCATCACCAACCCCAGAAAAACTAGATAGAAGCAATAAAAGAAACAATCAGTTCATCTCCCCCCCCCCAACACTGGCCCTTTTAGCATCTAAACTTTACGAAATAAAAAAACTAGCCAAGGCTAAATTTTAACCAACAGAATGTATGGTTTAAAACAGGCATGTCAAACTGAGGGTCCCCCAAGGGCCACATGGGTCACTTATGTGTTGTCATGAGGGCCACACACGACAACCAATTGTGCACATTACAACTAATTGAAGTCATTTAATAAAATTTATTGCAGAATATTTTTGTTGCAAATTAGTATCCTTTGTGTGGGCCGCATGTTTGGCATGCCTGGTTTAAAAGGTCTCCGATGAAAATTTCATTTTACTTGGACTAACACAGTATCCTACTCTAAGGTACAACAGTACAGTATATAATATAGCATATTTTAAAACTGTGTATGACTCTTAGTGTAGTTCTTGAGGTGAAAATGATGGCAGAATAAAAAAAAATGAGAGAAAGTATTAATATTTTTCTTTGCTGTGTGTTTGTTGCTTGTTTTTTCTCCTTGTAAATCCCAGTTTTTCTGTCATTTGTAATTGTTCTGTCTGACTACTTTTAATATTAGCTATGCTCTTTCTTTCGATAATCTATTGTTTAGTAGAATCTTTCAGGTTGATGATTATCTCCTACATACAGTTTGTTTGTTTTTTTTTAGAATTATCGGTTGGTTAATGACTATCTGCGCAAACCGTCTTATATATTCAGGGGAAACCACGTGTCCTCCATTCTAAAGCAGTTCTCATTAAAGTCTTGGCTGTGTGTTTTATATCCCGATAGAGTCCACAGGGAGGGAGGAGTCATCAGATTGTTCATGCAGCAGAAGAAAATCAGGCTATTGGTTTTAAAACAAACTGGTTCACGGTGATAATATCTGGATGAAGACCCAAACACTTTGGCTGATTTCACACTTTGTGCCAAGGAATTTGGCAGGTGATGCTCATAACTTGCTGTGAACAGTTTTAAGTGGATACTTGGTTACAGTTGTTATGTGTATATATAGTGTTTTGTGTGGCTATGTAAATTATCAAAGACTTTGTAGTAACTTTGAACACCCAGGTTTGAGTGAGAGTAAAAAGGCTATAGCTACTTTTAATAGTTTCTTGTAAAGTAAGTTAATTATTTTTAAAAATTGTTTTAAGTATTCTAGTTTAAAATTATTTAGAGAAGTTTTACTGCAAGGAAAATAATGACAATATTAGTTTTAAATATTTTGAGAATCGCTTCAGTAGTTCCCATCATGCCCAGGGGCAGTGTTGGACGGATGTCTAAAGGAAGGTATAAGATAAAACTCTAAAACTTGTAAACAACTTAAAGAGAAAATAATTATTGTAAAAAGAAACAACTTTTTTTTTCTTCTTCTATTGTTGATGATTTTTAATGAAAGATTGGACAGGTCATGTATCTAATGACTGAAAATGAGCCTTGAAATCTCATTGTGTAACATTGTGAAGCAAATGTGGCAGGAAGTATGCATCCATGTCAAAGGGAATGTAGACCCAGCTGGCCATGTCAGGGAAAAACCTCATTTATAGAAAACAACATGCACCAGAAAATATATAGCATATAGATATCTGTATATGAGGTAAAGGAGTGTATTCCTTTTTTAAAAAAATGTATTTACAGCATGGAATTTGTTAGTTGCTACATGAAACAGGTAGCATAAATTAAGCTTTTTAAAAATTTTATTTTATCCATTCCTTTACATCTGGCCTCATTTATTGGACACAGGCTGAAAATCTTACCACTCAACTTTTGATGTTTTTGTTTTTATGAAAACACATCTTGGTTTGTCTTCAAGGAGCAGCTGATGAGCCGATGAGGTGGGGTGGGGTGATTTCATTCTGATAAATCTGATCTGATTGTTTCTTTTTAGGGTGGTTTTGAAGACTAAGCAGTGAAGATGCTTGCCATAATGACTTGTTTTACTTGGGCACATTGCAGAAAGAAGAGCCAGCACTTCTTCAGCCAGTTCTACCTCATCTCAATCACTCACAGCTGCCTCAACAAAGCCTTTCATGCTGCCAAACTCTCCTGATGAGGCTGATCTTTCTTTCCCCACGGTCCTGTTTGCAGACGGTGGAGCGCACTGGTACAGGTCATCGGCTGTCTTGCTCAGATTCCACAAGTGAGTGAACCGGACACTAGAATATGTTATGTGCAGATCGAAGCGCCACCCATGGTGAGCGATCAGGTTTGTCTTGGTTAACGTGGGTTCATTTCCTATCTGGTGTCTTTTTCAACGGGCATCTACACTGGGTTATGGCTTCTGGTGAGCGGAGTTTTGGGGGGCTGGCTCGAGTAGACTGGCACCGCTGTGTGGGGGAGGGGGTGGGGGGAGGTGACCGAGAAGATTCTGTGTATGTGTGTGACCACTTCAATCACCCCCCCCAGTTCAGTCTCCACAAAACCTTGTTGTTTAGCCGTTTGCTCCAGGTAGCTTTTACATAATGGAATCTTTAAGAAATTCTCATCTTTATTAGTTTCTCAGGCACTTAAACATATTTGTGGCTCTCTGAATGGTTTGTTATTATATTATTAATCCTTGTTATCATCTCTTCCCCGTCTGTGTAGGTAACCAAAGTCGGCTACTTAAACAGATGTCAGAAGAGTCTTCATATTTTGACATGCTTTGTGAGAATTGTTATTCACACGATTAAATTCTAGGTTAATTATATCTCTAAAATGACAACAGGCAAAGACAGACCTTCTGCAAGGAACTATATTTGGTCAACTTCCTTAGTAAGTCCCTTATTTTTTTAAGTTTGTAACAATAAAACTAAAAACATTCACGTTAACAAAAGTTTCAATTAAAATAATGCCAGATATTTATCAGACATTGGGACAGTGTATGTGCTCTATGACTTGGCTGTGAGTTACAGTATTTTAGAGTCTGGATATAGCTTAAGACTGGGCACATCACATGTGGGTGACAAGTAGACTCGCCATTCTACATTTAAATACTCATCAGCTAACTATGTTGCAGTTTTTTTCTTCACCTTTTTAAAAATATTTATCATCATCTGTTTCATCACCTTGTAGGTGGTTCAACAAATATGATCCTCAGGACTCAGGAAAAGCACCTGTTATTTCCGGGTAAGTTTTCAGTCTGATGGCGCTGCATAGCTTTGGCAGACTGTAGCTGTATCTTGCCACTTTTGGCTATTAAAAAAAAAAAGAAAAAGACAAATGAAGATTTTATGTATGAAAGAAAAAACCTTTCCATTTGACAATCCAAATAAACAGGTAAAACTGAAGAATAGTAAAAAATTTGAAATTTGTAATGCTTCATGTAGGATATTTAAGAGCAGGGGCTTCATGTAGAAGATAATGTGATTAAACTTTTTTTGTTTTGATCTGCCATAATTTTATTTCAACTTTCAGAGATTCTATCTTAATAAGTCATCGTCATCAGCCAGTGTAAGTTCGTTGTTGGACATAGGCCTTCCCCAGATTTCATGGGGAGTAATGGGCCAACCCCTGCCGCACTGGCCCAGTGGAGTTGGCAGGGGGTAAGTGAATGTCAGTGTCCTGGAGGAGTGCTGTACAGCTGTTTCGAGCTTTTTTGGCTCTCAGCAGCAGTATGCACCTCCAACCCCACTGGGGATCGAACCCACAACCCCCTGGTTCACAAGCTAACTTGCTACCCATTAGGCCACGCCACTGGTCTATCTTAATAAGTAGTTTTAAAAAATAGAAAGTTGGTGTTTCAGTTCAGATTTGTCATGTATTAGCATACATGTTGAAGAACTCCCATGGTGCTGTCTGTCCATGCAGAACAACTTGCTTGTCATCATACACACAGTCTCACAGTCCACTTTAGTTTTAAAGTATTTTACACATTCTCAGAAATGTGAGACAGGTCTGCAACATTTATCATCCCCTGGGTCTTTTAGTATTAAAAAAAATTTGCTTTACTGTAAGAGTGTTTGTATTTTGTTTTTTTTTTAGTCTTAGAAAATGTATTTGCCAACTCTAATCTTCTGGTATTTTAAAATCTAGGCTACCATCTCTGACCAGTAGAGTTACTCTTTTTTGTGATTGGTTTACACTCCGCTCAGTTGTGCACAGCTTCTTTGTGACTGGCTAACACCTCTGATCAGCTGAGGACAGCTTGTTTTATTTTGTGATTGGCTAACACCTCTGGTCAGTTGAGCATAGCTTCTTTGTGACTGGCTAACACCTCTGGTCAGCTGAGGACAGCTTGTTTTATTTTGTGACTGGCTAGCACCTCTGGTCAGTTGAGCATAGCTTCTTTGTGACTGGCTAACACCTCTGGTCAGTTGAGGACAGCTTGTTTTATTTTGTGATTGGCTAACACCTCTGGTCAGTTGAGCATAGCTTCTTTGTGACTGGCTAACACCTCTGATCAGCTGAGGACAGCTTGTTTTATTTTGTGATTGGCTAACACCTCTGGTCAGTTGAGCATAGCTTCTTTGTGACTGGCTAACACCTCTGGTCAGCTGAGGACAGCTTGTTTTATTTTGTGATTGGCTAACACCTCTGGTCAGTTGAGCATAGCTTCTTTGTGACTGGCTAACACCTCTGGTCAGTTGAGCATAGCTTCTTTGTGACTGGCTAACACCTCTGGTCAGCTGAGGACAGCTTGTTTTATTTTGTGACTGGCTAGCAACAGTTTTAAAGGGATTACTTTAGGCTGAGCAACTGAAAATTGCTTGCACTTTATCTGTTAATTGTTTTAAGGATATTATTAATTTTGTTTTTATCTTCTTAAAAGATAACTGATGACTCCAGATAAACCCAGAAGTTAATGATCCCAGATTAACTACTGTACCCTTCATTACTTAGAAGAATTTTATCTGTATGGAAAAAAAAAACAAAAATCGTTTTTATTCTATGAATGGTTCTGCATTTTGACATCTAGAAAGCCACCACTTTGAGAAACACTGTGTAGGTAAAAGTTTGGTTTCTCTATCTGTTTCCTTTCCGAGGCTAATCTTGGGTGCATGTTTTCCAGGTGTTGTATAAAGTCCCAGGTGGGTTTACGGCTGGTTGAGCTGAGGACAGAACCCGAAGGACAAGTGTTTTACCACTGGGAATTTCTACAAGACAATCTGCCAACTCTGCTTGAACTCCGCAGTTCCCGAATCAAGCATCTTCCTCAAGATGCAAAACTGATTTCCGTTCTAGCTGAAGATAACTATGGAAATATTTCCAAGAAGAAAATTAAAGTAGTAGATATTGAAAGGTAAAAAAAAAAACGACAAGTTTTTTTAATTATAAATTATTATTTTGGGTTAATGGTAAAAAACGACATGTAGTTTAACAGTTTGGATCTATATATATATATTAATTAGTGAACTCCTGATATGTTTTTGTTGTTTACTCTTTTCCTTTTGTGTATGAGATTTATTTTAAGAAAACGTTTAATTATACAACGTAGCTTTTGGATGAAGCTGAATGTTGGATTTTGTCACAAAAATAAGTCATGCATTTATGCAAAACTAAGCATTGTTTGGTATTTTGAGGAGATCAGGGTTGCATTGGCGGCAAAATACAACAATTCTGTTGTGTCTGTTATTGATTTAAAAAAAGAGGGGGAATTATGTGCAGCAAGCCATCAGTTTGTTTCCTTTTCCCAGGCGTGTATACACTCACTAAGCAGTTATTCTTGATGTTACTGTTAAGCGTAATATTGCTTTGGTGTTAGAATGATTATAAGAGAGGGTGGGGGGACTTCCACGTTGTCTCTTACCTGTAGAGTGTTCAGCTGGCAGTCAGAAACTCCTCCTCTTTGTTCGTGATGTCTGACTTGCAGAGATGTGGGGAAGGGTGGTGGGGTCTTTGTTTTTTGAAAAAAATTGCATGCACCATTTTACCTTTCGTGTTTGTGTTAGATGCAAAAAACAAACAAAAAAATGGTGAATTGTTTAGCAACTTTTGAGAGGCAGCAAACATTAAAAACTAACATTTTTCAAAACGATGCAAACTCTCGTTACATTTTTTTTTTAATAAAAACCATTTAAAAAGTTCACGTTATATTTTTTGAAAATCAGGGTCAGAGTAACAGCTGGAAGGAATGTGCCGAGGTAGATAGGAGAAAACAGCACAAGTTTTACTTTTATGTTTATTTGTTTTGTTTTTCTTCTTTTTTTTTTTGGAGGGGCCGGCCATTTAAAACTACAGGAGAAAATGGTTTACCGTTACACGTAAATAATAACAGGATGAAAGAGAGGAGAGATGTTACCTTACAGGTTGTCCCACATTGCTGTGCCAAAATGGCGGCTACCCAGTCTCAGAATTCTGGGATAGTTGATCTCCCTTAACCTTGTCCACATTGCTACTTGTACACATGAGGAAATCCTCGGTGTTGGTTTTATTTAAATTCTGCTGCCTTCAACATTAACTTTTTTCTGAAGGTATATTTTCACATTCTACAAGTTTCTGTCTCCACCTCCCTTCCTTTTGCTCTTTGTAGTAAGTTAACCTGTTCATGGCTGGTTGGCTGGAGCATTCATTCTCCCGACTGTCTGGCTCTCTCTCTCTCTCATTAAAACCCGTTGGCGTTCATGGAAGCTGACTGAGTGGCAGGCGTTCCTGCTTCTCCTTGCTTTAAAGGCATATGAAGAGCTGACAGTTCTGATCAGGGATGTTTGTTATGGCAGATGGGCAGTTGTCTACTGATCTGATTCCAGGAACAAAACATGAATTTACAAATGATGCTGTTTGAAAAAGAAAAGAAAAAGTTAGTGCAGAAATGGAAAAAAAAACAATCAAGATGCTTCATAAGGGGTCATTAACTTTTCGAAGAGTGGTTAGTTTTGTATTAAGACTCTTTAAGGAGTCTGTTTGTATGATTACTGGGAATGGGTACTTATCCTGAAAGAGTAGTTTCATAAATATATGTTTCCAAGGTTTGACAGGCTACAGACTTCCTTCTGGATCTGTACTCCCCATAAAGTAAATGGGCATGCACTTCAAAGGGTTAATGAATTTGAACAGGTAATGTAAACATTAAAGTGTAATTACATCTTTTTGGATAGCATTTAAGAGTTAGAGTTAACTGCATAATGGAATAATTAAAGATGTCTGTTGTTTGTTGATTTGCCTTTAGTTTGGCAGAATAACAGCTATTGTACACATAAGACTGCATTTTAGACAAGCTATTGGGGTTGGGGCACAGTTTCTAAAGTTTAAAAAATAAAAAAAGTGGGATAAAAGATAAAATATATTTTAAGAAGTTGTGGGTATTTAGTCCTGCTAACGAAACAGAGAAGTTTTAATTTTGTGTATTCTCTCATTTCAAGGCGCCAAGTAAAGTATAGTTCAGGAAAATATCTGCTGGTACAAGATGGACAGGTCTTTTACCTATCCTAATGCAGATATTTGGGAGATTAAAAGGCAGATAGGATAAGTAACAAAAATCCATCTGAAATGTGTGTGTGTGTGTGTACGTGTGTGCGTGTGTGTGTGTGTGCGTGCAGCCTCAAAGTCATTGAAAGTCAAACATTTTGTTTTCAAATCAGAACATTTTACTAATAGAACATGAAAAAAAAACTTTTTTAAAAAAATTTGTCTTCATTATAAGAGACATGGTCATAATAGTAAAAATTTTATACTGTTTTCATTTTATGTACACACCACGTGAACAGCCGTGTGTTGCTGTTGGATTAATAACTAACTACATGTTATTTGGTCTTTTTAATTTTGTATATGTGTGCCGGCTACTAAGTCACTCATCTAGTTGATTAAAAATGATTGACCAGACACCTGGTGGATATCTGTTTAATGGATAATAATTATTTTGTGCAAAAGGTTTATTATTAATATTGTAAGTTTTATCACACTTATGTCAAAAAGAAAGAAAGAAATCTACTGTAGCTCATGTGCCAACCAAATACAGCTGTGCAATAATTTTGTTTTGTTTGTTTAGAATTTTAAAACTCAGTTTTCTGTGTATATTAATGGGGACCTTTCACAAAGTTCTTCATTTTCTCACAATTTGTGCCATTTGTTTCAAACATTATTCTGTCTGTTTTTTGAGGAACTGCCAATGCTAGAAGGGCACTTGGCACTTCAGTAGCCTTCACTTTCTCACTGCTCTGTTTTGTGTTGTTAGCCCTTTATTATTATTTTCTCCAAATACACAACAATTCTTTGAATGTAGAAAAAGAAAAACATTGATTCTGCTGTGTTGGATGCAGAACTGAATGATATCATTTTGCCTGATGAGTTGTGGAGCATTCATATAAATCTTGGGTGGTGTCCAATGAGAAATCTAATGATAACCTTCAGTTAAGAATTAATATCATGATTGTGTGTTTCTACATTATTATTCATAGAGTTTTCAGTCACTATACAAAAAAATGTAGTTTTTTTTTGTCATTCTTTTTAAATTTTCCCACAAGAAGCAGTCGCACTTGTGCATCTTCATTATTTGGGGAATAAATGCAGTGTTTATACTGGCTAAATAAATACTCAGAACTGGAATGAATTTCATTCCAATATTTTATATCATTTATATTTATTAGTCTCCCAAAAAAAAAAAACAATTTACTTTTATTTTTAAAAAAAAACCACTTCCTCATCAGAGAAATGTAAGATTTTGTTTTCTATTGCCCTGTTGAAATTCAGTTTATTTTTTTCAAAATTAATATATAAGAGTTACAATTGTTTTATATGGATGTGTGTTAGATGTTGCTGTTTTGATACAAACTTGTCTTAGTGGCCACTCTACAGAATGACATCCCACCACTCATAATAGTGGCTACACAAAGCTTGCCTGTGCCGGAAACCCATGTAGAATGTCCTTTACACAGTGGCCATGTAAGTTACTTTCCTAACAATCTTTGCTACTGTACACAATGACCATTGTTTCCCTAAAATGCAAAATCAATTGTCAAAATGACACTTTGGATAGTCAAAAACCTATGACAGTCTGTTAACCCAATGCAAAAGACTCTGAACACTTATAAACAATTCAAGATCGATTGCTACACACTTTTGTGTGTATGCGTGTGTACACAGCCTGTGCAGGTCATTCTTTCAATCAAGTCGCTGATGTATACAAAAAACAACTCATTTGCATTAATTAATTTTGTTCCAAATTAATTTTGACTTTAAAAATATTTTTTAAAAGTTTTTTTAATTGCATCAATGACTAAACTGCAGATTAAAAAATTTTTATTGAAATTGATGTTGCTACGTGATTCACAATCACTCATCATCTCTGTAAGTGCTTGTATTTACTGCTTTCTGTTCTGCTGCAGAGATTTGAGTCTTGTCAAACTGGCTTAGCATCAGCTCGCTCTCGCTCTCAAAAATCAAGGTGATAAGCAAGCAGCAATGATGGAACATATGTACTTTCACCATTGGGCTGCGTTTATTACTGTACACTTAAAAAGACATTGTAAAAAGGGTTTCTTATCATATCTTTTGGAAAAAAAATACAGTTGCATAGGTAATAAGAGCCATTAAGTGTGTATAATTAACATTGTGTATTTACACCTTAAAGTGCATTAGTTATGGAGAAAATAATGGCCACCAACTAACCTGAGCAGAAAGGCCACAATTGCTGCTTCTCTTGGATGGCTGCTTTATACAGGTTTGACTGCACTTGATTCTTTCTATTTAGTCAAGACTGCTGTACGCATTGTATGTAGTAGAATGTGCTAATGACATGCTTGATATCTGATCACTAAAGCATAAAAAGTGGAAAGGTAAAAATTCGATATACCAATGCCTTCAAGGGAGGCAACTCTGTTGAAGGAATGGAGTGGCATGATTATTTGCTAGAGTGCATTGCCTATTCTGCACCATGGTGACCTGGCACTTCTGACTTCCAGCAGGACAACCCCTACTAGAACTCTTCCTTTTTTTAGATGTGGGAGGAAACCCTAACAGCTTGCTGGTGAAGAAGAGCGAAAAGAAACCGTGCAGGGGAGATAAGCCAAACTGAGCTTTATTACAGCAGTAATGCTGCAGCCATGTGATTCTCTCGAGTCTCATGTAACAAAACGCTTGATCAGTTCTTTAGCATTGGAAGGTTTTCTTTTAAAAAAAAAAAAAAGAGAGATGTGCACATTGCATCTCTCACCTTTTTTTTGCATATTTTAATTTTAAAATATGTGCTTATTTCACAAAAAGTTCTATTTGCCAATAAATGATGCAACAGAAATAAATTTCATGTATCCACTGACTGAATCAAAAACTAACACATCCACATTATGTTGTGCATGTTTCTGCATAATAATTAATATATAGAGAGAGATGACTTATTAAATTCTGTACATGCATATTTTCTTTTGCCAGACTTATAACCTAAAAGTTGCTTTATATTCAAAGGATACAAATGACCAAAATCAGAAAAGGGAAACTTAGAATTATGTATTAAGGGAGACAACTGTAAATAAATGAATTGCAAGCATGACATTTATATATTTCATCATACATTTTTCTCAGTAAATACTATATTCTAGAGTTAATAACATTGAATATTACTGACTCTGGTGAGTAGTTCTGAAGTTGCCAAAACAATATTTACAATTACTTTTGTAAGACTTTTTTAGATGCAAACAATATGACTGCCTTTTTACATTTCCTTCACCTGGTTTTATATTTATGAGATAGAGAAAACTGTACTCATTGTTATAGATAACTAACCATTGTGTGTTAATTTATACTGGATAAAAGAGTTTTTTTTAATGTAGTACACACATATTAACTATGCTACATTAAGACTAGTGTTCATTGGTGATCTGCCAAACAAATGTGATGCATTTTTATATATTTTGATATTTACTGTGAGTGGTGCCACATTGATGAACAACAACAATTGTGTAGTAAGCTCTCCACTTTGACCACTTTTGCTTTGTTGTAAACACCAGTTGTGGCAGTTGGTCATTCCATATTATTCATGTTTTTTTAATAATAGATCTTCCAAAATAAAGAATTTCAACATGTTGATTTTGAGGTTATATTAAGAATTTGAAAACAGATTACTTTAGTCTGAACCTAGAGTAATTTTTTCAGTCAGCTATATTCAAAAACACTGTTATGACTTAATCACAGTGTTTTAGATCAGACAGTTTCAAGATTATTTACATTTAGAAAATTCTATTGCTGTACTGGTGATGAATCATCATTGCCATGATGAATGCCAGAGACAGGCAGACATAGTCTTTAAAAGTATTTGGTGGCATTAAAGGATTTTAAGAATTACTTATAATTGTAAGCATTTATAGGATTATCACAGATTCTGTTTAGGTTGGCCAGAGAGTGAATACTGCAACAGGTCAGTTTCTACATTAGTTTATGATGCTTAAAGTGATATCTGGTGAGGGGGAAAGTTAAGAAACAGATCTGATCAATTGGTGTAAAGAAACTTGGCAACCAGATCTGAGGTATCTCATATGCCATGCTTTTACAAATCAATGCATTTATCATTGTAATTATGTGCAGTCTTATTATAATAAATTATATTTATTACTTTGTCCTGAGTGCTTTCCCCTTTTGTCTGATTTCAGGTACTTTGTTGCTTCTGAATTCTTTGTTAAGAGCAAAATTAAAATTAAATTAAAATATTGTTTCTGGATAAATTCCATCTCCATCTGTTATTTTATATTTTGCTCTGCAAACAGAGAAAAGATGAAGAAATATGTAAAATCTACAATATTACCTTGCATGTTTGAGCTTTGTAAAACAGATGGTTATTGCCAAAGTGATTCTCCAAAACAATTTGGTGAACGTGGCTTTATCTGAGAATGAATGGAGCTGTTGCAAAACTGAAGAGAAATAACAACATAAATGGTTTCTCTGTTGACATTAAAAATATTTTTTTAACAAATATTAAACATTTTTGTTAACATGGCCTCAGAAACAGAAAGTTAGCAAAAATTGTTGGGGAGAAGAATTGTTGAATTTTTTGGGCTTTAACTTTTTTTAAAAAGGTAATTCATTAATAAACTACTTCTGTGGAAGCCTTATAGCTGAACTGGACACTGATAAATACAATAATCTTTTTTTGTTCAATGAATTTAATTAATTCCCCTTTATAACTTTTAAGGCAGCAGTGTATAGCTTGTAATTGTTTGGTAAGTCAAACATGAAAACCTAGACTGGCACTAGGAAATAAGAGAAATCTGACTTTGCAAAAATATACTAAAATTCCTCTAGTAAGGAATTGTTTCTGTTCAACCACTTGGTTGTCGTTCTTACTAACCATCTATTTCAATACAAATGTATTTCCTACAGCTGTCCTTTTATAATTTACTGTCTGCCTGACTCCATAGATTTACAGTTCCTTGATGAACCCTGAGCTAAAAACGGGATTATTGTTTTGCAGTCTGGCTCAGTTGTTGAAGAGCATTCTTGTTGAAGGCATCCATCTGCCTGTGTCAACTGAAAGGTAGTTATTGAATCTGTACCATCAGACAGACACACTGGCAAGGTTGGAATATATTCCATATATCAGACGAGCAAGAAGAAAAGATTCTTATCTGAAAATTCAAATTTCAGTGATTGGACCAATTTAGAGACTGTGTCAAATGAAGTTATATGGACTTGCATAATTGTGTGACCATGACTAATCATTATAAAATGTTTATTTGCAGTCTTATATTCAGATCTTATGAGCTGTTCAGATATCTGGAATATATTCAAATTGAAACTCAGGAGCCAGAAACCATTCAAGAAATGTTAATGTTGTTTTATTATAAAAAGGTCTATTATTACCAGTTTTACTTCCAAGATCCCATGAAATACCATGTTTCTTTGTTGTTTTTTTATGATTGTCATTAGCCAGACCAAAAGATGCCATGTTGCTGTTTTATGGTGAAAACAATCAAAATGTTCTCTGGTCTGCATCTCCTTTAAAACATGTTCAAATGTAGCAATCATATAGCTAAGTACAGCTGTATGTAGCTTTTCTAGGATATTAATTAGGTTGAAAAAAAAAAAGAACAATCTTTCTCCATTTAATTCCATTCTGCTTTTAACAAAACATTGGTGGAAGTGAAGGATGTGTTGTTGTTTTTATTTATGTACCACTTAGGCCCGGTATGACTAGACTATTCTTCATGTGGTCTCTCTCACCTCTTTGACCTGCCAAGAGTTTAACTCCTGCCACCACTCTTAAGGTGACAGTCCAAAAGAAAGTATGGGAAGATCTTAATGAAGAAAAGATTTTCATTTCGTGTTGTAAAGTGTTTTTTTTCTCTTTTTTTTTATTTTTCAAAACAGACAAATGCCTTTTTTGAAAGCTTATCACTATAGAACATCAACACAGCATCTTTGGAGATGATTTCCTGTTATTGTCTGGTAGCCGAATATACTTCTATTGTCCACCCACACCTGTTGGTGATGTTGTGACTAATAGTATCATTGGTGTCAGTGTACAAAGTTTTCAATACTGGGTATTTTTCTAGAAATTCCATGCATTTACATGCAAAAAAAAAAAGATGTATTTATTACTGGTTGTAGGTTATTTTAAGAGAAGTGAACATGTGTTTAAATTTGGGAAATAAAGTCTTTACCTTGCATCATGCTTTGTTATTGATCAAGCATTTGCGCTTTTTTAAAATTTTTTGTAAAAATAAGTAAAATATCAAAGCCTGATGAGTTTCACAGGTGTTGCTGCAGAAAATATAGCTGAAATTTTTTTAGTCAAGACACATGCAAGCAACAAACTTAATTTTGTCATGTGCCATTTGCCTTCAGAGGCTCTCTGGTAATCATCATCTAATAAAAAAAATAGCTAGGTCTTTGCACTTATGCTCCTTCGTGCTTCACTTAAAAGACCTCAAACGTTAATTGTTTAGTATCTTCTATCTTTTACATACTCATTCACATGTACAATCACACACAACACCTTGTTGCCATGTTTTCTCTTTTAGAAGTAACATATTTAGGTTTACAATACTTAAAACTAAAACCTATCCATGATGTAATGTTGCTTAGCAATGCATTTCTAGTAAAAAGATCTATCATATTACAAAGATGATTAAATATGTAAATTTCCTGAAAACTATATTTTAAAAATTTGATTTTGGTATATAAAACATAATTTGCTAAAATACTGCAGGTAGCAGAATTCACATGATTTTAATTTGCTTAAATTTAAATGTACAGTGTTTGCATGGTCTGTGCACTATTGTTATCATCATCTTAAATAGTGATATTTATAAATATAACTGCATTTATGAAATAATGACATCATATGACTTCTACATTTTGATTTGTGTATGTATGTATGTACTAGTATGGGATAAATCAGCATTTTCAGATATTTTCAGTGAGCCATCTTGATGCACTGTCTAAAAAGTTATCTTTCTTTTGTTTCAAGTCATGGAAAGTATTTAAATGATTTCAGCAGACTTCATTTATTTTAAGACTTCCTTCACGGATTTCGCAATAGTCTTACAGCAGATGATGTGGTAAATTTAGTCATTAATTTTCTTGAAATCACTGCCTTGCCACCATGGTTTGATAGATGAGGAGGGGCAGCTGGCACCATAGTACCAGGTGTGTGAGCAGGCATAGTAGCTGATGAAGATTTCTGGTATGTTTGAAAATTTATACATATAACATTTTCAACTTCTTGGGCTTTTTGGATTTAAGATTATTTGAATTTTATATTTTGTATATATTCTGGACAAAATTATGAACACAATTTGTTCTTTTCTATTCTATCGCAGATTATTGTGATTGAAATAAGCAATTGCAAATAAGTGAACAGTGAATTTCACAAAAGAGAGAAAAAACCACGAGGGGCCATAGTCAAAGGTAGGTAGCTCCATGACCCATGATTCCTCTTCCGGGTACTTCTTGCCACATCCTTTATGCTTTATTACTGGCACCTGATTGAATTTTCCTTATAAATAACAAACTTCAGTTCATTAATCCACAACACATGGCACCAGTCTTTCATCTAGTTTTTGTTTTCAAGTCACTTCCTACCAGAAAAAGTAATGAAGTAACAGCTCATCTGAATCCAAACCATGTCTTAACGCAATGTAATTGACTTCAGTTGTATAATCCTTAGTTTTAACTTTTACTTCTTGACTGTTATCAGATAAAGAAACCCCTTTCTCTATACATATTCACAACTACCTAAAACATTTCACTTTCTCTGCCAATTATTCTGACAACTCCAGTTTGCTGCTAGATTGGGGATGGGTAATTGCAGCTTTTGGAACAGCTGCCTTGTGGCAATAACTAAGTATTTCCTTACAGAAATGGGCACAAAATCTGTGTGCTTGATTTTCCCATGAAAGTGCAATTTTTTTCTAGGAGTGTATTGTGAACTGCCAGTCTAAGAAGAACTGCAGGTCCAACCAAGATGTTGATGCAGTAAATGGTCTTTCTTAAAGAGAAAGAGAAGCACCAACAGGTTAAGACCCTCATACTTTTGTTTTATTGCCGCAGATTGAGCTAATGTATTATTATTGCCTTTTAAAATTTAATTGTTGAAATAAATTATTTGTGTATAATCCATCTTTTATATTAAAAGTGGTTCCTCCTGCCAGTAAGGGCATGGTGTGCTATTCCACACACCTGGTCAACCTAATATGTGAGCTTCATTGTCTTATGTGCACACCTGTGAACCCATATGGTCTGTCTGTATTCAATATTTTTTTTTTTTTTTCAATGTTTTCAAGTTGTGTGACCGTATAACAAAAAGCATATTATGGACATAAGAAAATATTACAGTTAAAAAAAAAAAACAATGGTAAAGTTTATTTATCATTGATTAAACTGGTCATCAGACAGAACCATTTTCAAGCAGACGAAACTGCATGAGTAACATCTCGTGGAATTACGGGATGGAGATCTAAGGTTGCGCATGCCTAGAGATTTATCTGGAAACATGTGGTGGTTGTAGACAAGATGCAAGTTGCCTCCTGCGAAAAAAAAGGACAGGAAGACAGACTCTGGCCATCATTTAGAAACATGGGAAGCTCTGCCAGAATATGGTGGTTCGGTCCATGCTTCACCAGATGGGGAACAGCATGCGTTTTGTATTTCTTCTAAGCAAAGTGTCAGAGTTGTAGTCTTGAGCCAGTGCGACCTAAGGATGTATTTTGAGCCTGCCGCTCACAAGGAATGTGAAGAAGAGCAAACGATTCCTGCCCATAAATGTTCATTTTCAGAACAAACAGCCGGAACCAATCGTGACCGGGGCAGAGGCGTTATTCTGTCAATTTGTGGCTAAACGTAATTTTCCAGTGACAATTGCTGACCATTTTACTGAACTTGTGAGAGAAATATTTGGCAACAAAGAAGCTGCAGCTAAATCTGCATCTAAGAGGACAAAAAGCAGTCCAGTCCAGCTAAGGCTGAGACGGACCCAGTTGATAAATTGCTGGAATTCTGCACATGTGAAGAATTGTATTTACAAAAACAAGATTTTAAAATTAATTTGGAATAAAATTAAATCACTGTTCAAAATTCCTTTGCATCAGTGATTTGAAATTTCATCAAGTGTTTGAGTGCAGAGACCTGAGTCACTTCATTGAGCCAGAGAGAGAATGAGTAAGATTACAACAGAAAATCTAGATATATTGTGATCTAAGGGGAAACAACTAGGTGTAAACTATTTAGAAAATCCGGAAGAAAGGGTTATTTCCCTGTAAATGACAAGATTTTTGAAAGATCAAATAAATGGCAATAATATTTTCTTGACGGTGTGCACCTAACAAAAAACACTCAACACCGCATAATAAATCAAGCTTTCAAGTTGGAAAAAATAACGAAAATTCCCGTTCGCTTTTTCTGTCTCCCTCGTCGCACAAGAATGGGTTTGCGGTTATCTGCATGCTCTCAAATAAAAACTATTTCATACGGCCATCGCATTTTTTTAATATTTAAAGATCAATTAATCCTAATTTATTTTAAAAGATAAAATATTACAATAACTCTATTTTCTAGTTTGAAGGATTTCATCCAATCACTGTCCACAACAGTCAAAATTGCGGGCCGGTAAGATGGCGCATCCCAGTTTGACATGCGGCGGGGCGAACGAAGTCTTAGCGTACCTGTACAATAATGCGCTTACATTTTGACATTTTATTTTTAAAAAATGCCTACTTTTTAATCTAATGCTGAATATTTTGTGGTTTTGAGGAAAACTTAAAAAAAAAAAAAAAAAATGAATGCTTTGAAAGTGATGAAGAGGATCGAATTGGTTACCTTTCTCCGGCCCTCAGTGGCCGACCTCCCTCCTCGGTTACCAAGGCGACGTAGCATTTCAGCCCCCGCGAGCCGCCAGCTTCAGCCACGGCCACCCTGCCCACGAATAATTTGCCTTCAAAAGCGTTTTTCGCACGGGAAAGCAGCGGCGGGGGAGTGGAACAGCAGCTGGTTTGCCGGCACCAGCTCCAGATCGTCCCCCGTTGGCAGGGCGGACGAGGAGCCGGCCCCCTCCACAGCGGGACCGAAGCAGATATCTGCTCTGAGCACCAAGCGACCGGTCCGGAAGAAAAACTTGGCGAAAGCTGAAAACGGGGTAAAGGAAGACGAGGAAGAAATATGCAGTTTATTTTCTGAAATTATCACCCTCAGCCATTTCGAGGGAAACCCTCTGTGCTTATCTATGTCTCAACAATGTTGATTTTAAATGTTTTCTTTTTCTCGTCAGGCGGACACGCAGAAAGTTATTGCCTATGCAATTGCAGAGGAGATTTATCTGGAAAAATTGAAAGTGGTTATGGAAGATAATGGACTTTATTCACCTTTTTCACTACCATTAGGTACAGTTATGCGTGAGAAAAACAACGTGGTACAGATGCAGATTTAAAGGGCACTTCCGTTTATTGCTATATTTAACACAATGAATGAAATGACTGGAAGTGGAAGATTACTAACATAAATAAAGGAATGTCCTCGAATGGTGTATTCAAACAACCCTGGGGCACTTGAGAGATGGTTGTCATTTCTGTCGCATCATGTTCCACTCCATTACTAATTGTAAGCGCTCCAGAATTCTGTTCTTAAAACAGGTTGGCAGCCATGTACTAGATACTTGGTTGTAGCAGTGGCTGTTCATTCGGTTGATGGCATTCATTAATCTGTTACTGAAAATTGCTTATGAAAATCTAAACTTCAACAATTCCTAAATGCTTAAAACTACATTCTCTTCTTGTTTGACAGTATGAGAAATCGAGAAAAAAAAGTACAACCCGTTCATCTTTTTTTAGAAGTCTATTAGTTCACTGCAGTTGGAACTGCTTGGCATATGGCAGTCCAGTGCCATGCTTTAACAGGGTCTGAGTAGAGTGGTTAAGAATGATTATGAATAAGTTTAGTTACAAAGAGGTTTAGATTTCTCATCAATTGCTCCATATTCTAAAATCTAAAGTAACAGTGATAGTGTAGTGTTATAAAACTGTTAAAACCTTTCAATGACATTGTTAAGTGAATTAAAAAATTACTTTCTTAGACAAAAAATGTAATAAAAGCTATAATCAGCTGATCCCAATACCCTAGAGTTTTGAAGACAGATTACTGTGCGCTAACCATTTTGATGTCACTGGAAGTCCTGAAATGGGCTGATTATGCAGAACAATTTTGATAAATGATACAAAAGTAACTCAGATTGGCAGAGTGATGTTAATAACGCACAAGATGTGAAACCAAGAGACAAATTTAAGAGCATCTTCACTCAGTTAAGCAGGATCTAAGAGAGAACAAACATTTTAACTAAATGAAGGAATACCTTTGAATTTAGCTTTTGTACCAAGATTTGTTTGGTTTCTTATTCTTGAAGAAAAGAATCAAATGAGAATAGCTTTGGAGTTCTATACTGGTTTCTTGATTTTGATAAAGATAAAAATAAATCTTTGCAAGCCAACACCTAATGTGGATCTTGAAAGTTTTTTTTTTAGCTTCAAAGAAGTTGAATTATTCTGTTATTTACTTGGACATTGAAAAATAAAAACTATTTTTTGACTTTGTTCATAACTGAATCAATAGCACATGCACACTTGTTATTCATTTCTGCTCTTAAAATCAATAATTTTTTAGTTACAGGAAATGGTAATGTTAACAGTTTACTTGTTATTAATTTTAGTATCGACTACATCAAACCAAACTGAGCTTCACTTTGCTTTTTCAGAAATGGATAACGGGATTCAACAACTGTTTGGAGGAAATGGAAATCTACTTTTGGACTATGCTAATATAGATACTAATTAGAATTTTTTTCCTGTAAATAATAGATTTTGTATGAACCTAGGAGAAAAGTCCATAGGAAAATCAAAAAATTTTGGTTAAGATTAAAAGCAAAAAATACATTTTCAATGGGTATTGGTGAAAATATTAAACTGAAGGATTTACTACCATATTAGTATGTTAGGTCTTTAAAAAAGAAAGAGATGTAAATCTATAAGATGAAGATGGTGAGGTGCTGTACCCATTCTCAAACTATGTAGTAATGCACTGAGTCATATGGTGCCGCAGTATTTATATGTAATCTTGATTCCTGCAGAAGGTGAAAACAAAAATTAACAAAAATTCTCTTTGGTTTAAATCATCTGTTGTACTGAGTCATGGTGTTTGGTTGAATAAATGATTCTCTCTTTCTAAATTTGGATCTTCACCCATTGTCGGTGAGAAAAAAAATTTCAGTATTCGTGGATTAACTCTATTCCTGTGGATTAGTGGAAATAGATGTGTCGCTGCCTGTGAATTTTGTGACTGTACTATACTTTTTTTTAACCATTTCAGATGTAGTTGATGCTATTTATCTGAAAGCAAAGTATCAAGTGGACTGCAAGCCAAGACACATGCTACTCTTTCGGTAAATTCACATCTTATCTTCAGTCTTTTGCTGTAATTTTACCGCATGTTTATTGTATGTGAAAAAAAGTCTGCAATGTAATCAAAATTTCTTTGTGTAATAATCTTATTTGATTCTTTATTTGAAAAATCTGTCCTTTAAGATTAATGGCTTTAGACTTTAAGAGCTAAACATTTTATTTTGAAATATCTCAAATGAATTTAATTTGTTGGTATTGCACTTTACATAATGTCAACTGGTTATTATGCATGAATTTCTGAGATTTTTTTTTGTTTTGTAGAGAAGGAGCAGCTATCTTCTGGAATATGCCAGAAACTGAAGTGAGTTTGTGTTATCCTAAGATTCATTTTTTGATTAACTGTGGAATTTTCTTCTTTTAATACTACATTGATTCACTTTAACAACAGTAACTTCTATGGACACAATTCTTTGTATACTGGAACAGGAACAGCAGCAATTTGGCACTAATCTGAATGATGAGTTCTTTTCTTGGTTAACTCTTAAAATTCAATCATTGACAGTAACTATAAATTACTCTTATGTACAGCACAGTTATGGACATTTTTTTAGTCTAATCTGTGGACAAGACAGCTGCACTGATTGATAATTTTTCTACTTCAGAGAAAAGAGGTTCTCAAGTTCATCAGAAAGCACTCAGACACTCCCTATGATGTAGAGTTAGCTATGAATGAGAAGGAAAGTTTGGACTATATACACACAAGGTACATTTTAAGTTAGTATCTTGTATGAAAGATGCTTTATCTACCTGTTAATCCAGTTTGAAAGATATTGAAAATGATAGATTTTTAACTCTGATCATTCATTATATCAGAACATTGTGTATATTTGAAACTACTATGTAGCTGGATTTTGATTTTGTATATTCTGGAAATATTTAACAGAGATTAATTCAAAATTTAGAGATGTTTGTATTTAAAGTTGCTCTTAATGATTTCCTTTTTTTAATGACAATGACTAATCCTGACTTATCCATAATGTGTTTTTAATCTTTGTCTACTAACACATGGCAATTTAATGAGCAAGAGACTGACACTCGGATGACATTCTTGTTGTTACCTTCTGCTTATGAGAACAATTACTGTGAATCAAACTTGGGAGTGCATTACTTGTTCACTGATAGCTTATTGTTCAGTCTGCTCCTAGTCACTAAAATTTGACATAGACTATTACCATAAATATTTAAAGGACTCTATGAAGCTAAGAGCAACTAGTAATACCTAGGTAGGGGCCATTCAACAAATAAGGCTAACTGTTTCAGTTTCACCTGGCTGCTACATTAAAGCATTGTTGCCCAAAATGATGTTATGGGTAACAGGCGCACGTCCTTCATATAAACATTTTGAACTGTAAAGTTTACAGAAAGAATTGTTGTTTCTCAAATTTCAAGTTATAATTACTATGAGGAAAGTATATTTAGTTTCATGTCTTGATTTGTCTACGATTTCAAAGGATTTTGGGAGTCATTTGAAAATAATCACTTTTTTGTTTATTTTTGGGAGTTGAAAGTATTTACATTTTGAATATTTTAACTTCATAATTTTTTTTTCCATCAGAAACTCTTAGTTGTGATTTCATATTGAATAAGCTTTAAAATGACACCAAATGTAATCAGGTTGACTTTTCCATAGAATGGTAATGTATTTTCTACTAGAAAACATTCATCAGAGACCATTTCAGTCCCTAGTTATCAGGTGTACCTGTTACATAAAGCCTGTCAGTGACTGTTTGGTTTGTTCAAACAAGAAACTGCTTTTGTTGTTACAGCAGGTTGTGTTTTGCTTCTAGACTAAAATTCAAGTGCAGACAATTTTTCGTGGTCAAAAATACCTAGCAGTTTTTTCACACTAGGTGGAGAAGTTAAAATTCTAATTGACGACATTTGCATTCCTAACATGTTGACTTTGCTTTACATAAGACTTTAGTAAATAAAATTAGAAATTCTTTTACTTTTACATCAACTTTTACTTTTTTAAAAAACGGAACTCTTCTCTCTCTCTCTCTCTCTCTCTCTCTCTCTCTCTCTGTGGAAACATTGGCTGACCTTACACCCGACAGATTATTATATAATGATGAAATGAAGAGTAAAGAATGTTGTAGCAGTTATGGCAGCAAAGGAGAGTGAAAGAACAATTTAATTTTCCTCACCTGACTGTTAATAGATTAATGCACTCATCTCCCAAACTAGAAAAAGAAAAGGAAAAAAAACTGGATCTTACTTGAGAAGTTGAAAGTCAAATTATCTATAAAGAGAAGCTTTTCCTAAAAGAATTTTTGGAGCATTTTGCAAAATTTAATAAATACTCTGTATTTTCTCAGAAGAAAATGACACTAAACTAAGAATCTGACAAAACCCTGATTGATTTCCTGGTTAGGTAGAGATTAAAACTCAAGTGAAAGGAAAATTCTTTCTATTAAATTTTTTTTTTTGTTTTTGAAATAAAGTTAATCATATGATTCTCTTGAATAATTCATTTTTCTTGTTTTATTTTGTGCTTCAGGACAGCAACAAGTTTTAATGATGGAAAAATTCACTTGAAAGAAACGGATTCAGATGATGGGCAACAGGAGATTCTGGAAAAGTACACATTCTCCAATGCTTTGTGCCTCTCTGGTAGGTCAGAGTTACTCACTGGTGGGCTAAGACAAGTGACCACTGATTATTGTTCTTTTATTGCATTTCAAAGAAAAATTTCTAAATCAGTTGATGGCAATCAGATCTTTAACAAGAAGTGGTCTCTTGTCAGTAGTGTTTATAATTGAAGCTATGTACAGGAAAGAAAGGGGTCAGGGATGGTCTTTAATAGAGTAAGGGTGGGTTACAAGGCTTATTTCCTTTATGAGCTGCATGCAAACTACTGTCAAGCAGCCATCACTAAGCAGGTAAGGGAGGACTCCAAGTGAAGAGTTATTTTTCTTTTTCAGTGAAATTGGCTGTTTGGGAAATTTTACTGGACAAGTTTGTTGACACCATTGAGCCTGTTACAGAGGTGAGCTCCATCACTTTGCAGCCTTAGTTTGTCTTTGACCACTCAAACTCTGTTTATTTGCTTGTTTGATTCTCTCTATCTCGACTTGAAAAGCTAGGTGATGGATTATTTTCATTCCCATATTTTAATTGATATTTTTGTTGTTTTGTCCACTTTGTGTAAACTTGTTTATGGGTACTAGCTGTTTGCCTGCCTGTGCTCCAGACAAGAGAATTTGTACTGCAGCATGCACACTCAAAATGAGAACTCTGATTTAGTGATGGGCTGGTTTTTCTTTTTCCATTGTATTTCACTCTAAACTTTGCATTCATTGCTCCAGAATTTAAAAAAAAACAAACAAAACTTGCTTCTTCAAGTGTTATTATAACAGAATTAATTATATTTAGCAGGGTTTGCAAAGTCTTAAAGTCTTTGAATTCACAAATAACTGAGAAGGAAAAAAAAGGTTTTGAATTTCCTTATCCAATCATTCCCCAGATTAAAATTGGGAAAGCTGGCCATTAAAACAGTCATGAAATAGAAATCTAGCACATACTTGTGGCCTTACTTCCATCCCAGGTAATTCTGAAGGAGGTCCTCCATCTACAACTTTCTGTAAGGTTAATTATTTTCACCTGTTGGTGATCACATGATGGTCTTTCTTTCTATGCTAACAGAACTCTCAGAATGAGCATGCCATTATTGCCGTTATATTCATCCCTTCTTTCACTCTACCTCCTATATGCTGGGACCTGGGTGAGGAAGATGGTTGTGACACTACACACTGACTTTAATCAACCTAACCAACTCATCAAAAGTCCCTATTAGAAGTCCTTTTTTGATGTGAAAGGATAAAACAAACAGTATCAGCAAATGTAGAGGAGCAGTTCAAGAAAATTAGATTTTTTAATGTAGGGTTAATTCATCTTTAGTCAAAAGTGGCTGAGCCAACCTGAGTTTCATTGGGTCATAGAATTTAAAGCGGCTGATTCATTCTTTGGTCACACTTGGTTACTATAGTTCTCTGATATAAATCAGTTATTATAATAATATGAAGACTAAAAATATTCTTATAGTGCAATTATTAAATATTTTACTGAATCAATGTACAGATTAATACAAGACACTGAGTGGGCCTGCTGCAACAACTTTAACAGCTGTACATTTTTAAAAAAATCTCTGTTGATTTCTTATGTACTGGAATAACTGGGCTTTAGTACACGATATGTGTAAGCAAATTGGAATAATCTAGTGCCAGAAACACATCTAATGTTTTAATTGCAATGCACAACAATTATGTTTATGATCCAGTATAGATCTAAAAGTTATATTAGGTTTGAAAATTAAGATTTGTCTGAAAAATCCTTGAATTTTGGTTGGCCAAAACTGTATGGATCCTGTTTACATACACTAGAAATTGGTTATTAGCAATATTTTTCCGGGAACCAATCTCATCCCTTAGACTTTATTGTTAATGGAATTCAAATATTAGCATTTGTCAGGCTGCTTATTGACAACTTTATAAAAGTTTCCAGGGATATAAGGTTCACAGAAATCTTGTAGTTGTTTGTATTTTTTAATTATTAAGCATTTTACTGGCACATCATTGGAAGAAGCTCATCAGAGTATACAAGCATGTACACATCTGTTACTTTAACTGTGTACAATTCCAGCTGCACATTTCCAGTGGTTGACTCGTGTGTGTGTCATGGCTGCCAAACGTGTGGCCCTGTCTCTCACTGATAAAATTAATTTAGGTTCTGGAATCTTTATCTGAACCCAATAACGAGTAAATGTGAGTAGCAGAAAAGTTTGTTGTTTAAAAATCTGTTGTTTCACACATCCTAAGAACAGTCTTGCCATTTTGAAAAGGAGAACAAGATCAGCACAACCCAATCCCATAAGTGCCAATGAGATAGGGAGGAGACAGGATATGGGAGTGCCTTCTAGCTCTGGTTTGGTCAAAAACTTGGCCAAGGTCCACACCACTTCCAGCAGAAAGACAGCTGGTTGAGTTGCTGGAAAGCCCTGCACACTGTGGCTCAGTGAGAAACAAAAGACTCAACTTCCAGCAGCTGTTGAATAGAAGGTGGATACACTATCCAGACTTATGGGTGAGTTCTAGCTGCTGTGTAATATTTTCAGTGCATTTGAGACTGTTCTCTTCTGGGAGGGAAAAAAGAGCTATGGACAGCATTGCATTGTTGTGTTGTACAAGCATGGAAAAGATGGAGAAAAGCCTCTTCAGAACAGGCAAGACCCCTCAGTGTTTCCCAAAAGACTGCTCAAAGCTGTCTGTGGGAACTCTACTAAAACCTGGATGGCTAGTTCATTATTGGAACTTGAAACAGATTGACAAATGCCCAGCTCATTGAATATAGAGCTGTAGCACATTGTGTTGCAATTATTGCCTTCCAGAACAACCTTAGTCATGCACCTGATGGACATCGGTGTCATTAAAAATTTCAAAAGCTATTACTGTGCTTGTCTGAATGTGAAAATTTTTGCTTCCCTCAATACTGACCATGCACTGGATGTTGTTAAAAAACAAAACACTTGTTGCACTTCAGTTAAGGAGTCATGGGCTGCTGTTCTTTATCAGATGTTTTACAACTGCTTAAAAAGGGAAGTTTTATATCCTCTGTGGATAATAATGGGCCTGCTGTTCCTGATAATCTGACAGAAGAGGAATTTGAGGCCAGTGTTGAGTTTGACAGTTCTTTGGAGATGGCTGGTAAGTGCTCACTGATGTGCAACTTTTTGAGACAGTTGCAGCTGCTAAGCTGCATCTGAAGATGCACCTGAGGAACCTTTGCTTCAAGAACAGTTACAAGCAGTAGACATTTTTCACAGGATGCGATGCCAGAATCATGGCTTTTGAAATTGCCTATGATATGCAAGGAGAATTTACAGCTAGAAGTGGAAACTGCACTTCAGCAGTGATTGTACTGTATGCCAATATTTTTTAAATATTTGCTTTACTCATTGTAAGAACAATTGTAGTATAGTACTATATGTATATATACCTACTCTCTTTTTTTTGTTTTATACATGTGTCTCATAAACAGCTGGATGTTTAGGTATTTCATGTATTTTAGTACCATACTTATACTACAGTATAGATTTTTATTCCATATACAAACATGGGACCTTTTTGCTTATAGGCAACTTTTGAATAATGACAACCTTTTGCTAGGTACTAAGAAGTTGCTAATAAGCGGCATCTATTGTATTTCAAATGGTGGATATTAGAGATTTTTCTCAGTGATTTATGAAAATTTATTAATTTTAGCAAATTGTCTTGCATACTTTTTCTTTGCTTGTTTTAAATTGAATGTGTGTGATGAAAATTAACGCTCCATGTACCACATCAGCTTTTATCTTATACCACTTAGTATTTTTGTTGAACTGACTGTAGTGTATTTAGTCAACACACTTGTAATGGTTATATTAAGGACTGTCACCTATGTTGAATAATACAGATTGCAAGGGTAGTCAGGTTACTGCAGGTCTCACGCAGAGGGTTTAATAGAAATGAAAGAAGACATTATTTCTTTTCTATTCAATAAGTATGTGGCTTCTCAAGCTTGCAACTGACACTTGTCAGTCAGCTTGGTGAGCAAAGCTAGTTTTCTTTCCCACTCCAAACCTACTTAATGTTCTGGAGTCTGGCTCCCAATTGTAATCTCTGCATCTGTTATCACCAGAAAGGACTTTGTTTGAACACTGCAGCCGTCTGTTTATGTGCCTACTGACAAAAGGATTTTCCTGATTACCTATTTGTTTGCTTATACTTTGCCTGTATGTTGTATAACTCTTGATTTCTTTTGTTGTTTTTTTTACATTGTGATCATCATTGTCACTTGTTATTTTAAGGACTTAAGAGATGGGAAAAAAATCAAGATGTCTCGTCAGGAAGTTTTGAGAAAAACTGGGGAGCTCTTTGCCTTGCGGTATGTAGTTTATTACCATCACCTGAAAACTGTAGACATTTAAAGTTAAGTATTTAAAAACTCAGCTAAACAGCCATTGACCTGGTCTGAAAGTTCACATTTTGCCGGGGAAATTAGCAGGAACTTTTGGACTCATAAAAACTGCTAAACATTCTTCATTTCTCCATCTTTTTGTCTTCATCTAACTCTGAGAACAACATAAACAACAACGGTGACCTTATTCCATAAGGACTTGAGAATGATTTTTAAAACATCAAATATTTTTTAATAAGTCAGTTACTACTTTGTTTTTTTTTGCATCATTTTTAAAAAATACTATTATGAGAATACTAAATGAAAAACAACTTTCTAAAATTATTTTATTAAATCTAAAAGGCTAAAAATAGCATATGCATGAAATAACTTATATTTTACATATTTAAAAATTTTTTAAACTGTCTACATTGTATTGGAAATAACACATGCACTCATGATCTCTATAAATGTTGCCTCCCTTGAGTATCCAGATGAAGATTATAAAAACCTGAATTTTTAAAAAAATGGTAATGCATAACTATGACGTGAATACATTTTTATTATTCTCTTAAGGTATCTATGCAGATGAACTTATCAATTTTCTGGTAGGAAAGTGAAAATGTTTTGAATTAATAAAGTAAATACTAATTCCTACCAAAAAAACTTTTTAGAATCTGTGATTTTCATTGTAAAACGTGAGAGTTCTGGATATTTTCATTAATCCTCATTCATAGGTTGTTGCAAATATTTTCCCATTCTCAGGCATCTTATAAACTTAAGTTCCGACCTGCTAGACACACCAGACTTCTACTGGGATAGAGAGGGGCTGGAGCCCCTGTATCAGAAGACTTGCAACCATTTGAACATTTCACGGCGGACCAAAGTAATTATTTTTTCTTCCATTCTTTGGTTCTCATACTAACTGACTGACTTTTCAGATGAAATCTTAAAAAATCTTCCAAAAAAACTGCTTATTTATCGGCCAAAAGAGATGTAGCTGCAGATGTGTTTACAAGTTCTGAATGGTGTAAAGTCTTAAAATGTCCTCCGATTTGTCATAGAATTTGAAAAGGTGATTGGAAAAAATCTTATGGACAAAATAAAAGTTAGGTGATTGTATGGGGATCGTGCTTGGCAAGACTTCCGATATTGCAGCGGTGAAACAACTTGCAGTTTGTGAGAGATATTGATAACGGTGAAGCATGTGTCACATTCCTTTGGAATGAACATGTCACTGATTCAAAAATCAAAACAGCCCTGAGTGAGTTTCTCACTAGGAATGGCATTTGTACATAAAAATCAAGCAAAACGAAAATAAAATTACTACTACATGTGGTTGGTATCTACGAAAGCTGGCATTTGGATATTTGGATCTGCTTTAATAGGAGACTTTCATTTTTTTCGGCCTGACTCCCTCAAAGACACAGCTGGGGGTATCTTGGACTTTTCAAAAACAGAAACTCGGGAAGAACCCTGGTTAACAGTTTCAAAAGGTTTAATTAGTTTTGACTTTCAAACATGGAGGTGCATAGCTGCCAAAAATTAAAGATTTTACTTTGTTGATTAACAACGTTGATTTCTGACGTTCTTGGAAGTTACTTCATTCCAGGTTATTGATTTGTTATCCTTCCTTAAGTTAGTAAAATAGTTTGTCTATCTTTGTTCTTGGGATAAAGAAAAATGTATGAATTTAAATTTCTTCTAAGTAAAACAATGTGAAATATTTAAAGGTTGTATAGCTGGTCCAATACATCTGATATAATGTTGAACTTACAGCAACTGTAGTCACATGTTTTCTCTTTATGTTTCAAGAGATCAGTTAAATTTTGTCTAATGTTTTTATATAAAAAAGCTTTATAAAAATAAAGTTTACATCTACCTTGATGAAAGAACAGCTCTGAAAACTGTTATTTTAATATTCTCTGCTTTATTTATTTTTTCTTCAGAAGGTGGTGAATGATTAATTAAACTGCTGTTGTGAAATAAATGAACTTCTTAGTTTCTAATCTAAACAGAAGGCTAGAGAAATTGCTAAAATCCGCTTTGATGAAAGATTTGGCATGAAGAACCGATATTGCTTTAATATTGTATATTTTTTTTAACTAGGTGATGAATCAAAAGCTGAAGCACTGCTGTGAATTGACTGAACTTCTTAGTTCCCATCTAAATGACAGGCACCATGTTCGTTTAGAGTGGATGATAATTATTTTAATTATGGTGGAGGTGAGGCAATGCTGTGCTTCATTTTAGTAACCCATTCACATAAATATTTAGCTGTTTTGTTATTTGTTTGTGGTGTTCACACTTGACTGATCACCGTAAACTAACCAAATGATCATCTTAACTGAGAATTCTTTCACTAACTTACAATTTACAGTAGATAGTGGCAAGGGCAACATAGATATCCTGCATGATAAAGAATTATCATCAGTGATTTTGGACATGTAGTGAAATTTTATCATTCTCTGAACTTGTAAACTTTTTTTTTTTGGTAAATCAAATCTTTAATAAATGGAGATTTGTCTTTTCTAATAGCAAAATCCTCATCATCTTTCTTAACATCTCACCACTAACATATGACGCTGTGATGCAGGATTACAGAGTTTCTGACAATGATGCCACACCTTACAGAGCAGCTTTAATGTAAATGTGCAAGGGGTAGATAGTGAGAAATAAATGCTGCTGTTAAACTTGGTCTAGAGATTTGTGCAAACTTACTGATGTCTACAATGGAGACAAGAAATTCTGATGAAGAGGCATAGTACCACAGGCTAGGAGCACAAACACTACTAGAACACTTCATTTTCTAGATGTGAGAGGAAACTGGAGTCCTCGGAGGAAATCCACACAACCAACTGATGAAGAAGAAACCATGCTAGGCAGGTACACCAATTGCTAGTCTCGACCAGAATTCAAACACAGGCACTCAATCTACCATGACCACTGTGCTGTCCCATTGAGAAGTCATAAGCATAAATTGATAATGAATTCTTCACACCCAGTGCAAAACTTCTGCCTTTAAAATGACTTCTATATTAATGCATACCAACAATGTCAACATGGAGGGTGTCTAGCACATGAATTAAAGTTAGTAAGTTTTACTGATATATAGTCTTTCTGAACTGCACTGTGTCTTCAGTTTATTAATCAAATGTTCAGTAATTAAGGAAATTTAGAGATCTTTGCACTACTGTTTGTTTTCCTTACACATGAGAAATCTCTTTGTCTGCTTTCCCGGCTTTGGTGAAACCTTGCACCATTTCTGTGAAGCTGTGGCGGTAAATGTCAGCAGCCTGTGTTCTGTTGAAGCTTTATGACCAGCGCTGGGTAGGAGTCACAATACAGAATGTCAATAAATTTTTTCTGCACCACTGGTTATTGCCCTTCTTTTTATTAACTGTTTGTATGAATGGTACAGATCTAAATAGAAAAATAAATAATTTATGGTTTACTGCATTAGGATAGTCTAATGAAGGAAGCAAAATGAAAAGCTGCAGTATTGGCTATAGAGAAACTAAAAAAGAGAAGTTTGGGTTGTTTTTTTTTTCGATTTTAATGAAATAAAATCTGTATTTTAACAATTTTTCAGATTGTTTTTGAAATCATTCACTATGCTGAAAAATATTCATCCTAGTGATGGTGGTCAAAGTGAGGAAGAAATGTATGGTCGAGGCGCATTTTAAAATTGAACGTTTCCTAAAGGATTGACTGAAGACAATGAAGATCCTGACATCAGCTATTTGTATTATCTTTTCTTTTCTTATACTGAAATGTCCTGTACACATGAGTAAAACATTATTATTATTATACTTTTGTGTCATTGTCTAGCTTGCAAAGTATCGCGGAAGTAGTTATATGTAATTTTACTTTGCTGTTATCAAACACGGGGGATTTAAAAAAAAGATCTGAAACCAACTCATTCTCCCCTCTGTCTGTATAAATTATGAACTCATTGCTGGTTAACCAAAAACTCTGGGCATGTCTTCAGCTATTAGGATTGTAACTAAATAAGCCTGATCTCATATTCAATCCCTCAGTTCTGAGACTTTAATTAAAGACGACTTTTTAAAAGGAAGATCTGTTGTAATCCGGCAAATGGTCGTTTCTGTATGTAAACACCCATCTTTAGCAGACGTTTTCCGACCCCTTGGCTGTAAGGAAATTAGTGTAAAACACGCAGAAAAATTGGGACTTTCACGATTCCATTCTGTAATTGTAGCTGGTTTTTAGTGCACACGAACCCTGTTGACTACGCTGTGTGTTTTTTCCTTTCTTTTTACAAAAGGTAGATAATGGATAAGTCCCCTCGCTCTTCCCCCCCCCCACTCATCAGGACTCTGCGGACGGATTTAGTGTGGAGGAGGAGTCTTGGTGGTTATTTCTAACTTGGGGAAGAAAATAAGAAACCCTCCTGTTCTTGTTTCTCTATAATGTGTAATTGCCCATGGAAGAGACTGGCAATACCTGTTGTCGCTGAGCGGTGTTTATCAGCTCGCTACGTTGTTTCTATGGTGACAGCTCAGAAATGGTGTACACCAGGCTTTATTTATGGTCGGCTTGATTACCTAACTAATGTTAAGATGATCGCCTATTTGAATAGAATGTTACAGAAGTATGCTAAGCGCTAACACGGCTGGTAGCCAGCGGTAATGATATATCTGGGCTTTGCATTCGAATGCCCCTTAGCACACTGACACGGCACAGTTCTGGAGCAGGATCTACGTAGGGGTGTGTACACCACTATAACCAGCCATCTCGTATCGTAGGAAGGGGATCACCACCCTCAGATAGTGGAGGGCTATCGAACCGTTAGACTCCTCACTTCCAAACTGATGTGATCTCGAGTGTGGAGGCTCTCCCCCTCCCCACTTACCTGAGTTACACAAAACTAACCAGACAGACGAGTGAACGAAGCACATTTCTCTTCGTAAATGAACAAGATTCAGAACCAACAGCGGGGTCTCGCCAGAGTATTCACGGGTCTCCTGCTCCAGGCCCGGTGGCGGTAACTAACTACTCGTCCCGATGGAGGACCGGTCGTCTGCTCGCCTCGCCTTTTTGTTTACGAAGCAAACAACAACAACAAAAAATACAGGCAGGCGCTCGCTGTTATTCGGTATTATTAAGAAAATCGCTTTACTTTTGCCGCGAAACAGAGAATAAACCGCTGCCCGACGAGAAGAGAACATATAAATATATATTATATTTTTTTTTTCCCCCTCCTATCTTCCGCAGTGGGAACTCGGCCACAGCCACGAATACCTCTCTGTCGTCTGCCTGACGGGCGTCTCTCTCGGAAAACCGGATGTCACGTGATTGGAACGGAGCGCTCTGATTAGCTCTGATTACAAATATTGGCGCGTGCTAGTCCTCCTCCTCCCCTCTCTTCCGTGACGGGGTCTCTCGCCTAAGGTTTGACTTTGTTTCAAATGTCTCCGGCTCGATGTGCAAATGTTTAATCAAAAGCCTAACAATAGATAGAAAACGTCAAATCCAGCTCTCTCCCCCCCCCTCCCCCCACATCTTAAATTTCCTCGCTCTGTGGTTGGGAAGACGTGGGTGTAGGTAGGAAGAAGACAGGTGAGTATACGCAGGGAGCTATCGCCGTAGGTCGTAGCCACAGCGATGTTAAGATACAGTCAGCCTTCAGTCTGTTCCCCCCCCCCGTCCCATCGCGAGAGCCATTATTATTACTATTATTATTATTATTAACTGAGGGCGGGGGGGGCCTCTTCTCCTGGGGGTGGGTCGTCGCACGTACGGGCCGGGCCCACCTGTTTGGCCCGCGTTTGTAGCGGTTAGAAATCCGACCGTAGAGTCTGTTTACCTGTCGTAGTTAGTATACTGCAGGGAGGGGGCTTAACACCCCCACCCCTGACATTGGTCGCCTTGGTGGGGGGGAGGGAGGAGATTTGTTCTTAAAAAAAAAAAAACAACAACACCAAACCGGTTTCGAAATTATTGTTAACCCCTTTCAGATCAAGAGGTTATTTTCAAAATCGGGGGGAGGAGGGGGATGGCTGGCCAAACACTCGAACTTGGAAACGAAGAGGCGCATAATAGATGATGATGATGGTGGTGATGATACCACTACAAAAAGGAGATGTGTGTATGTAGTGTAACACACACACACACACCCACACACCCTTCGAGTACAGTGACACCAACGATGGAATGTTGGTACATTGCAGCATCGGGCACCTTGTGTATTTTCCCATTTAAAAGGGGTTTAGAAAGTAGCGACAGGTGTATATCGTGCGTTTTGACAGACAAAAGTATCCCTGACCCCTTGTTTTTGATGGAGGGGAGTACGAGCCAGAAATCTGCTCGTCACGAACTCTTCCTTCCACCCGATGATCATTTTTTTTCCAGCAATCGTTAGTATTTCACCGATTAGAAACTTAGTTGTTTCCATGCACACGGCAAAGAATGTGAACTGTATATGTCAAACTGGGGGGGGGGGCACATTATTTATGTAATTGAAGTATGTAGCCTTTGCACCAAGTTGATTTAATTGCTCCATTATATTCAGAAGGAAAAATTTATTCTGGTGTTTCTATAGGGTTAACAGCTGGAAAAATATGAGTGATTGACAGAAAACCCAAGCTTTTCTGTGCAGTGGGATTTCTTTCGGGCTTTTAACTTCAATGTTCTACTGGGATCTCCAGTGAAAATGATTATGTAAACACTAATTATTGTTTTGAGCCTGGAGGGATGTCCTAGGAAAAGTCTTTTATGGTACTGTAGAAACAGATTTAGACAGCATTAACATTGGAAAATACTCAGCTGAAAACAAGTCTGGAAGTCATTACTTTCATTTTAATATTTTAAAGCATCTCTCTTAGTTACTTTACATAACTTTGTAAAGTTGAAAAATAATAATAAGTTGCCAGTTTTTCCAAGAAACAGCAAAATAGATTTCATAAATATCTAAGATGACTGTTTAAAAATTGAGTATCAATAATTTGTAGATAAACATTTGTAACGCTTCATTCTCACTGGACAGATATAGGTGCTAAAGAGGGAAGATATAACACCAGATGGTGATGCTAATTTGATTTATCAGATTCTCTGTAATTAAACACTAAGTGATTTTCCTGAATAGTAGCAGGACATGGTATATTCTGAGTATGTTATTTCATAAGATGCACCATTTTCATTTAGCTGGCCATTTTTGTTCTGGTTTCAGTAAGTTCTCTATTACTTCTTGGTTTTATCTGTCAAGACCAGCATAAAATTAATTATTTAAAATGCAATTTTATCTAGTTTTAAAATTTCAAACAACAGATTAGATGATATGAACAAACAAGCTGTTAAGAAAAAGTAATCTTGATAAGGGACCAGATGTTTGCACATGACTAGCATTTCAATGGAGTTATTTGATAGTTCTGATTTATTGTTGTTGGCCTTGGAGAGAATTTCTTTTCTTTTTTTTTATGTTTACCTCTAAAATCTGATACTATGACAAACATGGTTGATCTACTCTATAGGTTAGATGAGCTATGGACCTACAAATTGACTAAGGTGGTGCTGTGGAGATCTTGCTTGCTTAAGCAACATGTTTGAAAAGGGTTACATGGGTCATCTAATATCTCTCTAGTTTGTATTACTACAATCACATTGGGGCCTTCAGTGGCCCAGTGGTTAGGCTTACTCAACTGCCAAGGTTGAGGATCCAAATTGGATTCTTTGTTTGATTTGGCATATCTCCCTAGCATAGTTTCTTTTGCCTTTCTTCAGCAGCTGGCCTGTGGGTCCGACATCTAAAAATGGAAAGTTTTAGTAGGGATTTCTTTGTCAAAGTCAAAGTGCCAGCAGGTCTTTTGCAACACAGGATAAGCAGTGTTCTTTATCAGACTCTCAACAATCATACACATGCACATAACTACAGTGTCTGTATGACTCTCACTTGCAGCTAATAGAGATACTTGTCATCACTAAAATATTTTAGATAAGCAGATTGTTTAGTTACTGGATATGAGGTTTCAAAACAGTTGCAGGTTTTCCTAGCCAGTCGAAGAAATGATTAGCAGTGTTCTTCATCTAACCAATTTCTTAATTTTAATGTTTAATGCTTTTATATTTAACTGAAATAATCCTAGTGTATAATGAAATTAAATTTTGCTTAGTGATGATTTGTGTAGTCTGTGGAGAAAATTCAGCTACATGTTGAGAAACTTTTTATTATTTGAGTGATTTTCAAGCAAGAAACTGGACCAAAACGATTTTTGTTAGCTTTCTACATCTTGTTTGACTAATGATTTGCCAGAGTTAAGAATTGGTTAAACATGAGCAACATACAGATACATTCTTTATGCATTCTGTATGTTGAGAATTCATCAAGAACTTTCATTATAACATGAGTTTTTAGGTTAATGCTGGCGGGAAGTGAAACCTGAGACTATTTTGAGGCGATTACCTGTCAGGCAGTTTGATATATTAATGATTTGTAATTGCAAGTAATGTTGGAACAGATTATGTTGATAATTAATTATATTGATTTCCGTTCTTTCAAAGTATTTTCTTCAGAAAGCTATTTTGATGCCAGAAACAAATGTGTGTAGCAAATTTCTATTACTTGATTTTTTTTTTTTTTCTTTAAGCATCTGGCTTATTAGCAGATTGGAAACAGATTTTGTGCATACTTTATCATTATACTCTGCCTCTGTTTATGGAAGAAGACTCAGT
Organism: Nautilus pompilius; assembly: GCA_018389105.1. Classification (NCBI taxonomy): domain Eukaryota; kingdom Metazoa; phylum Mollusca; class Cephalopoda; order Nautilida; family Nautilidae; genus Nautilus; species Nautilus pompilius. The sequence continues at coordinate 671,842 of JACATO010001900.1, forward strand.
CCTTTAGTCTTGAGATTTTTATCTGCAAGGGTAAGTCTTTCCATTTATCTCATTTTTGTTTTCTATTACTTTAGAACAGTGGTTCCCAACCTTGGGGTATGACCCTGATTTGTGTCACAGAGGGTCGGGTCTTCAAGAGAGTCACAAAGGGTTCACCAGAAGAAGTTTTTTGTTTTTGTTTCGTAATGCAGAAAACTGCCCAAAAGGCTGGGGTGATCCAGCTGACCAACAAATTTTCTCTCTCCTTATTCCAGTATACAAGTACAAAATTAAAAATTATGATACATTTTTCCATGACTCTGATTTTTACCAAGAATTTCCAAACAAGGATGATTTTTGTGCTCTCCATTCGTGAATATGAAAGACGATACTAACAAGTTGTGCTGAGTCAGCAGAAACCTTTTGTTTTTTTTTTCTAAAATCTTTTTGTTTCTATTATCTTTTTATTGAGTGTGTTAAAATGAATATTTAGTTTGTATGTGATTAAATGAGCATCATCAGTGGTTCCTTGTGCACTTGCATGTTTCAAGACATTGGATAGCATCCTTTAACCAGAATTTACATCAGATTTCTTTTAAATGTAAATAATTAAAAATGATAATAAACAAACAAATATAATGCACATGCATATGTATATATTTAAATTTTTTCATAAGCCTGGAGGTCTGCGGGTCCTGTTGGTGCCCAATTTCGAGTTGCAGGTCAGGAACCACCCATCTAGAAAAAGCCAACAAAGTAGACAGGTTGCCATAAGAGGTGGTACTCTTTAATTATCACAATGAGGAATGATCAACATTTGATCGCGTTAGCGATTTTATTTACTAATTTTCTTTAACCTAACATATTGAGAGCACCTGCAGCTAGTTGTGTTTTTTTTTAAAAAAAAAAATTAGAATGCTGTTTGTTTACATCGCTTCACTGGATTCATTTTTTTCTGTAACATTATTTTGGATTTGATAATTGACCATGCCACTTGTTTGCTGAGATTTATAAGAAAGATTTTTGCTTCATGTAATCATTTTTAAATAACCCTAACCAAACTGTAAAGGATCTGGTCTGTAAATTTAGAAATTCAATCACAATCTCACACTCAGCGCAGTTTATTGTTGTCAGATGCCTTGCTGTTGTGAGTAGAAACCAAGATTTAAAAGAAAAAAATCTTTGCTCAACATTTTGGGTTCATTTTATTTACTGTCAAATATACGGTAATGACTTGCGTTGAGGAGATACGGTCTAAACAAATTTTTGTGGCAGTGACGGTATTGTTTCATTTATGAAAAGGCAACTTGACTTAGTTAAAGGCGAGTAATTCCAGATAACCGCTACAGGGTAAAACTTGTAGTTACGCACAAAACTTGGTAAAGTTTTTAGAAAAGAACCCCACTGAAAGTGATCTCAGGAATTGTTTTCTCGATGGTTTTCTGACAGAATCCCATTTCAGTTTTTACACAATCCCACTTTAAATGTCTTATTGCAAGTTACAAATGAAGTACATTTTTAAATAGCATTTTAAAATTAGAATTCTCTGTTAATTGAAAAAAATTTATAATTATTGAACATTTCATTCATTAATGCTCTGTTACTGATGATATGCCAGGAAGTGTACAACTTGTATAAAGTTGTCATAAACCTAAGTTGTCTGGAAATATTTTTACAGTTGTTAACTAAATTAGTATTTTTTTTTTTTAAAGTTAAGAATGAAGGCACGAAGGAAAGAAAAAAATTATACTAGGGGCACTCAAATGAAAGCTCATTGAAATACTGTCATTGTAATAACTTTCAGCCATGTTTTATTTGAGCACCCCTAGCATTATTAGAAGCAATCTTGTACGGACCATAAACTTTGAGGCCATGAAAAAGACATTGAGGTTTTAGTGAGAAACTGTCACACCTGAATGTCAGGTGGGCTCCTCTGCTAACAGAATAAAATGAAGTCTGTTACCATTAACGGGATGTCCTTCCTTTATTTTTATGGCTTTGATGGGGATTCATTGTTTACAGTGAGAAATGTCACAGCTGGATTAATCTCTTCTAAGTGACAGGACTGTCTTTAAAGAGATAATTGACAAATCTATCGACAGAGAATCGTTAGCCAGCTTAACTACTACCTGTTGATTAACTATCACAATCCTCCTACAGTGTTGTATAGCTGTTGTCTGTACCAGCTGTTTTGTTACTCAGGGGCAGCATTTACTACTACAAATCCAAAATTTTAAAGATGTCTTCATTTTGATAAATAGCTTTTTTTTTTACGACTTGCTGTTTTACACAAGAGAAGTATTTATTTTTGAAAATTAATGTTTCTCAAAAGAACTTGCAGTATAAAGGGTACTGCTCACATCTAAAATTAGATTAGTATACAATTCATTTTTGAAATTTTGGGTCCTTTCTTACTTTGGATTAATTTTTAATGTCACACACACACATTATGTCATTTTCTTATTTTGATACCTGTAAGTATGATGCATTGATTTTGGAATTAATGCTGTAAAATCTGTGGAAAGTCTAATGAATGATGCTACAATGAAACATTCACTAGAGCTGTTGATTTTAATTAGTCATTTTTTATCATGAATAGATTTACTGTTCTTTGCTGAGTGATTTCTCCAAATATTTAACACACTTGTTTCTTTAGTTTTCTTTTTTAAAATTTTCCTGCTTTGTTTTTGATTTGTGAAATCCTTTATAAACAGCAATGATGTGCAGTCAACTTTTATGAAATTGTACTTCAAGATATGTTAAGCTAAATACATTTTCTTTTTCATCATTTTTGTTTAAAAACCTTAGTAAAGAGGAATGTTAATCTCTTGTATTGGCAGTAGATTCTTATTAATATTGGTTTGTTACATTTATATTTAAAAATCTAATTTTCTCAAAATTTTGACTGACTGATTACACTTTTGGTCATTGATCAGCTTCATTTGTTAAAGCCAGGCTCATCAGAAACATAATGGTGAGAGGGATAAATCTTTCTTAAGGTCTAAGAAAAATTATGAAAAATTGAATCTGACTAAAATATAATGTACACAATTTCAAGGTGATTAGCTTGTTCTTGATACTATTTAGTATGATTTTAAAATAAGATGTAATAATTTCTGGTGATTTATTGTTAAATTTAAAATCACTTGCATATGTTTATTTCTTGTACTGAGAGTGAAATAAGGCACATCAACCAGATGAATAAATCTACACTTTTTGTTGATGGCAATGATTCAGGACATGAAAATAAAATTCTCTCTCTCTCTCTCTCTCTCTCTCCTCTCTCTCTCTCTCTCTCATTCTTTGTTTTTGTTGTTATTTTAAAGAATAGATCTAAAAATATTAATAACTGACTGACAGACAATGTCTAACCTACCCCTGTGCATGGTTAATGTTATAATTGAACATGGAGGCAGGTTGGATTTTTATCCAGTCTGACCCAGCAAGACATTTTCCTTATTCACTACAGATTTGTCAATATATGGTTTAAACCATTGTTCTCTGGAGAAGAAGGCATGCCAAATTTAAATTACAGGCAGTAACATATACAGCTACCAAGAGGAATAAATTATTTTGGCTTAATAATTGCAACAGAATGGTAACTTAATTTTAGTTACAGTTCTGACTCCAAGACAACAAGAGGATGGGGGAAAAAATGTGCTATAGAAAACCTTGGGAACAGGTGATTTAGTTTAGTGTGATTATTATAAAGAGACAAGAAACTATTATGACTTCTACATACCCTCTGGGAGAGAAAAAAATGCTAGTATTATTAAAATACTAGTGTTACTAAAGATTTTGCTAATATTAAACTTTAGTAAGATAATAGTTATGGGCCCATAGTGTTGGGGGAATTTATTACTGTCTCTATACCTGAATCCCTTAATTATTTTGAAACCTTTCCCTGAAAACAAACAAAATCTAAACAAAGTAAATATCCTTATATATATACTCTAAATGCCTGAAACTCAACTAACAATGTTTTGAATTCATCTGAAAACGATATTGCCACTATTAGTATAAGGTTGTTTTGCCTTAAGGACGCTTGTCGACTTTGCTGTGTAGAGGGCAAGCAGCTCTGTAATCTGAAACAGGAATGGCGAGGCCTAGGCACTGCCTGTGGCTTTATGACAGGAGGATACAAGGTGACTTATGGGGGTGGGAAAGGCCTGTAGCATGCCTAAGATGTGCACTCTGTATTTATTCCTTCTGACACTTTGCAATAACATTTATTTTATAAGCAATTATTTGCACTTGTATGGCTGGTCTCAGCTCTAAATACTTCAGCTGCACAAAACTGCAGAAATTTTGTAATCTGCGCATGTTAAAGGTAAATGAATAAAGTGGGTGGCTATTCTCAATATTTAGGTAGATTTTGTCCCCTGTCCCCACAATCCCTTTTTTTTAAAAAAAAAAAAAACAAACCGAGAAAACATTGATCAGATTTAATGATTGAAAAGCTTCTATAAAAGTTTTCTCAATTATTTTCTCCACTGTAAACCGAGTAAATATTTCCCAAAGACACTTAACATGCATGCACACTGAAATATTTTGAAATAACAATTGAGATTTAAAAAAAAAAAACTCATTATTTTAAAATGAGCCAACATTGTATTATATTGGGGGGTAATAAATTAGAAATTTTATTTAAATATTAAAAATTTTTTGAGTGGCAATCTACTAATACTACTAGACAATTTCATGGTGAGAACTTTTTTTAAATTAAGTTTTATTTCTAATGGGGTCAGATTTGTTTTACATTGAGTGATAAGTATAAGTGTATTCTTTATGGAGATTTAAACGACAAAACTCTATTTTAGGGATTTGACCTTGAATTGCAGGCAGGCTTTTAAAAATCTTTTAATATGCCCGCAAAAAAAGTTCTCGACAACAGCCATGTTTATAGTAATTGTGGTATGCAAAGATCTGGAGGCTGGAATTTACTGAGAGGGTTTCTGTATTGGGCTGGCATTGGTAGAATAAATATTTTTGGTTAACACCCTGTTTTTATGGGAATTTGTGTGGGAACACCACAGAAGTTGTGGTTGGGTTGATTATCGTTCTTCCTGAAGTTGAATTGGGATTGGCTGGCCAAGTCATACTCCTTGGTAGAAAGATTAATGGTAGTAACCCTAAATTTGCAAACACCCAGGTCTGGAGGAAGATTCTGGATTTGATTAAAAAAAAAACAATTTTCTAAACCGATGCACTTTTTATCTCATTTCAGTGCTGCTCTTGGTAAATGTTAGAAATCTTTTAAGATAGGGATTTTGAGATGGCTTATCTTTTATCCTTTTTCATAACCTTATGTAAACTAGGATTTGCATTGGGAGGGATGTTCTGACCTGTATTAGTCATTGAGAAAGCATTAGAGTGATAGTGTTACTTGTGTTGTGAGCTTATTCCAGCCAGACCACACAACTCTTGTTTCTAATAAGAAGAAGTGCCTTAACCTTGTTCTTCAATGAGGGTGCACTTACCAACAGTAAGTCTTTCGGCTGTGTGAGAGAGAAACACACACACCTTTGTAAAGCAATGTGTAAACAAAGGACTTCATTAATTAAGGGCATAAATTACATTTAAGGATCTTCGAGGTAAGATGATGACATTGCTAGTACTTTGATTGATTGGTTGTTTTTGTTTGTTAATCAAGTAAACTTGAGTTTTGAAGACACAGAGGAAAGGGAAATGTTTAGATGTCAAAAGAGAGCTGTGAGGAAATTTCATAAATCGCTACAGTAGTATGAGCTGCTGGAGATTTGTTTTAGTTCTGCTACATGTCTTGTGCTGTCAGGCGTTCACCGCTTTGATGTAGATTGAGGTGCAGTGGTAGACTAATAGACCACTAAGGTTGGGCACTCGTGTCTGAATCCCAGTCGGTACTGGCTTGGTTTGACATATCACCTTGGCATGGCAGACTGTGAGGTTTGGGACTTCGGTTTTCTCCCACATCTTAAGACAAAGAGTTCTATCACCCCCTAGGCCCTGCTGGCTGCCTGCCACTGGTGCAAAGAATGACAGATGGGTGATGCAATGTGAGCCATCACCACTATGAGCAACTCAACTAAGAGACTTCCTCCAAAGGAAACTGACCAGCAGCAGCAACAGTGGCATTATTTGAAACAGAAAGCAAGCAGACATTTAATTCAGTTTAAGAAAAATAAAATAATTTCTCTTTTCTGGAACATGATGCATTTAGTTTGGTAATTGCTATTTTTTCTTTTTTATTTGCTTGATCTGAATAAATTTGACTTCAATATTAAAATCAAACTGATAACTTTTATAAATTATCTCAAATTGATAACAACTTAACCAGGCCTGCAGTAAGATTTTTGTTGTGTTTTCACATTTGTTTCCTTTACAGACTGTATATTTTCTATTTAAAATGTATTATTTGGAAATTTAATTTTAAACTCAACTAATTTTCTTTTGTTTGGGGTTTTTGTTAATTTTGTAAAAAAATTTTTACACGAGAAACAAAAGCTATGCTTTTTTTTTTTACAACAATTCCCTTTCAGATCCCTAACTAATTTAGTATATATGTATTTAAATAAAACAAAATATTACATAAATACATTCTAAATAATCTCAGTTCAGTAAGTTTTTATATGACAGGTGCTCTGAGCTTTTTGATTACCACCTCCTCTTCCTGTCCTGCTGATACATCTAAGTAATTTGAGTAAGTTTGATAAAAAAAAACAAAGTATACATGTTTTTATTAAAAACTTATTTGTTAAAAAAAATCATTTTAATTTGTTTTCCTTATCTCTATTAGTTATTTACATGTTAGCCAGCACAGGTTTTTAGCTAGCTTATTCTGCAATACTTACTAAATGTAAAACTTAATTTTGACTACTTATTTTCTAAAGAAAATCGTTATTAGGTCTTGTTTAATTTTATATTAATTAATTTAATGTATGTTTTTGTTTATTTTTTATTAAGAAAATGTATATGCTAAATAGTGTTAAAAATTTAGTTGTTTTTTTTTATTTAAATTTAAACTCTTCTTCGTGGATTTGAGCCCTGCCATTGTTGTAGGTTTGCTGCTTGGTTAGCAGAAGCCCCACAAACTTCAGCTTTGAGATAAAAAGAGGGAGTGCCAATGCACTGTTGATGTGCAGAAAGATTTATTCAAACCTCATCTAACTCAGTCATCTTATGGGATTTATAAAATTATAAGAAACATCATCAGTTTAAACTGGTCAGTTGTATCTGATACCCAGGTTTCATCTGAACATCCCTACTATATATATATATATATATATATATATATATATATATATTACATTTATAGCTGATTGATAGCAAAGCTGTTCAACTTGTGGTTGGCATTTTTTCATTCATGAAAGATGATAACTTTCTAATTTTTGACCAGCGAGTGTGCATTTATCTTTCAATAAATTGGAACAAAATAGCAGCAGCAATTAAGTTACGTTATCATAAGTTACAAGATGAAATGTGAATAACAAAAAGGTATTGTTAATTGAGTTTGACGGTCTGTTTTAAATGATTGCCAACTTTTAGAAGATTTCTTTAGAAATACAACTGTACAACATTGGGATTACCAAGTTATTGCCAGGGAATAATTTCTTGAATAAATATTCTGTATTACACAAAACAGAAGGAAATGAGTATTTAGGTAATAAAAATTAAACATGTAACATTTCCTGCAGCAGTATAAACAGTATATGGAAAAGAAAATATTTAAATCCATTTCATCTGGTGCTTATGGGAGACTACTGCATAAAAACTGGGTTCGGAGCTATGAATGATGACTCTCATGAGATTTTGATGAACTTTTTCTACATCACACACTAATTTTAAATTTAATTTCTAAATTTGAATATGAAATTGTTGCACAACTCTAAGCAGCATCAAAGATTTGCATTTATAAATTTTCTAATTGTTTACTTCTGCTAACATTATTTCAGGAATGAACTGCATATTTTTGTTTTCTTTTACCCGCATGAAGAAAGCTGACAGACTGAAATTTCTCGCAGCTCTTTGGGTCACTAGATTATCTTGTTTTATAGTGGTGGTGATCACATTTCACATTTGTTATTTACCCAGATGTCCCATTGAAGAGTTATCAGAAGAAATTTTGTGCCTCTGGGTTTTATTTGCTCATTTGCTGCCCCCATTAATGTTTTTTTTTTTTTTTTTTGCAAAACATTCCAGTAAGGAGACAAACACTTATAGCGTTTTTCTCTTAAATTAAAGATCTCTGACTCAGCGTGGGGATATATGAATACAGTTGCCTTAGTTGATGGAAAATTTGGATGCGAAAACAAAGTTGGTATTATTTTTTTTAAAAAAGGGCTAGGAGGTAAGGTTAATAATCTGAGAGTGGTCCTTTAGAACATTATAATCTACTGACATCATTACTTTTGGTGGAGGATGAGAACAAATAAACCTGTTGGATATTTTACAGCAGACTCCTCTTTTTAAGCTTGCTCGGTGTGAAGGTGAACAAACAGCCTGCAGGGAAGGATGTTTTTTTTTTGACGGTTGCTGACAGATAATCAAACTTAAGTGGGAATTTTGTTTTGTATTTTTCAGATTAGTTGATAGTCTTCTGAATCATCAGTCCTAACTGAACAGGGGGTGTGTTTCAGTCTAAAGTGAAAGCAACCAAGGTGCTATGAGGCAGCCCTTTTGGGTGTGTGGAAAATAAAAACAAAAAAGGTTAATTAAAAAAAGCCCAATTGATAAAAACTGGAGTAAAATGGAATATAAGCTGGGAAGAGAATAATAATCTGGTTAATCAGAATGTCATTAAAATGACTGGATTGGTTTGGTATACAAACAACAACGACAATGAACTACTAGAAAACCACCTTTCAAAACAATACGTTGGTTTTGGTATGATGTGGATCCAATAGAATGAAGGAAAGTATTTTAATAATTAGACTGCCAATTTTCAAATAGTTGGAGGTATTTTACAATACAATTGGGATGACAGATAACCTGGCATAGATAGCTACCTGCTGAGATCACCATAACTATGGCTATAAGGGCACAAAGGACATGCAACTTGAATTGTTCTGTGGTACCTGAAGTCAGCTTGAGAGTGAGGCTCCCATCTGGCATCAATCAATGCCAAGGGGTCAAAGATGCTGATCAAAAATATTTTGAAAATGCTGAATTGGAATTTGCTAAAATCATAGAATCCATTGAAAAGTGGAGCAACTCATCCAGTGAAAGCATTCCAGATCTCAGTTTGGATAAGGATGGAACCTTCATGGATGCTGATGAACTAGAGACATGGACTTGTCCAATTAGGGGTCCGCTTCTATGTTTAGAGAGTGGAGCAAGCCATCTAACACATACCAATGCTGTGAAGTTAACACTCTCTCAACCAAACTACAGCCAGGAAATTCCAACTGCAAACTTAAAGGTAAATGAGCAGCACCCTTCTAACATCCCCCATCTACCAGCCATTAACAGTGTGTAGCTACTGATAACAGTGTGACCTGAAACACTGGTATTAATTATTGCTAATTCACCTCAATTGTGTTACTTCGGAGCAGTTTTTATATCCTGTATCCCTTACTACACTCATCACAGGCATTAACAAATTTTTCTCTTGGTAGGAAACACAATATTCCATTTATATAAGTACTGTTGTTACTCTAATAATGTATAATATAAACCTTGATTTTTCTGACTGAATACAGTGTACAGCAGCAGAGTAAAATCTACACAAGTTCTTTTTCATTTTCATCTATATGGTGAATTACGGTCATCTGTTTTCAGTGAAAGTTCTGGACCACTCAAGTTTGACTAACCATACAATCATACTTAAAAATTTCCTTTTAACTGTCTTGTTAAAAAGAAGATGGAGCATCAATCTTTTTAGATACTTATAATTTAAAACCAGTGTTGAATATAATTGCTGACCATGACAGTATAGTTCTAATGGAGCATTTAGATAAAATGATAATTTTTTTTTGTTTTTCTTTTATCATGTCGTGATGTCATGGGGCTGGACCTAGGTATTTGAAGACTTCTTTTTAACAATTAAAGAGATGGCATGAATCTGTTTGACATTGATGAACAACTGAACTGTTTATGCTTACATTAATCCCTTTGTAAAATTTGAGAACTATCTGTAAATTTAAAAGTTTTAACTTTATGCTTAATGATGGCCTTTCTATGACTAGAATGACTACATTTTTTCTTTAGTTAGCTCATCCAATCTGAGTCTCCATTTTATTATAGTAAAATCCTCTACAGATATTATTAGTATTTAAATAAACGGAACTCTAACCACTTTGATGCTTTGCTGTTGCTTTACTTTTTACTTTCAAGTTTTTTTGGTTTTTTAAAAATCTATATATTAACTCTTTTATTTGACAAGGGACAGAGGCAACCTATAACTTCTGCCTTTTTGCAAATTATTTATTAAACAGACTTTGAAACTTTACATATATAAAAAAGGAAATACTCCGAAAATGTATGACAAATATATTGTTTTATTTAGTTTCTCATGCATGATTTCTATGTTAAAAAGGTTTTGCTTTACTCTGTGAACTAAACTAAACAGTGGCATTCATAATAGCAGACATTTGAGTTGTGAACTCTTCCATTGCATATGTCCATAGGTTCCCCCCCCCCCTCTCTCTCTCTCTCTCTCTCTTTTTCCATTCATAGAAATATAAGTCTTGGCGTTGTTCCAGCATCACTCCTTTACTTCTTAAATACTATAGCAGGTTACTGATTATTACTATTTTCTTTTTTTTACTGTTTAAAGATAAGTATAATCTGATTAATCACTTCTCTCTATCATTAAAGTTTGATATCAATAGAATTTTCTTTAAATGTCACTAACAACTCCCCACTTTGCCTTTATCTGCACATGATCATTAATTTCTCTGATTAAACCATTTATATACCAGGGCATGGTTTTACTGTATGATTGGACCTGGTGGTCATTAATTTGGTTCTAACAACTATAGCTATTGTGATAATGAGAGTTACTGTAGATCTGGGTGACAGCTGTACATGGTTGCTGGAGATAATTAGATGTGGTGGCTTGATCATAGGTACATTATTGTTAAAACTGGTTGTGACCAGATTTGGCTCTGATGTTTTGTGAGTAAATATTGTTGATTTTTATGTGTTTTTTTTTACTAAAGAGATTCCTTTCATGTTTGTATGTGAATATATTAAAATGGGTTCATGTTTACAAATATTAATTTTTCCCTTCACAAGGATAATACTCAGTAAACCAACTATGCACCTAAAAACAGGCTTTCTCTGACTAATTGGTTTTGTCAACCTGAAGGAAAGATACTAGGAATCTGAATTCTGAAATTAATAGAGTCTGTTTTTCAGTTTATATTCCTTATATATAATATGTTTTTATTATTTATTTATATTATATAGGATTCTAATCAAGTTGGTGCAGACTTGGTAATGATTGGTGGTTCTAAAGGTAGGTAATTTTAATTTTGGTCTTTTTAAATGCAAAAAAATACACTCACAGATATAAGAATGTTTTTGCTATTTTGAATAAACATGGTTGTATATTTTTCATAAATAAAACAGGAACCTCGTCATTGTTTTAGGTTTTAGTATCTATTTAATAGTGCAATTCCAAGGGCATAAATCTTGCTTTATTTAGTATTTTTTGGATGTAACCTTTACATTTCATTTATAACCATTTGTTATTAGTGCATTACAAAGAGGTTACTCCTGGTACACTGTTGATCTTAGCAATAACATTTGTTTCCAGACTGCAGCCTATTCTGTTCTGGCCATTGACTGGTGAAGTTTACAGGAATTTGAAATGTTTGCTTTCCAGTGTTTAAGATTCTATGTAACTGTCATTAAATCTGAAGGATTGCACTGTCTAAACATGTAAACTTAGCTTCTGTTTAACTAAATGTTGTTGATATTTTGAAGTTCCACCTATACTAACATCTGTATTTGCTTCCCATCTGTTTTCCACATTAAAACTATTTTAAGAGAGGATATCTCTGGTTTACTAGTTTCTATTGTACTGTGACAAATAGCATGCTATTTTATCCTTATGACCTCTGACCTTGTGGTACCTTATTTTGGAGAAACTATTCATAAGCAGGCAGCATAGAGAACAGGTCCCCTAACTGTATGAGATAGTTAGTTATTGTTTACTATATTAGCAAAGAATTTTCCTGTAAATTTCCTCATGCTATATAATACTCAGTTTCAAAAAATATATTTTAATTACAATTTTTTCTCATTGCTATATCTATAGAAAGACTAGATGACAAGAATAACTTATAATGAAAATTTACAACTATATAAGTATCATTCAGATTGTTACAAATTAGCTTTTCTTTAAATCAAATGTTAGACAAAATTCTAAATGAGATATGTTGTTGTTTTTTTAATATTTTAAAATGTTATTGAACATCAAAGGTTGTAATTTTAGGATTACGCTTTCTATTGTTGATCACCTGTTTAATTATTTGAATATGTTTTGTGCTACAATGCAGCCTGTAAGTGGATATGGCTTAAACCGAGAAGAAAAATTGATTGATTTTATTTATTTTGGTAGTTTTCTGATAGATAACTATGACACCTTAGCCAAAATGACTAAAGATGTCTCTTCTTCAGAATTAATGTTAAAGCTGAATAAATGGTACACAGAACTGCTTACTTCGGTATTTACAAAAGCTTCCTGTGTCACTTATTACTGGGAGAGAGAAGCAAGTTTGTTACATATGTTGTTCTTGCTGACTGATCCTCTGATGAAGGTCAGAATAGGATTCTGAATTCATCAGTACATCATATAGCAACATCAGTCATGATGTATTTGTGAAATCATCACAGATACCATGACGTTTTTAAGCTGAAGAAAATTCATGTGGTGATGAGAGGTGATACAATTAGAAATATTTAGGTTGTTTTTTACCTTGAAATAGCTTTTTTTTTTTTTTTGCTTTTTTAGCATTTGAAGCAGTAATTTAAAGATTATATCCCTTATCTCGTATATGTGCATACACCCATACCAGACATGTACATAAATAAATAAAAGTAAAGGTACTATTCAAGTATCAAGTTCAGACACTTTCCCCTGTGCTCAGAACAGAGAATAGCTGCACCCTGTAGAATTAAGTGAACTCAGGAGGAGTTTCTCTCAAAACTTTTTTTTAAATAATCCATTAAGGGATTGCATTAGGAATTGCACTGGAAAACAAGGATTTTGCCACCGGAACACTATCATGCTTTGTAGTATTTCGCACGCTGATTTCAAATCTGAAAAAAAAGGTTTTGTTCTAGGACATCACGTTTTTTAGTTATGGCTGATATTTTAAAAAATTACTTGAAAGCAGTCCACCATGACATGGAAAATCCTGTTCTGCTTTCTCCAGCAGCTCCTTCCCTAGAAAGTGATGAAGGTTCAGTTGTCAAGTGTGATGATACTGCTCTGGATGAGCCATATGAGGCTGCATTGGATGAAGAAAAGCCGCACTTGCTAAATCAAGAAGAGCTCAATGATTTGGTGAGAGATTTGTCACTGTCAAAGGAGAAGGCTGAAGTGTTAGGCTCTAGACTGAAGGAATGGAATCTTTTACAGAGAGGTACGAACATTTCCCATTTCCGTGATCGTCACTCAAACCTGGCTGCTTTTTTTTGAATAGAAAATGGTGTCTTTTTTTTTTTGTACTGATGTAAACGGTCTCATGAGTGAGCTTGGATATAAACATGTGACTGATGAATGGAGGTTATTCATAGACTCTAGCAAACTAAGCCTTAAAGCTGTGCTGTTACATCATGGTAACCAAAAACGTTCAGTTCCTATAGCTCATGCAGTTGGCTTGAAAGAGACATACGAGTCGATGGAACTGCTCTTGAAAGTGATGAGTTATTCAAATCATAAATGGAAAATTTGTGGTAATCTCAAAGTTATTTCTCTTCTCCTTGGATTGCAGCTAGGGTACACAAAACGTGTGTGTGTGTTGTGACTTTGGAACAGCCATGATGATGCTAACTATTACACTCGAAAAGACTGGCATAAGCAATAGGAACCTATAGTTGGCAAGTACAATGTGCAACATATGCCATTGGTAGACCCTCAGAATGTCTACCTTCTGCCACTTCATATCAAACTCGGCCTTATGAAAAACTTTGTCAAAGCCATGGATAAAGATGGTGATAGCTTCAAGTACCTACAGCTGATCCAGTGTTTCTTGGCAAAGAAAGGCATTTCACTCATTCGCCAGGCTCCCTACTCTCCAGACATGTCTCCTTCTGACTTCTGGTTGTTCCCAAAAATGAAGATGCCACTGAAAGACTCCCACTTTGAGAGCCGAGAGGACATCATGCAGAATGCGATGGCGATGGCGGAATTTAGAGCCATTCCGGAAGAAGCATTCCAGACATGCTTCGAACAGTGGAAGGATCGCTAGACTAAGTGTGTGGAGGCACAAGGGACCTTCGAAGGGGATTAGCAATTGAACCCCACCAAGTACGTAATTTTTTTTCCCAGCCTAAAGTCAGATACTTTTTTGATAGACCTCGTAGTGTTAATGGTGAAATTCCTCCTGATGCATATCTCAAAACTGACGTCCTAGCCAAATTCTGACTGCAGATTTGAAATTAGCACCAAAAATTTAGCTAAGATCACCCACATTTTGCTCAGTGGAAGACAAAAAGTTTCATTTTGTTGTCCAGTGTTGCTGGCCTAACATGTGACTTCTATAAAAGGTTTGGATACCTGCTAGAAGAACTGATCGATTGTTAATTATGCATTCAAAACAGTGGCTTTCTCTCTCTCATGGCACAGTGCTATGATCAATTTTTTCAGGAAAGATGTTTGGAAATGCTAAATAATTGGAGCCTGGCTGGTGTACTAAGCTACAAATTATAAGCTAGTAACTAGAGTTTTAACAGATGGACTAGTGGAAGTTGTGGAAAAATTTAAAAATAAAAAAACAAACATTTAGGTCTGTGCTATTTAAGGTTGGTCCATTTAAGACTTCTTCCAACTAATCAGAGAAATACTGCACAAAATAGATACTTGTAATTCTCTCACTACTACTACACCAGAGTATATCTTTTGATGGAGTAGCATGGAGTTATCAGTTTAGAACCCTTAAATATAAAAAGATTTTATATAATGAATTAAATTGGGTATCACCATCACCCAGACACACACTAGACAGAATGACATGTGAGATATTACAAATGGCTGCCCTCTAACTGCTATATTCAGTGTATTAAAAGTGGAGTTGCTGTCCTGTACAATAAGGAGGGAACCCTAGAATGTAGGAATTTAACTCTTGATAACCTAGAAAATAAAATAATACAGTAAGCAGACAACACTATGCTTATTTTTGATTAGTCACTTTAGCAATAGTGATATATGTTCTATGTTAAAACTGTGTGAAGCTATATCTGGTATCCAGGTTGTATTTTTTTACAAAGATCTCAATAAACCTATTGTGGTACTAAATGAAATAGAAATGATGAAATTATTGGCATTCATTTTCCTTTAAAAATAAGTGTACACATAGATAATGACAAAAGACCATCGATAAGCTAAAATATAAACTAAAGATATGGCAAGCTTCAAAAAATTGTGATTAATAACTTTATAACCCTTAGTTTCTCAGCTATGGTAAATGCACACATGTTTCAGCTCTTCTGGAACATAGGAAGATAGAAATTACATGTGTAAAGAGTAAAATAAAATTTTATTTAATGCAAAAGCTGTTACATTTGTTAGGTAAACTAAAGAAATGACAAGTATTATTTCTAGAATAAATAAAAAACTTCCTTCAAATAAACAGCCTAACAATAGCTCACAGAAATACAATTACCTCCCATCAAAATCTTTAATAAGTACCACAGAGAACAGTTTTGAAGCATGGAGCAAGAACAAAATAACCCTGATAGGGACTTCAGTGATACTACAGCATGTCTTGCTGGAAAAACACATACTATTCATTGCACACATTCACAAGTATTGTACCAGCTGGCAGTGATATGGAAATATAGGCCCTCTTCATTCGTTAAGGACCTAATCCATGATTTGGTTCAGTATAAAGTGTAGCAAGTTGCTCAGGTAAATTTAATCTGTACAGTGCATATTTGGTTTCACACCGAAGAAAGTAGGAATATTTTACTAAACTTTCCACCTTTTGTCTGACATGTTATTTGAATTAGCTGTCATGCTTCAGAGGACAGACAATCTACCCAGTAAGACTGGACTGTTGCAATTGGCTTTGGAAAACACTGTAAAATGTCTATAAAATAAGTAGTTCCAGGGTTATTAGTTGGGCACCTTTTCAGACCATTGATTAATTAGTGACATTCTAGGCTATGCAAATATGCATTTAGGTGGGCACAAAACCTCAAAATAGAGTAATCTGCAAAGATGGAGACAAGTTAATGATTTTATCCCCCCCCCCCAGGATTGATCTATGAAGAGTTTACTATAAGGATGAAGCATCAGTTATTTTTACAAATTTCTGAATAAACTTCTATTTAAAGAACATTCTAGCTCATTCTGTGGATATACTACAAGGTGTATGTAGATGGAAGCTTGTTACTTTTGTGTGAACCATGCAGAGAGTAAAAAGTCTGTTTCTAAAGCAAGCTTGCGCTTTGGTAAATCACATCTACCTTTTGGAAGTACTCATTGGATGGTGCTACATTTTTAACTTTGTTCCTCACAAACAGCTACTAAGACCAGACTGGAACTACATTACATACTTCTCCTATCTTTGAAATAAAAAGTTTGCAACAGCTGCACCAGACTTTAGGCCATTTGGTAAGGGGTGCTTCACTCTTCTCCCCATAAGACAAATAAACAGTCTCTATAGCTGTTAAATCATTTGTCTGGTTTTGATTTATGACTGCGGATTCATTTTCTGCTCTCACTGCTATAACTTGTTACAGCCAGCTTTTCTCTGCTTCAGTTTACATTTTTTAAACTGGTTTATCATTTATGGATCCTCCAACTATACAAACATGTGAGAGAATGAAATATTTAAAAGGAACCTTTTTATTTTTCTTGACATAAATTTAAAAAAAACATATTTTAATATAAAATATGTTCAAGTGGTTCACTTCGACCTTTCAGAAAAGTTATCTGTATAATTCTAAAACTTGATGTTTGAAGGGGTTTTCATGAGACTGACTGACTGGAGTTTCAGGGGAAGAGATTTATATATAATGGAAATATGTCCTTTTTAGGTAGCACTGACAATTGAAAAATGCACAGAAGTTGTTAAATGGTTTGTTAATAACATGCGAATGCTTGGATAAACTTGCAGGTAGCTGAAATAGAACAATACCTCCTTTGTGAGGGTGGTAAGTTGACACTACAGGTTTTTAAGGTTGGTGATTTCCCACTGTTATTATTTAGTGCTAGATGCCAGCCTTTTATGTGGGAGCTGATCAGACCTCTCTAAAACTGTTTTACATTTATTATTATTACAATTTTGTAGGTAAAAAAGCCTTGAGCACAGCACTGTCTTCTACTATCACAGAGATGAGAAATAGTAGCTTGCTTTTGGATACAAATAAAATGAATGACATAAAGATATTTGAAAGAGAGGATGCGAATAGTGACAGAAGGAAAACCTGTAATTTTGAGTGTGGTAAGAGAACCATTACAGTCAGCTCAAAGCTTTCAGGGCCAAAACATGGAAGCAAGAATTCTGAAAGAGAGTCAGAGGTAAAACCAGAATTGTTATGTGAAATTGAGAAGGAAACAGCTGAAAACTACACAATATCTCCTGGTTCAATATATCAGAAGAAAAACAAACAAATTTTTGACCATGCTATGGATAAAAGTAGAAATGAGTCTGTTCCCTCTGACAGCCAATGTGTGACTCCAGGTGAAAAGAGGAGAAGCACCTTGAAAGTTGTGTTAACAAACCCAAACAAGAAGTCAGAAGGTGGTTGCACGATGCCTCCTTCACTGCAAAATGTTTCTCAAAAGTCAGAAGTCAGCTTCATAGTGAGTCCATTAAATGAGGTGAACTGCCCCAAATTTAGAATTAACCAGGTGTCAGGTAAAAGCAACAAGTTATCACCATCTACTGCAGCACAAGGTATGTACAATAGGCATGCATGTTGTGTTCATGGAGTCTAAGATTCCACTGTAATGTTTTCCAGTGCTGACTGAAGAAATAGTCTTATCTTCCATATGTAGTCTTCATATCATTTACGACTCTAGGAATAAATTCTTTCAGCTTTTTGAAGATTCTGAATGTTCTGTTAAAAATCTAAATTTAAATAAAATTAACCATAGGCTCTGAGTCTCAAACTTGACCGGATGGATGCTTTACTACAGTAATAAACATTGACACTGATCATTAGAATTCTTCAGCTAAAATTCATTTGCAAAAATTCTGCTAGTGTGTAGAGACAGATCCTTTGGCACTACCACTGTGACAACACTTGCAATTGAAAAGGTTGAGAGAATGGATTTTAAGCCCCTCCCACATTTTTCTTCCTCAAACTTGTGTGCTGAAATTGCCACATTAGAAAACCCTACCTCTCCCCAGTTTTAGTTTCCTAAAATAAATGGAGGAGAAGCAGGTGTGGAGCCCAGCCACATGCCTGTAGCAGACAGTACCTACTAGAACTTTTCATTTTATAGATGTGTTAAAAAAAAAAAACACGGAGCCCAGAGGAAATCCACATGGGCAATGAAGCCAATCCCAAGCAGGATTTGAACTTGGGTTCTCAACTGCAACAGTCCAGTAGTCTACCACTGGACCACTGCTTTGCATTTTCCAAATGTTTGGTATGTTTTAATTGTTAGCTGATAGAAACTTGTTTCAGACTATGTGCCTATCATTCCATGCAGATTGCATTTGTGCATAAAGTCAGCCTGTTTCAAGCAGCATTTGTCAAGCAAGAAAAATTTTTATGTTAAAAGTGCCATTATTTGAAATGCTCTGGAGATTATTAATTTTTAGTAAATATAAAAATATTTTCATTTTGTAATGAAAATGAAACTGAAGCTGTGCTTTTTACAAAAGTTAATTTTACACTCTTAGAGAGAATTTAGCCATGAAAGAGTAAATGTATAATTTTGTTTAAGTTTCTTTGTCAATTTTATATTATCATTGTAACTACAATGGAAACATAACAGTCTAACCAACTTTGTTCAGTTCTTAATTTTTATATTATTTAATTTATAATCTTGATAACATAATTAAGTCATCTATCTGGTTAGTATGACATGACTAGTTTTTCCAACTAAATTTCTTATAAGTAGTATTGTCATACCATTTAAATTAATCTGCTGAACTATAAAGCTTTTTGTGTTTAAGCTATGCTTCATCTTTAATTAGACACTACTGAGGCATTTATGAAAATGATTTGTTATCTCTTACCTTGAACAATTTTAATTGAAGGATCTTCATTTGAAGTGAGAGTCCCCCCATTATTTATGTGCAATCTTCAAGACCAGGAGTCAGATATTGGTATGACAGCAGTATTTCGGTGTGAAGTGATAGGATCTCCTCAGCCAAGAATCAGCTGGTTCAAGGACAGTGCACTGATCACAGACAGCATTTTTTATAAACACACATACAATGGCAGGGTTGCTACCCTGAAAGTCTTTAATACTTGTCCAGCTGATCAGGGACTATACAAGTGTGAGGCAGAAAATGAAGCTGGCAAAGTTGCAACAACAGGAAGACTAACTGGTAATATCAATACCTATCGAGTTTATTTTTAAAGATTTGTTTATTTTGGACAGCTGCAAGTACAAATTAGGATTCATACAAATGGCTTTGCTGCTGTTATTTTTAATTAATGTGCCCTTTTCCTTTTTTATCGAAGGAAGTTGCTAATGGTTAGGCAATAAACTTTGTTGTTATATTTCTTTAATAATTTTTTTTTTAAGTTTTTTTTTCAATTATAGCAGAAATTTCTTATGACCTTAGAATTTGAAGTGAATAAAACTGGAAGGACGTCTTTTGTTTGTTTTTTATTTAGTTTGTGGTTCAGCTCCTAATATGATTTTTCCTGTGAACAATGTCACTGCTCAACGGGGTCAGTTAGCATTTATGAAATGCTCATTTACTGGTCATCCATTGCCGGACATCTACTGGAAGAAACAAGGACGGTTACTCCATTCCAGTAAAAAAACCGGAATGACTATTATGGGCAATGTCAGTCAGTTAGAAATCAGGGGCGTGGCTACTGAAGATGAAGGCTTCTATGAATGTTTGGCTGTCAACATTTTTGGAGATGCTTTGTGTGGTGGATATCTAAGAGTTGAAGGTAAGTAGGATGCAGTATAGAGGTTGGTAGGAAAAAAGATGAATATTCTTATTTCATTTAGCGGCTCTTGAATCTGTTAATAGAAAAAAAAGTTAACTTTTTGCAAATACTGAAAAACCATGTTTAATGAAGATAGCATTGAATCTTTCATTTTGCAACAGCCAAAATTGTATATAAATATTTGAAAATTATTTCTACAGACTTTTGCATATATCTGTCTATATCTTTACTTTCAAATCTAAGGAACACTCAAACACTTACAGTCATGAAAAGTAAATAAAGAATTTAAAAAAACAAACAAGATACATCTAAGATATAATACTGTATTACTTTACAATTTTAATGTAGTTTTACAGTTCTAAAATGCTTTTTATTATAATTTTCTCTCAAAACTTAAGCATATGTAAATAACATCTTTTAATACCATAAACAAATAATAGAAGAATGCAACAGCAATTAAATTGTGGGATTCCATAGAATAAATGAATATGAATAATTCATTGCTGGCCAAACAAATGATCTTTCACTCATGCATGACTGCCTTATTTATGCTACCAGTTTTAGCCATGTAATACTAAGTATGTATTTTCATTGTCGAAAAGGAACTTTTCTGATTTGTGGATGAAAATATAGCAAATTGTTTACACAATGCATATTAATGAATAGGACATGCATAACCTTTTTAGATCATCAGTTTATTTTAGAGCTTTTGTGGACTTCAAGATTTTCCAATAATCCAATTTTTAAAATCCTTTACTAATTAACTGAGGTGTGTTTGGTGGACATACAACCAGAAGATAAATGAAAATTCACATAATGTTTCTAGCATATTAGACTGCTTAAAGGAAGCAGCGCTCACCATTACTATTTATATAGAACACTGTCATAATAATTTGAACATCATAGATATCTGAGAGAGACATTTATTATGTAATTATGCACAATAACCATTCAGAAGTCATCTTCAGGATGAAGGAGTGCTTCCTGTATCATGTAGAGCTTGTAGACATGTAGCCTTGGAATATATCCAATTATCAGTAGGGACCTGGTCCAAGTGTACCCACAAAGCTTTCAGATATTCCTTTAATTGTTACTATGAGGTTGATCTTGGAAATTTGGCCCTTAGTTATCTATAAAGATGCCCCATAAGTGCTCATTGGACATGTTTTACTTTCATATCTGATGTCCTTTCAACCTCTGTGCATGCAGTGGTGGTGGCAGGATGTCAAGAACTTTTCATATGCTCTCTCTTTCTCCTAAAGAGATAAATTATTGTGTGCACAACATTTACAGACAACAAAACACAGATCAATACATTGTATGGACTGACTAACTTGGCTACCACCTGCTTTGGCCTACTGTGGTGCTGATGGTTGTATATGTAAATTGTGGATGGACTTTCTTTCTTTGGGTGTTTAAAGTATTATACTATACCACACAGTTTTTATTATAAACAGATAAAAGCAAACAAGCAATCTTGCCTGATATTGAGTCAGATGTCACTAATATGCATTTTTATTTTTAAAAGTTAAATAATCCATCAGTTGCACTAAGAATTAGTGTAAAAGATATATAAAATTGAAAAAAAAAAGAGTTTTTGTTTGTATACTTTAAAAAAATGTTCTGATATTAACAGTAAAATGAGTGTCCCAGACAGGATTCATTAGGATGGGTTTTTTTAAACCATACATTTTCTTTTATCTTTTTAAAAGCTGACCACTTTAATGAAACTGACAAAGGTTAGTTCTCTAATGGAAGCTAGATTGCTATTTATTTCTTATTTACTTGTATTGTTGCTTCTTTTTCTTTTTTTACAACTTCAGATTTTTTATCTTGAATTGTAATGGCCTTGTTTTAAGGTAACAAGATGCAGGTCAAATTTTAAATACAGGTCTGGTTGAAATATACAATGGCCAGCAATATAATATGAAGGTTTAACGATGATTAGCAATGAGATGCTATTGCCTTTTATTAAGTGAAGTGTTGATATAAAAGAGGTTATTGGAGGGAGAGCAAGAGAAATGTAGTGCTTGAGTAGGAGGTAACAGACTATTAGATTTTACTAGCAAGAAACAATATGTTTACTGCCAAGTAAACACTGATTTGACACCACATAGAATTCCTGGCTGCGGAAAGTAGAGTAGCATGTGTCTTTTGCAATCGGTTTGGGGTTCATTGTAGGAGCTTTGTTCTTTTGATTTCCTATTTATTTTCTGAATTTTCTTCTGAACTGAAAATATCTGCAACTTTTTAGAGTTCTGTTCTGCTTAATTTATCTATCTTTCTTAGGAATCAGATTTCATATCATCATCATAGACTGAGGAGGTAACCCAGCAGCATTGACTGCCTGTTTCCGGTGCTTGCACTGGTGTATGTACATGATGGATGAAAATAGTGAGAGGCTTCTCTGCCTCTTCAGTCAGTACTATTCACCATAAGAACACAGCAGGTTTAACTACAAATAAATTTTCTACATTCACAGTGTGTTTGCACTATCAAGCATCTGCTTCCCATCAACTTTAATAGTTTTTTTCATTTATAACAATGAGAGATTACAAACAGCTGAAATAGTGATTAAAGTCTCATGAAATTTTACATTCCATTTTTTTTTAAATAAAACTAAATTTATATGAAATACCTTTTCATGAATTATAATTGCAAAATAGTTCACAATTTAAAAACTTTAAAAAAGAAAATACATTTTTTATTTTAGAGTCTTTTCCACCCCCATCACTGATTACAGTTGATATATGGTTATCATATTTATGTGTCATCTTCTCTAGTTAAACTGCAGGTTATTTGGGTGAGAATTTTCCCTAGTCTAGTGCATTATTATTTTTTTTTAATGTTAATCACCAATTTCTTTTCTTCCATATATTCTGGGACTCAATGGTTATAAGTGATTAGTTTTTTAAAAAATATTTTTCTAATAGAATGGCTTTTAAAAATTGTAAAGCGAGTCAAATCAGGAAGTACTTTTTACATTACTTTAAAAAAATATATATATTTAAAACCCTTGTATAGGTTACAAGGGAGTAGCAAACAACCATCGCTTGCACAAGACCTTTCAGATTGTGAAACAATCTGAAATAGTTTTACTACTATTTTTGTAAACAAAAGCATCACCAATAGCACTGGAAGATTGCATTCTTATATTATAAGTTCTGCATGATGTAACCTGAATAAAAACTATTTTAGTTTTTCTTTCTTTTCATGCTCTTGCATATGGTGAGCAAAATATCTTTATTGGAGGAAGGAAACTAATAGTGCTTTCCTGATTACATGTGGGAGAAAACTGGAGTGCCCAGAGGAAGTCTATTTCTACTTACTTCCTTTCCTGTTTCATCAAACCAGTACCAGGAACACTAGCCTGGCCATTGGGTGGGGTGCATAGCACAAGAAACTAAGACCTGCTTGAAAGTGCTTACTGTGTTCCATCTTCACCTGACCTGATGAGCCTAATGAAAGTTTCTGGAAATGTTTGTGGTGGCTGGCTGGTGAAGAAGAGCAAGAAGTCATGCCAAGGAGGTACACCTAACTGAGCTATTCCTAACTCATGCACTTAGCAGTCCAGTAGACTGCCAGCGGTGGGGGAGGGCACTGTGCCATCTGAATGGTTCAGAAATGCAAGAGAAAAGGACTGGTTCAAAGTAAGGCTCAAATACTGTGAACATGAAAACACATTACACTATTCTGATGTTCTTGCAAAAGCATGAAGTTGGACTTCATCAGTTCTAGTGGTAAAATGTGTCAGGTTTGTTTCATATTAATGAAAATCACATTTTCTAACCTCACCATGAAACATTTGATCAAAGTAAATGTTCTTCCACATTACAATTAATGTAGATAAATAGGGTAACATTGCATCACACAATGTGATGTGAAATATAATCATTTTTCAATTCAAAATGCCAACTTGGTTAGTAGTTGTTGAAAATCATTACTAATGTCCATATTCTGTGTAAAGCAGTCATTGCTTTTAGAAAAACCAACCTAACCACACATTAGCCTATAGCGGGTCTATCTGTCAAGATAGTTTCCAGAGATTGGCAAAAACAGTTTTTGTTTTGGGGAATATTTTTCTAAAAATAACAAACTGAAAGGGGAATAAAACAATGAAATGAGAAAAATTAATAATATCTCATTTTACCCTTTGCATATGTCTGCTTGTAACTTATTAAAGTTGGGTGAAGTAACTAATAATTATTTTGATCCATTGATTAATAATAGTTGCTAATAATTTTTTTAATCACCCTTTGCAACTTGTTTTTTTTATCTTTTTATTATTACTAAGAGCCAACAATTAAGATGGATGCTAAGAAGAGTGGATTATCTCGGAACAAACAGACTTTTTGTTCCAGTCGCTGCCAGGTGGTTGAAGGGGATCAACTTTACAAAATTCCCATCTGTCCTCCATACATGGTCCAAATTACTGGAAACCAAAGTCCATATTTTGAAATAGACATGAAAAACAGCAACCCTGAATTACAGGTAAGGATGATCAAGAATGTTTATGGTATTTTCCAACCTTGTAGTTTAAAAGATGCTTTGATTCATAGATAAAAGAATAAAATCAATAAACAGCTTTTGGAGTTTTTTATGTTAAATTTTATTTTTTAATGATAGACTGTAAACTAAAGAATGTTTAAAATTGGAGGTAATTTCATGGTTTCTAATCCATGTAAAGGCATTACAGGATGCGAAAAACAACTTGAGAGCCTTTTCAATGAAATGAAGTAGGAAAAAGATGAACACAGGAGAAATAGATATCCAAAATATTGGAAAGGGATTAGCTCACTTGTATAAAGTCTGACTCCCTATGACCTGGCTGACTGGTTTCAGATGTTGAGGAGATAAAAGTAGTTGTGTGCTATTAAAACTACTTTGAAACAGTACTGTTACTGGCAGTTTCAAAAATAACTTCAGTCGGTAATTCTATGATTTAGATTCCTATGTTGTGTATTAACTATCTCTGTTTACATTCAACTAAATACAGACCAAAATAATTCAATCTAAAACTTCTCTAGACAAATCTAGAATTCTTAAATAACTCTATCATGTTTATCAACATATTTAATTACTATGAAAGTTCCTCCACTTTCAGTAATTTGCTTTTTGGATCATTTTTATTAACAGATACTTCTTTATAATTTCATGATATTCACAATCATGTCCATTATTATTGAAGGAAAATCTGTTGTTTATCCAAGTTAATTTTTCTCTCCTTGACAGCAGTACTGCTGCTATTTTTTTTCATTTACGAGTCTCTATATGGGAGACTACTCTGGTGAGGAAGTGCATTACTGCAGTTATCTAGTAGAGAGCACTATTCTGGCACTGCTGACTTTGACCAAATCCAAACTAGAATTCTTTACTTTTTAGTTGTGGGAAGAGACCAGAGAAAACCCATATAGCTGACTGGCGAAGACAGCCAGAAGAAACCATGAAGGAAGGTATCCTGCCAAACCAAGTCAACCACGACCAGGAATCAAATTTGGGCCTTTAACCTTGGCAAAGTGTAGCAGCCACTGGCTGCCCTTTTGGGGTCTGATGTAGGTTCTACAACCTTCCATGTGTTTTACCAGCAGAAATAAATAGACATTTACTGATGGAGAGAACAAAATCTAAGAGTGCTTTTGAAATTATCTTAGATGTCAGTACTGGAGGTGGCTGGCCATAAATCCAGCTGCTCATTTCTCTCTAGGTCATCACAATTAATTCTTATCTAGATGTTCCTCATTCTTTGACAAAATTCTTGGGTTTTGTTCTATAAACAAATTTACTCTCTTTTCTTGGTGAAAAAAATGTATTGGGATATTTCCTGGCTGAATTAACAATACTGTATCTGGCCATGCTTCATCTGAACATCCTTGTATAATGAGTGATTCCTTTTTCATTACACTATCTGTAATTATGCTGGACACATGAAGTTTTGTAATTTTTTTTTTTTTTTTTCACTTCTAGCTAAACAAATGCTTGTTAAGAGACTACACAATTTATTTTTTATTCAACATATAATGTATATTTGCTGATTTTCTACCATCTGATATGAGACAATTGATTTATGGTTTCAGGATAACCTTCAGTAGATAAAAACTGCAAATATTGTTGGGGCTTCTAGGCAGAGAAGATACAAATACTGTATCCATAGGAACTAGTGCATATTTAGTAGTGCTTTATAATATGAAACTCTTGAATCTTTCAGAGTAGATATGTGAAAAAAGGTTTTCTTTTACTTTAAAACATTTAAATCTCAAGTGCCATTAATTTTTCTGTGCAAATCACCAGTATTATTAAAGCTAAAGTAACTTTCTTAAAATACATTTTAATGGGACAGCACCATTCTCATCAGATTATTTGGTAGTTGGATGATTACTGATGATGTGTTGCTAAAATAAATGCTTGCAGTGTTTGGACCAGTTTTACTTTTATGCATTAATCAGCTGGAAGGATAAGAAATTCTTTCAGTTAAAAGTGTCAGCAGAACAGTTCTATGACATTAAATTAGATATGTTGGTAAGGGAAAAGAAAAAGTTAGTTTTATTGTAATTAATAGGGGAAAAAAAGGATTTACTAAGAATACTAAATATGAACATTGGTTTCTTTTGTTTAATTCAATTTCTAAATTAATCACACTAAACATATAAAGGAAATTTTCTAGTCTTAAAGAAAATTATATTTTAATTGACCTAACTTATGTGCTATTCTACAGAAAATTGTTGTTCTATTGAAGTACATACCAGAAAATAATTAAAAAAGATATTTATCTGAATTTTGTTTGTGTGTTAATCACTGAAAACTGGTAGTTTACTCTAGTTTTTAAATATCAGGTAGCATTATGATATAGTAAATAAATGCTTTCCTATATTTACAAAGAACTGCTTGCAGAAGATACAGATTACACATCGGATTGTAGGAATTTGCCATAAATGGGATTTTGATACATGAGCCAATGAAATTTTGCTAATAAAAACAACCCTATTCTTAAAATAGCCTAGCAGGACTGTTTACAAAACACAAGCTTTAAGTGATGTAGGAAATAGATGGAGAGAGAGAGAGAATGTAGTAGGTGGTAGTAGATACTACCAAGAAAACCTTTTTTTTTCATTATAGAAGTTTATAAACTTATCTTTGCATGTAGAGAAAGCTGCTTTGATGTGTATGGTGTATGTTCCAACTTGAGGTAGTCTGAGAAAAGCTGGAATCACTGTTACCATGGCAACCCAAGCTTTTTATAGTTTACCAGAGACAGATGTTTGGTCCATTAGAGTTGCAGTATGAGGAAGTTGCCAAGTTTATCAAGTAGAAAATAGATGTCAGAAGAAGGCTGGCAGGAATAAAAGTATCTAAAAAAAAATCAGCCAAAAAACTTTTTTCATGTATTAAAACCCTTTATAGAAATTTGGGGATCCATTTTCCTCATCTTGGTATTAAAAATAGTTTTCTACAAGTTTTTTTTTTGCTTTTTTTTTCTGTCTCTGTAACAGCGAGAGTCTGTTCATTTTCAGTATACACATGCCTTGCATCTTCTGAAGGTTATCATTAGTAAGGCCATGTTGTGTTGAACACACACACTGGTGGGGTGGTAAGGAGTCATTATTTGGATTAAACTATCAAATGTCTAGACCAGCTATTGATAAACCCAAGAAATTAACCTACTAGGGAAAGGATGGAAAGAGGTTGGGGGGGGCACACAGCAAAAGAAGAGTTTCTACTGTATTCTAGCTGAGTAGTTCCACAGGAGAAAATTACAGCAGATCTCCTTGGTGATAGGCTTGGCAATGTGTGTGTGTGTGCGCACGCCTGCGTGGCTACAAAATTTTCTGTGGGGGTGACTCAGGAGAGTCTACTATGAGGTATTTATTTTTATTTGCAAGCATTGCAGGTATTGCTTGCTACTAGATATTTATCTGTAGGTTAACTCACATTGTATACTCTACCATGTCTGGTATCGAGGCTGTATAACCTCCTGGCTTGCAGAATCTTCCGTAGGATTTCAGAGTTTTAAAGCTGTTCATTACTCAAGAAGTAAAGTTACTTCAAAGGTAGGTCTGTTCTAACTTATTCAGTTTGATGACACAGATTTTAGTAGCTTTTTTGAAAGATAACTTTGCATGCTGATTTTTTAAAATGTTTTATATATAAAAACAATAAAATCTTTCATAATTTGAATAGGGAAAATACTGTAGAAACGTTTTTTTGCATATAACATTAGATAGAAAATTCTATTTGTATCAATGTAGGTACAAGGTATACTTTTAGTTTTTTGTGTTGCATTACCTAAAAATGATTAAATATCTGAAAACAAAGTATACATATTGGGAAAACCAAAATTAATTATAATGGATAATCTCTGCATGATCTTATCAATTAATGAAGATATGGTTAATGATCAATTTGATGTTTCTGTTCATTCAGATAAGATTTTGGCATTCTGTGAAGTAGGTGGGTTACTCTGGTGGCATACAGTTTTGTTTTAGATGAGGGGGAAAAGACAAAAAAAATTACTTGAAAACATTCTTCAATACAACAAATCATCAGGTAATCAACTATTATTTTTTAATACTTGTAACATGACTATGTGCTCAGGTGGAGATCTGTTGAGGAAAATTTGTTTATTTCCATTCAATTCAGTGAAGAACTGTTGCAGTCAGTTTTTTACAAATTGGAGATGGTTATCATTAGAAACTCTAGTTACCATTGACATCTGCTTTATATGGAGTTTTACATGAGTTCTTCCAAAATATATTCTCTAATTGTTTCTTCTGCTTTCTTGCATTTACAAATGGTACTGCATCTGCTCATAAACAGTATTTCTCATTTTTGTTTGCTTAAATAAGTCTATTTTAAAAAAAAAAAAAAAAGGACATCATCATTAAGCAGATACCTGCTATATTTCAGTGGATACCATCTTAAAACACAATTAACTGCTGTAGAAAGGAAAAATTAAAACAGCTCTTTGGCAGATTGCACCACCATCATGTACAACATGCAGATTTTGAACTGACTCAGGTGCAAATTTGCTATTGTTCTTCATCTCCTGGTCTAGATTTTAGTACAGTGTAACTTTCAATAAATTTTCATTACTGGGAAATTGGTCTGTTGATCATTGTCCCATATATTCTGTAGTGTAGAGGCTCACATCTAGACTTATACAAACAAGCAGAACATCCTTTAAATATTTTGAACATCACTGTATTTAAGTTTCAGTCAGTGCTGTGTAACTACTGGGTCACTCATTCTCCATTCCTTGCAACAACATATATATATATATTCATTCAGTATAATTAGAAATTAACATGTTTGTTTTTTTGCATGGATTTCAAAGATTTCAGTTCCACATCAAAACTGAATGTAAAGAGGACCATGCTGTATTAATCAGATAGAAAGATTTTGAACACACAAATTCTTTTTTACTGTGGAGTAAACATGCATAAAAAAGGTTTCCACTATCTTCACTAGAAGGTGAGGTAAACATGCTTTTTTACTGAAAAAAGGAAACTAAATAAATATCTTAAAAACAGTGTTAAACAATTATTTTGCATTTACTAGAAAAAATGTTGAAAGCAGTAAAATAAAAATGTATATCCCATAAGTATTTGATGAAAGTAACCAATTCTTCAAATGCCTAATCGCTTGTTTTCTGATGGTTTTTCATCAGTACATTCTGAAAACTTAAACTGGCAGTTTGAAGCAATTTAATGGCTTTGAGAAATTTTAAAGAGGGATAGAAGAGGACTACAGAGCTTGCTCTCCAATTGTAATATGCATGCACTTGTTAACTTATTCTGAGCTTTAACATACAGCCTAGTTTTTACTGGGTAAACTCTTCTTGTGAAATCAGTCAGATGGCATCTAGTGTTCACCCTAATATGAAAAATTGTCCATTGTTTCTGTTCTGTAGTTGTTTGCTTATCATTTTAAACTGCCTAATCAAATGGTAGCTCAATGATCATCATCATATTGTTTATTTAAGATTAAGATGCTGTTTTTATTTTACCTGCAATTTGCTACTTCAACTATTTCACTAAAATGTTTTTAAGGAATGCACTCTTGGATCCTTCTAATGAAAGCAAGTTAAATATTTTCTGGCACACAGCTTGGATCACCAGGAGTGATTAAAGTGGAATAAAGTGAAACAGTGATGTTGTTCAGAAATGTCTTTAGTGCCATTGCATCAGCCTCTTTACTTGTTCAAGGAGATTTTTATCAATTGAAGGAACTGTCCACTCAATGTGGGTTACTTTTTACTATTTTGTGTGGGTAATTTATTGAATTTTTAAAACTAAAAAATAAGTCAGATAGATTTAATTTGTCAGCAAAAAAAAGAAAGACTGATAAATTTATCCACTTTTTTTTAAAAATGCTATGATGCTTAGACCCATCATCCATGTATGGGTATTAAATACATTCCTTTATAGTCAGCCAGGGTTATTTGGTCATAGTAAACTGTGTACTAGTGTCCTGTACATCCTCCTTTAGCTAGCATCATCCAGTATAATGTTCTGTCTATGCTTGTGTGTAGGATAATTTAATTACTACATTCATTTGGTTCTCATCATTTTACTAAATTCATTGAGTTATTTTGCCCATCTATGGACAACATTACTTGTAGTCCAGCAAATATTTAAAATTTGTTGCTGCATCTAAATCTCTAAACCTAAGTTTTATAGAACATTGGTTCACTTTTTTTTTCCAAAAGTTACTATTCACTTTAGTTTTTTTTTTTTTTGCTTTAGTTATTTTGTAGTCACGCATTAACCTCTGTTATAGTTAGTAGCGCTATACTCCTTTTCTGGTGATTTTTAAAAATCATCCATTTGTTTCATTAATAGTCTGTAAGCCTCTCAGTATTTGCAGACTGCACATTGTCGATTGACAGCTGACCAATGTTTCTGCTGCCCCTCTTAAAGCACCATTGTCTTTTTCTGTTATTATTTGTGGTCTGCCCTCATGTGGTTTACTTCAGAAGTTTCATTCTTTTTCTGGTGATGACTGTTGACTCTTTTCTAAGCTGTGCAATCTGGCCCATTGATCCTTAGTTTTGTCCATCTTGGCTGATTCAGCTCACTGTTGCCATTCTCAGTTTTTCTAAATCATCCCCTTTCATCACAATGTGATCTAGGAGAATGCATTTGCTACCTCATTAGTCAGACTCATCTGTACTTCACCCACTGATAGTTGAATAATTCTTGATGTTCTATTTAGGTTCTAGTGTAGTTAGTTATTCTGTCTTTCCTTATGATATCTGGTTTTGATATGCATAGGTTTTTTCACGTTAACTTAATGGAACTTGTCTTCAAATTCATTTAATCTATTCCACTTTAAGCATTGAGTGCCTCAATGGGTTCCAACATACTAACTGGTTGCTTTTTGTATTTGAGCTTGAGTTTGATCTACAGTCAGTCACACTCCTACTTTTTGATATGAAAACTGTTGTTTTAATTTGTCACATCATAGCAGGTTTCTAAATGCTTATTTCACAGTGTTCCATCATACACTTCCTAATTTTAACCTGTTTTTCATGAATTATTGCAACTTTATTTATAATTCACTATCTCATTTCATGTCCATCTATGTAATTTGTTGTGTCTTTTTCATTATATTTTATGAGCTGTCTTTTCTCCTAAACAGAAGTATTACTAAAAGCATGATTTGACATGTACTTTTGGCAAAAGAAATTTTTGCTACAGAATACTTATGGATGCTTATTGTCATCTTTCCGCTCCTAGTCTGATTTAGGTTAAACTCAAACTTAATTCTAGTAATTCTAGTTAAGTCTGCTTTGGTGCAATTCTGCAAATGGGGAACGTAAAACCTCTTCAGATATTTTCAAATTTCTCAATCAACAAAATGTATTTTTAAAATTTTTTATTTTTACTAAAAGAGGCTGCACTTTTGGTAAAAGGCTAAATATATGGTTATGGTAGTTTGTGAGGGGGAGCAGTAATAAAGAAAACAATTTTTTTTACAAAAACTCCACAGTTCTCAAAAAAACAAACAAAAAAAACCATACACACACACACACACAGTGTATTATAGTAAAAATTAGGTTAATCTTTTTATATTTTCATTTAAAAGACTCCCACAGTAATTTACATTCTTTGGTAGGCTGTTCAAATGAAACCCAGCCAAAGTAGCATGTTGTAATGATATCTGGCCAGTTTTATTTGCACATCTTTGGATAAACTAACAATACATCTAAGCAGTGATTACCAATTATACTGTCTGACACAATTTTAGGCCTGCATCAGAGAGCCATTGGAACCCATAGATTATTTTACAAGACCCAGATGTTACCAGTGACAAGCAACTATTACTAAATCAGAGGAGCGATAGTAGAAACCCAGGGACCAATTTGTTAGATGGCATTAAAAGTTTTCTTGGAGCATGGGTCAAACAAGGTGGGTGGTCGATTCACTATCCTTGGTCTGTTCTGCAACAATTACTATACAGCTCACTCACTAGAGAGTATAATCATGTTACATTTCATAGTCAGGATAATTAAAGGTCTTTGTATTCAAGCATCTTATTTTCAGTGGGTTGCCATTATACTGTATGTAATAATGCTATCTTTGATTGTGCCATTTGACAGATTGAAATTATAATATCATTAAATCCTGTCTCAAATGATTTCCTAATTCAGATAGAGGATTAAGGAAGAAAGAGAGAGACTTTGCTTTTTTGTAATGAAATATATGATAAACAAATACATTTTCTAAAAAAGTTTGATTAAATTTTTTAAAAATTTGTTTTATGATATTTATTTTGGGTGCATTATATTATCACACTATGACATAAACCTGGTTTATGTTGTTCATTGATTGAGTCTGGTAGAGATTAAATGTATGAAATTCTCCAGAAATAAAATAACATTTATTGATTGTTGTATTTGTGATAGAATTTTGTACAGGTAAAATTTATTAGTCAATCAGCTCATTTGCTCTGCTTATTGTAATGCAATGCTTATATGTAGCACATTTTAATGTTAAACTCAAACTGTTATGTCAACCTTGCAATTTGGAAAGGCTAGAACAGTTGTTTTGCATGTGAAATCCATGTATTATACTTTAAAGGCTTTTATTTTGACATTCCAATTTTCATTAACAATGCTGTTGCCATTACAGAACCAAAGTGGTGTAACTTTTTTTATATAACTAACTGGTCTAAGTTAAAGACAAGGTGACTGTTGAAAGGCTGTCATCTTGTTGGCTGTCTTGAAGTCATTGAGAGCATTAAAGACCCACATAAATTTGGCCAACTTTACATAAGTCCATTAGCAGATGACAAATTCAGTTAAGACATCTGAAATTGGTGACTTAATGTTGGCAGATGATGCAAATCAGTACATCTTTAAATCACCAATGGATCATATATTGCCATTGTTTCTATGCTGATTACCATAGAGAACAGCAGCTTAATGTTTGATTTGTTTTTTGTATTCCTTGATTTTATGCCTTATGGAACTCATTTGAAATGAGCTGGGCTTTTAGAACCACATGCTACAGCACTGGAATGCTGTTTTACTGTTCAGACTAAGATTTGTAAGCTGGTCAATGAGCTGTGATAACCAGGAATTTGTTGCTACCAGAAGTGGACACTCCATTATTGAACTCTGATGGCCATTGTTTGAGGTCATGTACAGATATTTTGAGCCTAGCAGCTGACCTTTTATGTTGCCAAAGCTCATCCTACTTCAATACAATTGGTGTTATATTTCTAAGGATGTCAGTGTAGCTGTCTGTCCACTGATGGATTCTTATTAAGTTTCTCATGTGACCCCAGTAAAAACAAAAATACTGCTAGAAAATCTTCATGATGATGATTTGTTTTTTCAAGGTACACACACACACATCAGCTGCCAGTGTAATAATTGTCAAAACTCTAGCAAAACTGAGATGAAACTATCACTTTTTTTCCTTTTTTTTCACCCTTTTTCTGATTTTAATAGTCTTGTTTTCTTTCCCTTGTGCTGTGAGAAAAAGGTCAGACTAATAGACATGGAAGTTGTGTGCATCCCCCTCCTTCAGAGAATTGCCCCATAATGAGGAAGAAGGAAAAAGTGCCACTTTCCTTCCTTAGAGTTTATATGATGGCTTATTAAGATCTTCCTTTTAACAGTTGATATAAAAACTCGGTGACTGGAGAATTTCTCTCTGCTAGGTGTCATTGACATGGGACCATTTATGGTGATAATTAAGATCTCTGAGGGTAGCAGGCTTGTTGGTATTATTAATTGAAATGTACTGCTGAGTTGTTATGGATAAAGTTTTCTCAAGCTTTCCAGTTACAAAGGTTGGTGCTATATCTTGTTGCTTGTTCTCATTAAATTAGCCATTAGGGTAAATGTGCAGGAGCAGAGAGGTTCAGCAAGTATGAACAGATGTTGCTTATAATAAAACTTGTAAGTAGATTGGCAAGTCCTCAGAAAGAACAAACTTTTGTACATTACTCTAAATTTGTCCTTGTTGTAGCATTGATTTGGTCAGAAACTTTAAAGCTTTGTTTACCACAAAGCAACAGCCAGTCTAATTAGTTTATATCTCTGTGTACTTTAGTAACAGATTAAATTTCTGAGACAGAAATTAAAGCCAAAGTATATCTTTAACACTTTAGATGAATTCAGTTTCTAGTTCTCAGATTTTTTAAAGTTTATTTCTGAGACTTAAAATAATAAACAGCTGCTCATTTGCGACATGGTATTTCTTTATCTGATGTATCTAATATACCAAATCATAATTATTATTATGTAAGTTTTGAAGGTTAGAAAAAATTGCACGATATGTCAAGGAGAATTATGTTTGATTTTTAATATCCTTCATATAACAGGTGAGATAAAAGGGATAATGCAGTTTTAAAGTTGAAAAAGGAAGTTCAATAAAATTAGAACTGTATAATTACCAACCTTGTAATGTGGGATTTAGTCATGTGCAAAATAAATAAATTAAAAAATGGTTCCTGTATAGAGAATATGAATAAAGAAGTTAGTATCCATGATACGCTGTTAATAGTTAGTAGTTTGTTGTTTTTTCC
The DNA here is from genome assembly GCA_018389105.1 of Nautilus pompilius. Classification (NCBI taxonomy): domain Eukaryota; kingdom Metazoa; phylum Mollusca; class Cephalopoda; order Nautilida; family Nautilidae; genus Nautilus; species Nautilus pompilius. The sequence goes on from JACATO010001900.1 coordinate 707,095, forward strand.
TCTTTGGCCAGTAATAGTTGAAATGGGAAAACACTAGAACCTGATGTGAAGTTATATTGGAATTTTTGTTTACTTTATTGTAACACAATAGTAAATAAAATCTGCTGACATTTCTAGACCTTCCTAGTGCTACTAGCAGATTAAAAATAAGTGTTCTTTAATTATGCTGCCCTAAAATAATAATAAAAGTTATTTATTAATTTCATACAGCAAAGCTGAATAATGAAATTACGGTAAATCTGATAATGGGAAATGTTTTTTTTTTTTTTTTAACAAAATAATATATACGAGGTGTAGTCAAAAAGTATCCGACCTTTGGCCAAAAAAACAAGTAATATTAAAAAAACTCACCATTTTTATTTAGTGTCCTTCAAAGTATTCACTTTGGGAGTCTACACACTTCTGCCGGCGTTCCTGCCACTGCTGGAAACATTTCTGGAAATCCCTTTTTGGGATGCTGTAGAGCTGTGCCATCGAATTTTGCTTAATGTCCTCTGTTGACTCAAATCTTCTCCCTTTGCGTGCTTTTTTGAGCTTTGGGAATAGCCAAAAGTCACACGGAGCCAAGTCTGGGGAGTAGGAAGCCTGACGAACAAGTGGTGTGCTATGCTTGACGAGGAATGCTTGGATGATGTGGGCGGAATGAGCGGGTGGAGTTGCCAGTTCTTTGCTGCCCATGGGTCAAGTCGTTTTCACCGCACAGTTTCACGAAGGCGGCGAAGAACCCCCAGGTAGTATTCTTTGTTAATTGTCTGACCTTGTGGTGCATATTTATGGTGCACAATACCTCTGTAGTCAAAAAAACAAGTCATCATCAGTTTAACATTGCTGCGCACATATCTTGCTTTCTTTGATCTTGGTGAGGATGGATGCTTCCATTGGGATGATTGCAATTTTGTTTCAGGGTCATAGCCATACACCCATGTCTCATTGCCAGTGATGATAGTGTTCATGAAGTTTTGATCTTGGCTAGCACACTCCAGTATGTCCTGGGAGATTTCCTTTCTGCTGGTCAGACAGCAACTTTGGTACAAATTTGGCCGACACCCTCCTCATGCACAAATCTTCTGTTATAATTGACTGAACTGACCCATGGATGATTCCAACTTCAGCAACAATCTCCTCAATAGTCACATGATGGCCTTCATAGACTATTCCTCGAACCTTTGCAATCATTTCGTCGTTTCTGCTAGTCGATGGTCTGCCACAACATGGCTCACTGTCCACTGAGGTGTGGCCATCTTTTAACCAGTTGTACCACTCTATTTGTGTTTTTCCCATAGCATCATCTCCAAAGGCCTTCTGAATCTTCTCGATAGTCTGGGCTTGCATATCATCAAGTTTTTGGCAGAATTTGATACAGTATCTTTGCTCAATGCACTCGGTCATCTTGACTCAAAAAGAAAAATCGCACAGCACACTCTTCACGTCTGTACTCAACGCGTCACTGCGGGCGACTGGCACAACCTACAGACACAAAAATTTTTGCACATGCTCAGGAAGGATGCAGCCACCTAATACCCATGCGGATTTTGCTCACGCATTATTATTTTGTTCAAACAAATTCAAGGTCGGATACTTTTTGACTACACCTCGTAAATTTCCTCCCAGGAGATTTTAGTGCAAGTTCTGGTGAAGGCAGCTTGAATCCACTGGATTTCACTGGTTTTTGTTTTCTGAATACCAGGATTTGGGCTGCTTAAGCTTGTTGTTTGATTTAGGTAAAATGGGTAAATCTACACTGAGCATGATGCTCTCATGTACCAGATTGCTGCTGGTGTTGTGAATTGCTACTAGAAATAGTTTAATGTTTAAATGAAATTGTTGGACTTGTTCTTGGAAACAAATCGTACCATTGAGATGATACGATTCTGAAACCACCAGAATCTTGGCTTTTTTAGGAAAGAACAAATATATTATTTTCCAAGTGAAAAAATAAAAAAGCAGGGGTGTGTGCTACAAAGATTTTCACCTATATATCACACATATATATATCCTAATTGTAAAAATAGTCTTTTTGGACTCCTTCATTTCCAACCCTGATTCACTGTAATTATATTATTTACACATTTAAAAAAAGTCATTATTTTATATAATTTGAGTGCCATGAAAACCAGTTGAGTAAGGTGAATCAAATGTAAGGGAATCAGGAAAATTTACAATTCATACAAAGCTTCTGTATCAACAGAATGTGCATCTACAAATCTCAAAACCTGATCCTCAGCGATCTAAGGTATTTAGCACTGGCTAAAAGGCTACTCTCTGGTATCTGACCAGTTCTCTTGTTCGAAACGTTCTAACTGGAGCCCCCATGTAGCATGTAAGTGCATTGGTCTATGGTGAAAAATTTCAAGACACTGACCACCACTTTATCTGCTCCTTTAAAGCAATAGTATGCCAAACTAATCAGTGCTCTTAGTGAGTGTAATTATTCATAGCATTTATCTAAATTACTTTTGTACTCTTCAACCAATCTATACTTTTGATATAGTAGGTATTGTACAAACACTATTATTGGTCTAACATATAATGTACTAATACTTCTGATTTATCGTGCCTAGAGTATTGTATATTCACATGTTTGATATCTGTTTGTTTTTTTTTAATACCATATTTTACTAAATGAATGTAAGCTGTACTGTTATTAGCTGTTATGCCATATAATTTAGTGTCATTGAACAAATTTTAGAAGAGAATTATGGCATTCAATGTCATCATCATTTGTATATCAAGAAAAGTAGAGGGCCAAGTACAAAGCCCTGATACATTCAACTAGTAAAATTCTTGTACACATGAAATAATTGATGATTACATCTTGTAAGAATTTTTCTATTAATGTACTGATTATGTCCAAGTCTTTTCAGTTTTTTATTAAACAGTTATTGATGCTATATCAAATTCCTGATGGAAATTCAGATTATATAACATTTATTTTGTCATTTTTATCTATGCTACTTGTAGCATTTTTAAGAAACTCATAAAAATGACCAGAGTGAAAAACCATGTCAACTGGACTATCTTTATATTATAAATGTTATTATTTTCTAAGGACCTGGTCAGTCTCTTCATTGGATGATTAAAGACTCTAGAAGTTTTCCTGTTACTGATATTAAAATAATTGGCTTATACTTTTTTAGGATAATGTTTTTGTCTTTTTGTCAGTACTGGAATTGCATTGGTTCTTTTTTCTGTGAAGTGAAACTCATCCTTACTATGGGGGCAGACCTAAAATTATACTAAGAGGACAGGCATATTCCATCAAACTGTGAGTTGTACTAGTCCAGAATGAATATTATCCAGGCCCATTGTATTATTGGTATTAACTTTACTGGTGAGTGCCCCAATTTTAGATATTTCTACAATACGAAGTTTAAGGTTATCAACTAAAAATTCTGCTTCTGGGTTAGTATTTAAACAATCTTGTGTAAAAAGAAAAGCATTAAAGTAGTTATTTAATAACCCTGCAACTTCACATGATTTGCTTTGTTGCCAGTATGCTCTCTAAACAGGCCATTGTGCTGCCTTCATGTTTAGTTTGATGCTTAACACTAGTGGTTAAAGACTTTTCGTGTTTCCCTAGTACAGTTTTTCTGATACTGTAATCCTCCAAATCTCTCTAATAGCCTGAAAACTTAATTTTGTTCTGTGACCCACTTTTTCTTACATAGGTTCTCCCTGGTCATCCTGCTACGTTTGTGCTGAACTCTCTTTGTTTGCTGTTTTAATATTTTCAAGAAAAAGAAGCTAAACATTGTTCCATATTTTTTTTTGTTTGTTTGTTTTAGATAAATAATAAATTCCAGTTTTGTTTTTAAAAGTTTATCTGTTTGAAAATAATTTTGGTTAGATAACATTAAAACCATCACTGAGAGACTTACAACCATTACCAGTCAGGGGCAGAAATGCACTTAATTTAGCAGATTAGCATTTGATACCTCCACTAAATCCTAAATTGCTTGCTATTCAGTTGGGGAAGATTTTGATGCAAACAAAAATTTATCATGAACTGTTACAAAAGCCTACTTAGCATCGGGGAATTTCAGTACATGAATAAAAACAAGAAACCACACGCACGCACGCACTTACTTTTTTTTTCAAGAAAATGTTTTACTTGTTTAAAATATTTATCAGTCAGAAAATCATTTATTTCTAAAGGTTTTCATAGTTGTGAAGTGGTTACTGTTCTCTCAGAACCTTTTAATCTTCATCTTCATCCTGACAAGCATTGCTTGTTTCTTAGCCTTAACACTGTTTTACTAAGTTTCATTCACCCTTAAGCCATAAGACCTGCAACTTAATTTATTTTCTATATCATCACTACATGTTCTGCAAGTCATTCCTCACAGCCAAACCACTGATATTTGTTATTTGTTATTTTATTCAAACATTTTACATCTCTTGTATCACTGGGTAGGATACTTACTACTTGCTCTGCATTAGTGAAAGAATTCATATTTCTTCTAAGACTTATGATATGTTGACTATTTGGTTTTAAATGTGAAAGTGAAATTGTTTTAAGTCCTTCATCTTTGTTTAAATTGTTGTTTTAAAATCATTGCTATGCCATTTAAAACAGTTGATATTTATGAGTTTTGTTATCTAAATAATTTTAGATAAATGGCTTTTAAATACTTGTACATAAATCTTGCTGAGATAGCTACCTAGATTAGGCAGTATGCATTAGAATCCAACTGTACTGTTAGTTTTAACATTTGTCAAGTATTAAATACATATTATTATTATACTGGAGAATTAATGTTTCTTACTTTATCAAGCATTAAAAAATGTTTGGTATGTAGAGTGAGTCAGGGACAAGAAGATTTTAAAATGTATATAGAATCCACTTTGCCAATAAGTGTTGGTATGGTATACTTTACTTTTAAGTGCTTATTTACACACTCCTTCCACTGCCTGATTTGGGCAATTATTTCCAGGAAAATACTACAGGATTAGTGAAGAAATGCTTCCTAATGTCTTGTTCTGAATGTTTCTTATTTATCTTATTATGCCTGCAACATCCAACAATTTATGGTACATCATCATTCTTGAAAAATCTATCTCAATCTATGCTCCTTTCCAGAAACAGTTTTGAAAGTTTGTCATAGCACCAGAAAAACATCTGAAGGCTAACCAGGATATCTTTTCATAACCAAAATTACAGTTATATCACATCCCAGTAAAGCATCTTTGAACTTTTTTTCCAAAATACCTCTATCCTTTACATGCTCCATGTCTGAATTGCATACTCTAAAAGGGATCTAGGTCTAACTGATAATTTATGCAGAGAAACTGGAACTATAATTCAATTTATCATCCCTGAGAACTTATCAGCTTTGAGATATATACAGTCTGAAGGTTCAATATATTATGACATCTAAATTCTTGTCCTCTGTTACCACTCTTACTGTTGCACTATCTAGTTAAATGGAGTAATTTAGTTAGCTTTGTCCAAGGCTAATGCATTTTTATTTGGAAATATTAAATTTTATTTGCTATTTGTTAGACTAGCATTAAAACTGGCACCAACTAAACTCTGGCATAAATTTTTAAGACAATACTTTTATTCAAACTATTTGTTTTTAATTATTCAAATGACAGTATAATTATTAAATCTTGAAAGGGTCAGTGTTTATTTTATTCTAGATATATTTTATGTGGTATTGTTGTTTTTATTTAGGATTTACTGAATCCATGTTGACTAAAATTTCTTAAAAGCAAATCAACATAAACCTGTATTTATCTCTCTGTGGAAACAGGTGATTGTAAATTTAGAATATCTTGTTAGATTAATTCTCTTTCACTTTCTCTCCATGCCTCTCTGTCTCTCTGTCACACACTTTGTGACATTCTCTGTTACACTCTGCCATAATATGCATCACTCAATAAACAAGTCACAACCAAGTCAGATTTCTGTCACACTCACTTATGTTACTTTGTCTCTCTCTGATTTAGTCTGTTATACTCTGTCATTCTATTTTACTCTTTGAGTCACACTCAATCACATTTATGTATCATATTCTCTGTGTCACTCATTCTATCAGAGGTCACTATGTGTTGCTGTTGCAGTCATGTCATAGACTCACATTATCTGCCACATTCTTTGTCTCATTATCTGTCACTGTAACATTTACTGTTACATTTCTTTGTGTCACTGTTATCTGTCAAGTCAACCTGTCAAACCTTTTAACTCTGATATTCATGTCACACAGGTTTGCATTCTCATTTTCACACCATCTGTCACACTGTCTGTGTCACTCATATATATCTGTGTCTCTCTCTCTCTCTCTCTCTCTCTCTCTCTCTCTCTCTGGGAAACACGATTTTTTTTTGTTGTTTTAATAAAAAGAAATGTTAATATGAAATCCTTAACATTTTCCAAACAGAAAGGAAATAGGTCACTGTTCCACTCAGTTGAATATCCTACACAACAATTTCTTTAGTGTCAAGTTTCAAAAATTTGTTCATGTTTTAGTTCTCAAATTTGTAATGAGTGCACATTTTATATGGCTTTTCTTATATTTGTTTTGTAAAACTTTCTGGTGTTAAATTTGAGGAACTCTGAAGTTTATTTGCTTTCTGTTAATTTCTTTATATTTTTAACATTATTTTACTTAAATAGAACAGATTTAGCAATGGTTAATTTGTCTAGAATTCTTTAAGATAGATATTATCAGATACTTTTTATAATTTAATATTTCGTTGTTTCATTGGTGGTGACTACTTGATTGTGGTCATGGTTAATAATAAAAGCTAATATTACTGGGTTTTCTGAGTCTAAATTTGAGTTATTGTTTATTTTGGGTAAAATATTATTTTTTATTGATAACTATACCTTGGTTATTCATCCATCACTGCACAAAGTTTCTCTCTTAAACATTAATTCTAAATTTAAAAAAAACAATGTCTTTTAGTCAGTTTTAAAAGTGCTTTTTTTGGCAATCTTAGAACATTTATTTTTTATCCAAATCACTTCAAGCTTGTCAGTTACTTTCACCATATCATAGAGAATACAATGTCATCAACGTTTTTTGTTTGTTTGTTTAAGGTCCAAGTTGTTTTTGGTTTTTTAAGTGGGATATCAAATTTTTAAAACTGAATTTCCAAAAATGTTGTATCCACTATCATAAAAGAACTGGTTGAGAATGGCTCAGAATGTTGAGACTGCATCAGGACAAGAAATACAATTTTAAAAAGCTGCATCTACAACAGATGAGCTTTCAAGAAGTTTTTGCCACAAAATGTATCTGCGTTTTCCTAAATATCATCATTTCCATGGTATCAAGATGCATGCAATTTGCATGGCCTACATTTGGTGGTGTTCAACTAATGTTATTTGTTTGAATCCAGGTCAAATAGAAATAATTTTGGGGGAATTTACCTGAAGCTCCTTAAGACCAATATTCTGTTTTCTGTGGTCTGCATCAAGACATGTCCAGGTCCTCAATCACAGCAAGGCATATGGCCACTGATAAACTAGTATTGTACAAACTGCTGAAGTTGGATATACAGTCATTTCAGCTGATGGCCAACAGTGAAATTCTATGTTATAATCAACATGTCTAATACCAGATAGAACTACATTACTGCAGGCTGAAATGTTCAAAATAGTGTTTGGAGATTTAAACCAACAAAACATGATAGATGGTCCATATGTCTGGCGTGGCTTTTAATGAGGATGGGTGTTATTCAGAGTGGTAAAACTTTAGCCACTGAAACACAGCATATCATAGTTTTGATGTTAAGTAGTGTATTATTTTCATTCCATTTGTACACCTAAAAATTGGCTTCAGAAGTTAACCAAGATTGTATTTATCTACAGAATGAGCATTGCCTGATAGCTAGCTGGCTTATTTTAGGAGTTGTTAGTATATACAAGAAAGAAACTTTCATGGCTCAAATGAAAACATTCAGAGAGAAACGGGAACCTGCGAAAACTGAAAACACCTAATTGAAAAACAAAAAAAACTTTATTACTTTTAGGTTCTTTTGTTTTCTTCTTTTTTATTTTTGTTAACACAAAAAATAAATTTTAAAAAATTTTCATTTAAACTGTTCAAATTTGTATTCTTTAAAGATAATTTTTAAAAATGTATTATTTAGAAATTTAAGCATGAAGTTTATTTTTTAAGATTTTTCTCAATTGGCAGATCCAAACATCAGTTTTTGATTGACAAACATCACATTTCTTTTCTCTGCTTGTTTTTTTTTTTTTAATGAACTGATCTCTCTTGAATGCATCTGCCATATTTGATTATTGACTAGTCTTTTTTGTCGGGTGTTTAATTGGACCTATTAAGAGTTTAAATTTATTTAGAATATTCCTTGAATATCATCAGATTACTGTTGATTTTAAAGATCTTATTCCTTTCAACCTGTTAAGGACTTCGGTTTTTCTATATCTGTTTATCATATCTTTGTCACAAATTTTTAAAATCCCTTGTGGTGAAAAAATTAAGAATTTTATAATAGCAATTGCTTTAATTATTAAAAATTTTTTTTAAACACAGTACATATAATAATAGCTGTTTTAGACATTGTGTTTCAGCTATTCATATTAGTGTTGTCTCCTTGGTGCAGAGTGAGAGAGAGTGTGTGTGTGTGTCTGTGTGTCTCTCTCATATATATAAAATTACCAGACAGTTTGCTGGATTATTATGTCTAGGAAATTGTTACTGGTATTGCTGCTTTTTCTAGTGCATTTCAGCACTTTCAAAAGATGCTGAAACTTTTAAAGTCTGATATCTTTTTAATAAAGATAAATTACATAAGTCATGGTGAGATCATGTACTCAAAATTGTATTTTTTAAAAATCAACACATTTACTTAAATTATAACTTTTGAAGAAAATAAATAAACCCCTGAACCCCTTGATTTTTAAAGCTTTTGAGGAAAGATAAACTACGGGGAGAGACCAGGTTAAGGGGAGTTTATAACAAGTAAATAAGACAGAAAAACCAAAACATCTTGTAACAAATTGGTGGGCCCATCTTGAGGCAGCCAGTGGTACGGTAAGTTTTCCTAGTTCTAAAATATCAGTTTAGAAACACAGCATCTTTTATCCTTAGATTTTTTCATGTTAGAATTTTTTCAATAAATGAAAATAATAATAATTCTATAAAAATATACCAACAAAATTTATTATCATGTGTGTTTAGTGATATCTGGATATCCCACATCTTGACTACTATTTAAACCTTGTGATGACTTTTTGTAAGTTTAAGGTGTTCATCTTCAGAATACATTGCAATTTTTTTTAGAGACATTCTCTACATCACCCCCCTCCATATGGTTGCATTCTGTAATACTAAATCCTCACCATCTTAAACCTTGTTTTTTTTCTTTGCCCTAACTTATTTGAAACCTAATGTAATTTACTTTGAGCAGCACTAACTTTTTTTACTTGAGTGGTTGGATTTTCAGTAAACTTGAATATATTACTGACATCAATAACTCTCTCCAACTTTAAATGATTACACAGATATAACAGCAATTACCAAAAACTATTAAATGCCATGAGGTTTTTAAGCATTAACACTCATTATGAAGCAAGAAAACATTTTAAAACACATGGGACTGAAGAATGTGTCTACATTACAAAAGGTTGACTTTTTTTTTTTTTAAATGTTTTTTCTATGCTGATTTAATGTATGACTGATTCATTAACATAACTAGAATCTGCTGTTTTATCAGGTACCCATAAAATTATGTCTGTTGTGTATTTTGAGGTCATGCCATCACAGCATCCTGGCAGAAAACTCAAATGTAAAAAACCAACCCTTCTCCATTCTTTTCATCGGTACTCAAGTTTTTCTTTAATGCACTGTAAACAAGGACAAGCAAAGAGGATGGTGGAGGAAACTTGACTAGCATTGTTTATTAATAACTAAGCAAATAATTCTAAAATGTTAATATGTTTTTTCAAACTCCCACTGAAAAAAATATTCTATTTTACTTTTATTTTTATTTTTCCAAGACAAAATTTTTTTTAATACATTTATTATTTGATTATTAAATCTCTGAAGAATTCTTACAGATGTATTGAAAACAACCATCTATTTACATTAGTCTGTAGCTCAGTGACAGCTGCATCAGAATCAGAGATCATCAAAACAGGCATTTGAACTTTTGGAATATTTTCTTATGTATTAGGATATATAACACCCACCATTGACTGCCTTCATACCCAATTGCACACAATAAATCCATGATGGTTTACTGTAGACCATTAGACAGAACCAAACTGCTGCTCATTAAAAAACACTCTAGTTTCCCTCCTAATTGTATTAACCCATAGGTTTTCTGTGAACAGAACTGTTCCAGTGAATGGGGCATTTGATCATCTGATAGTTCAAATAAGTCTTGGTGATTGGAGGACACAAGCCAGTTGGTATCTATAAAATGAAACCAACCCTCTGAATACCATCCATCTTCCCAAAATTCTTTAAGACCTAATTACCAGAAAGCAGTAATGATCTGAGAATCTTAGTTAGTTTGGTACAGACTAACTTGGGAGGGTGTTATCAGAGCACCTGCCACATGCTAGAGCCCTGCTATTCCTGACTATCACTGGTGATACATTTGAGCATGTCCACCATTACAGTGGAAATATCAGAAATCTTATTTTTCTGTGCTAAAATTTGTAATTCTGTCAAATGAAATATAGCAAGTGGTAATTTATTTCTGCTGTTTTCAAAAAATAAACTGAAAAAAAACAAGTTTTCAGTTTTGTTTTCTTAATAAACAGGTTGAATAATATTTGTTATTCCTAATGGTTTTCTAGGAGTGAGATAGAAACACTACCATAAATAGTTGTAGCTACTCAGCCATCCTGGTTCAATGTAAATCTAGAGTTTTTACTTTACAAATATTAAGATTTAGCAGAAGTTTGGCTAAAGAAAGGTGCATATAATGTATCCAAAGTGACAATTTTCCTAGTCAGTGCCATTTATGCAGAATCCTCTTCCATCTCTTCAAATATAAATCCCAACCATATAATTTGATAAGACCCTAAAAATATAAGTTTATTTTCAATTTACATATCTGATCATTGTCACTGATGCAAAATGAACTGTCAAAGTATACAATCTTATTTTTCTAGTAGGCATGATGGTGAAAGGCATATTATAACTAAAATATTTTCCAATTTACTCAAAGTCAGATAATCAGAAAGTGATGGTCATTTAGGTCATACTCCATATTGCCAATAATCTTTCACTGTATGTGTTGTGCATGAAATAATTATTCTGTTTAGGGAGAAAGGGATAACCACTGTATGGCAATGTTCTGCCACTATCACAGCACAGAAATTGGACTGATGTACACTGATGATCAGCATCAATCTCTTTCAGCTAATGTAGCATCAACATCATTAAGTTGATGCATTGTACAGGAAGCCATTGGTGACAGACATAATAAAATACATTTGCCTTAGTTGGTACTCTTGCACATTGGCAGTCTATTGTCTTCACAGATGAGTCAATAGTCTACAGAAAGGTTTGAGTAAATTAAGATGATCTAGACTGTTGGATGTTTTTTTATTGTGGATATGGTTCTAAATTTTTCCCTAATTCAAGTCAGGCAGATTATTCTATTCTGTTTACTTTCAATTTAGTTATGCTGTTGTTTTTCTGAATGTCTTTATACTCAGAAGCCTAAACATGGCCTTTTATACAAAATTTGACAAAATGCTTCTTTTTAATAGTTTGCAGTATTCATAATTATTTAGCAAGAAATTCTGGTTGTTGCTAGTAAATATTACGAAGCATGAACCTCACTAAAACAAGAATGTAGCAAAAATAGCAAATCTGCAAAATTCATTAAGGTCACTAATATGCAAACAGTGGGGTGTGCTCTCAATGAGGCAGATAGATACCTGAAATTTCAGGAAAGATGTGCTGACTCAGTTCAAATGTCTGAAAACCTTAAAGAAGTGTAACTGAAAATAAACTTCTGAGTGTGGAATGATAAGTGAAATTTTACCAAGCTAAAAATTATGTGGACCAAAATATCTTTCTTGACATGCATGCATCATTTTATGATGGGGTGGCAATTATTATACTTCAGATATGACACTACAGTAATAGAATCACGGGTTCTCCTTATGCTAATGCTATTCATTTTAAATGCAGATATTCAGGTCCAAATATTATACCAAATCCAGTAATACACACGTTTCTTGAATGAATGATTGTAAAGTATATACTGATTGCTGTGATTGTTCAGTAAAATCATTTCATAGGATTGTTATGAAGTATTTTATAAATCTCTTGATAGAGTGTGATTCCTAGAAAAGATAGAAATAAAGAGGAATTCATCTTAAAATTTTATAATCTTATAAGTGTTTGTGCACACATGAGAAACTGAGGCTAAAATGAATATAATAATAAATGGAAATAAGTCCAAGAATGATATGAAAAATTTCACATAAAGAAATTAAATTTGTACTATGACATTTATAAAATAAGTACTTCATTGTTTTAATTTTTCAACATGGAAGTGCATTGCATATTTAAGTATCAGTTTTAATTGAGTTCTTCACATATGTACACCACAGTTTAAACTATTGGTTTTTTCTAGTGGTATGTTTTTCAGTTCTATTTAAAATTCCTAACTATGGTTAACATCCAGTTTACTTAGACCTGTGAGATTCTTATTACCATTCCGAGTATTATGCAACAAACATAAGCATACAACAGAGGTCTTTTTGTGTTGATTGTTTAAAGTTAGGTTTTTAAATTAAGCTGGAATCTTTAGTTTTGGACAGAATCCACCTGTCCAAATTAACAATCTCATCCTGTGTCTGTATACCTATCTTGCCTTTAGCAATACTACCTATGGGTGTGAATGTAATTGCATAGAGTCCTTACTTTGTCTGACATCCTTTTCTTCAAGAAACCAATCAACAAAGCTTTTCCTGTTCTAATCTCTGCTGATCTTGAACTAAAACTATTACAGAGGATCCCTGTGATGCTTGACATTTGCAAATGTCTGATTTATTGTTGTGTGTGTGATTATTGCAATCTTTTAGTAAGTTTGCTTTTGTTTAGTGGTGATTGTGGGGGTTTACACTATCTTGAGTCTTAATCAAAAAAAAAATGTTTAGGAGATGGTTGCTGATGAATAGAATCAGTTAATATCGCTGGCAGTGTCACTGTACCACAGCTATTCATGGACTGTTTATCCAAGATTAGTCTCTCTGAACAACATCCTATAACCTAATCTTTAATTCACACCTTGTTTTTCATTCTTTAGACTATATATCTCTAATTTTTTATAAAATATTAAACATATTTCTCAAAGTTAGAAAGAATTTAGAGAGAACTACACTTTTGTTTGCCTAGAGGAGCAGTGATATCTGGAAAGAATGGTGGGAAATTGGATTGTCTTATTAGAATTTTTAATAAGATTCTATTTTCCATTTAAATAAACAAGAGTGAATTAAGTAAATTTTCTTTTTAGAAATTTGTATGATAGGTGACCAAAAAAAAATCTGAAATAACTCAAAGTTAATTGTTGATTGATTAGTTGAAAGATTTAAAACTGAGCACTATTCCACTTTAACATAAACTTGGTTTTCTCTCTATGAAAAAATATGAAGTGACCTGAATGAATTGGCCAATTTAGAGATTAAAAAAGGGGGGCATGAGAATTGGCTGCATTTTAATTTTGTATTTGATTTTGAGCTAAATTCTTTTAGTTTCTGGTGAGTAATTACAGACTGGATTGTTCTTTGTTAAAATTACCTAAGTTTAATGTATCAGTCAGTATAGACTGCATCCAGACTACTTTCCTTGGACAATATCTGACATAAAACTTTCTGATTTACTTTAGGGTGAAATTATAGGACTCCAAAATAAAGATGGATGGTTTGTGGTGTGTGTGTGATTTTCAGAAATAATCACTTTAAATAAATACATAAAGACAACTGCTGTGATTATGGGTTAAGAAGAGATTAGCTTTCAGCATTACTATAAAAATATCAGCCACCAATAAAATCAGTACCCTCAAGGAATAAAATACATCTTTTTCATTGTAGACTGTGTTGATTTTGTGTATAGGTTACATTATTTACATATGATACTTAATCTACCCACTTATTATTCAACACTGATAGTTTAGCAAAGGAAGTAATTAACACCGACTGACACAATTCAGTCTGACAAAAATTTCCTTTTTATTTCAGTTCATTAGTAACAAAACTAAAGTTCAAAATGAAACATTTTATTGAAAATTAAGTTTTATCCTCCTAAATTTTCAAATAATTTTCATTATAGCTTTTATTAATTGCATGTATAATTCTCTTAAGTTTATTGCTCTTATATTTAATTTTATTTGGGTTATGAACATATTTATCCTTGTATTGTTGTCCACCAAATCAGTGGATTCATTGAGAAAAATGATTGATGAATTGTTCATTGTTGTTTTTTTTTTAAATAATGGTTTGATACCCCCCCCAGTCATCAAGACTGAGGTGAATTAAACAAATTAAATGCTAGATATTAGTGAGCTGAGAGAATGATTAGACACTTTATTCTTCTAGCTAAATTAATTGTTGTCAAGCAGTCAATTTACAGTAAAATGGGTATCCATAAATTTTCAAGGTATGTGTACTTTTTTTTCTTTTTTGCTCAAACTTGGAAAATGTTACACTTAATGTTGTTTTGGTGCTGACTGGGCCATGTACGCTACCTTTGTTTTGAACACCTTTTTTGCCACTATACCAGTTTATTGAATTATTCCATAAAAGCATATGGTGTGATTAATCTTCAAATTCATGATTGTGTATTGTTTTTAGCAGCATTATGCTATATTTTTTCATGAAAAATAGACCACCTTTGTTTAAAGGTTTATCTTTCTTTTTCAATCACTCATTTCATAAGAGTGGGATGTGTTGCACTGTTGTTATGCGCACTCTGGCCCAGTGCATCCGTCTTCAGCAGTGGTTTATTCTTCTGACTTTTACTTGTCATAGGAGACTTGCCTCTGTCATGGCTATAGAGCATCTCCTGCCCTTGGTTCCTCTGTCTGAGTGCCTACAGAGGCCACTCCCCAGCAGCAACTGGAGCAATGCCAGTAAAGTACCTCGCTCAAGGGTCACAACAACGTGCCAGCAGCAAGAATTGAACCCAGGACCCTTAGGTCCTAAAGCCAACACACTCACCACTGAGCCACATTGCATGACTGTTTAAAGGTTTATGACAATGTGAAATATTTAATTTTGAGCTATCTGAAATTACATTTGCAGAAATATCCTTTTGTTTGTTTGCAAATTATTGACTGGAAGATACTGTAGATATGTGTACCAGCTGTATATATGATTTATATGTTGTGTAGATGATTTTGTCAAAATTATGTAGATGCTTGTTGACAGTGAATACTATTGTTGATGTCAAAGCAATCCCATCCATAATTGGTGAACTTATTTCAACAATACTACAACTTCTGGGGCCATATGCTGCAATCCTTTTTGGATTTTCCATCAAAAACAGGCAGGCTGATAATGATTGTTGCCCCCTAAAATGCCCTTTTTTAAAAATACAAAAATAAACTTTTTAGTTCCTGAAATTGGAAAGTCAGATGGAGTGAGAGTATTGTCTCTGACCACTGGAATGGCATGCTATGCCAAAATCTTTGGAAGAAGATAACATAGTGTGCAATGGGGCAATATTACACTGTGCGACCCATTATTTAGATGTTTATTTTTGTCTACATCTATTAAATATTGCAGAACAAATGCATCAGTCCTGGTTCACTCCTAGTTTAGTAGGAACAAGTTCTTGGTCTCAAATGAGAGATCACTGGGCAACCATAACATGCCATTGTCCGTAAAGTTGGCCAAACCCTTCTTTTTTAAATGGGGCAGTGCAATATATCTGTAAGCCTGTTTAAGCATGCTGTAAGGTTCTGAAGAGGGTTTTTTTTATTTTCCAGTTTGAGAGAGAATTTGATGTATGCTTTTTTAATGTAGTCTTCTTAAAGTCCAACATGCTTACTAAATTTGCTGTTGTGCATCAGTCTGTTGGTGCTACACTTTATGGTACTGATACCTTAATGTACTTTTTTGCATCATTAGAAATTCTTCTGTTAAAGATGGCTGGACAATAAAATCACTTCTAGAACTTTCTGGTTATCACTCTGTTCCCTCACACATCAGAATAAATTTTGTTGAACAATTTCACTTAAGTCTTATTTGTCAGTCTGAAAGCCATAGCGATAAAATTAGGATAAAACAAGAGTTGCTCAAATGAATAAATTTTAAAATTTGAAGCTTGCTGACAAGGTGTAGAAAGATAATTCATATGTTTTTTTCATCAGTCATTTACTTTCTTGAAAGTGAAGTCAACCAAAAAAGATATGGAATGTTTATCTGCTTGCTGATAATGTTAATCTGATTCTCTTAACCGACAGACAGAAATGTTTTGACTTCTGGGCTCGCGGGCAAGTGAGAGTTTGCTGCTGTTGTTGTTTTTGTTGTTCCATGACTACAAAAGATTTCTTTTGATAAATTTTAATTGGGTGAACCAGCTTTTCCTTATCGATATGAAACAGAGTTTTTCACCCTTTTCTGAACTTTCAGCATGTTTAACTTTTGTGGTTTCTTTAATGAGCAGAGTTTTAGGACAATTTTAGAATGATCAAAGAATAGGAGTGGGGCAGAGGATTTTTTAAAAAGTGGGGGACAATATTTATTTCTGAGATTTTGTCTTTGGCACTTTTTAATTATCAGCAATATTATGTGACTTTATGACAGATTTTGGTGCAGGTTTTTCAGACTTTCCTGAGTGGTGATTTTGTACTCTAATAACATGGCTAATGTCACCTCAGTTAGCACAAGGCAGTCAGTCTGTTTGGTATTTCCTTTTTTTAGTAACTTATATATGCATGTAACTTAAGCAACATTTGTTGTGTTCAGGAAAGAAATTTCTTGTTCACTTTACATGATTTTATGTAATTGCTGCTTTGTTTTTAAAAAAAATAGGCAAGTTTGACTGTTACTACTGTAATGAGAGGACTTTAAATCGGAATTGATTTCTATACGAGAGCTGATGTGTGGTTGATTTATAAAGACAAACCAGATGTATAGCATGTTGTCTTTAACTCTCTAATAACTTAATTTGCTATTCAGACATACCTCTGAGAAGTGGATAAGGCAGTGATGGCTTCTAGATATTCTTAAAGTTTACCATTATGTGTTTTTTCTTGGATAGACAGCAATAGTACTCTATGTAACAAAAATAAATCTGCACTTTTAAACCTAATATGAAAGCTAATGGTGGAAATTCCAGTTATCTAATGTTCAACTTATCAGACCTTGCTTACTGGTAGAGAAATGGTAAAATTGTGAGGAAGTCACTCTAAGTGATTATCAACCAGTGTTCACTAGCTTGTGGTAGTTAAGTAGATACATGTGCAGGGATATAGCACTGATCATCCAGATGGCAGCACTGTACACTGTTCATACTGAATCCAGCCAGCTGTCTGTATCAGTATTTCATTGTAATAGAAATTGCTGCAACAAACTGTACTAGAAAATCACAGGCAAAGATGCTTTAGGACTTATAGACAGCTTTCCTGCTAGCCTCACACTTGTTAGCAGCAATACTGTTAAACAAATAAACATGTTTCAGCTAATCATCACACTCAGTATCTAACATGCACAATCCTCTAAATTTTCAAGCATGAGAAAGTCTGTATTTATTTTATTTTATCTATGTATGTATTTTTAACCGTTATTGAAGGAAGGAGGGAATTAAAATCTCTCTCTCTCTCATATATATATATATTTTTTTTTTTTTTTTACTAGGTTATTTTAGTTACATGTGTGCACAGGCAGTCCCTAAGATATGCTTTGATGAAAGCAAATGAGACAAAATGAAAATGACTCAGAGTAAAAAAAATATTGGGCATGCAATTTTCTTAGCAGAAGGTATAATGATAAAATAATAAGAAAAAGAAAAATTGTAACACTATGGTTCTCTGCATCAGCAACTCATTATTAATTTATAAAGAAAATTCATGCATTCTTGATTTTAAAAGAAGCACAATTATGCTGTATATTTTCATGTAGCTCTTTAATGAAATCTTATTTACTTACACATCCACAGAAAGCATGATTCCTGTATCAAATTGTTAAGAGAGTATGCATATGGAGTATGCATTTCCAAGGTTAAGTAACCATAGTAATAAAACAACAATAATTTCTGTACAGAGTAACTGTTCAAACCACTAGTCCATCATTGTTAACAGATGAAATGTTACTCTCTTTTTTCCATTTCCTATAAATTTGATAAAATTTCTCTCTGTATGTTTAGGTCAGCATTTTACTCTTCTATGTATTTTCTTTTTAAACTTATCTTCTCATATTGAAAAGTAATGTTTATTTATAAGAAATTTTCTTGAGGGTTTTATGTGTGCTCTCATACCAAAAACTCCCTCCCTTTTTATTTATTTCTGTTTTGATCATTCCCTTTCTGGTCAGGGTTTTCTTCCCTGGGCTTGCTTTACATACCTCTTCACCTCCCACCCCCAGCTTATTAGGAATTTGCAAAATCTACAATCATCTTTTTACATGCACCATTCTCATCTCTATTCCAGCTGCCATATTTCTTGATTCTCTATGGCAGTGCTTGTAAAGTGGTTGAAAATGTTTTCTTTTCCAAATTCCTGGAGCTCAGAATTTGACACAGCATCCATCTTTCTTTCTTGCTTTGCTCTGCTCATTTGCTATGTTTAAAATTATTTCAGCTTTGATTAGTCTTTTGCTGATTTTCTTAATTATGAAATAGGTTTTACTGCTTTGTACATGTAAGGAAATTACAGATTTGTTGCATAGTGATGTCTCCTAAATAAATATTTATTTCTGAATAAACCCATTTACATCTGCAGAGATCTTGGAGTAGGAATACAGCACAGTGTTAAGCTGTACTTGACTTTTAGATTTTGAATAGTTCAGAACTTAATATAAAATATTATTCATATTTTTCTCCATTACTATTTTTTAAAATGTCTTGTCTATAGTACTAATTATGTATTATATCAACTCTATTTTCTCCTTATAAGTTATCTTCAAAAATTTTCTTCCAGTCATGGATTAATCTCTTTTGCAAGTCAGATCAGACCAGAGTTTCTGAAAATATTTAGAGAGAGGGGCAAACATTAAAAGTTATTATTTGAAATCTTGGACAAAATATAATCTGGTCAACCGTAAAAGAGGAGATGAGTGTTGCTAGGAATATATATATAAAGTTTTAATCCATTTGGCAAAGTATATGGTTGCAGTTTGGAACATATACTAACATAACCAGTTTTGAGCAGGCAAATTATTAATTTAGTGTTTAAAAATAAGAAATAAAACTAGTTAATCAGTTATTTTTATTTTTACTTTTATTCTTGAATTATAAAATCATAAATTGACGTTTTATTGTCACCAAAAATTACATTGACTGATCCTGAAGGGCCATTAGTCATTCTGGTGGTTTTCATGTCACTGTTGATTACACTGAACATAATACAACTATGGAGAATTTTGTGCTAGCTAACCTTATTACAAGATTTTTAATCTTTCTATTAGTTACTGTAGAAATAGCTTAAGAGTTTAGTATGATCTTTTGCATACCTCCCTGCATCGGCTAAATGAGAAATCTGATACAAGAAATTTGCTTTATCACGAGACATGTTACTGAATGCAGGTATGCAACAGAAGAATCTAAGAGAGACCAAGAGAATGTGTTACTGAATGCAGGTATGCAACAGAAGAATCTAAGAGAGACCAAGAGACATATTACTGAATGCAGGTATGCAACAGAAGAATCTAAGAGAGAAATCAATAGGTGATTATTTTGCATCTAATACGACATTCATTCGTTGATCTCCTGAACAAGTCTGATCATAATTTTTTTAGACTTTGTTTTTTGTTGTTTTTTTTTTTTTAAATTGTGCTGATAAGTTCTGTTTTACATTTCAAGCTTGCTTGCTTTTAATGCACTTAAGTAAATGGTAGAAATATGAAACCAAAAATTCATATTTTTTATCTAATTAGCATTTGGATATAGACAGAAAATAAAATGGACAGGCAAGATTTTAAAACATAATGCATCTTTTTACCAAAATTTGCATGTCTGTCACACTTTTTTATAAGAATGTTTTCACCTTACTCTTTCACTATCTGGTTTGGAAAGCATAAAAGTATTTCAGGAAGATATTATATAATTACTAGGCATCATAGTAATCCAGTGATTATTTTACTGTACTGCGAAAGTAAAGAGCCCAAGTTTGAATCCCTGTCAGGAAAGGCTCAGTTTGGTGTATTTTCCTACAATGGTTCATTCTTGTTTTTCTTTCCCAGAAATAGAACAAAAAACTTCAATTATACCGCTAAAACAATGTCTGTAGACCAATAGAAGTTTCTTTATTCTTTCTTCTTAACTAAGATTACAGGTATTGCTAATCATCTTAGTAAATTTTGTATTATAACTTTTTCATGATATTTCTCTCCTTTGCTTGCTGGCTTCATGGCTAAACCACGTAGAATATCATACAACTAGTCGGTTTGAGGAGACTAGAAATACAGTTATAGATGGGAAGCTCTAGAAGTAATTCTCTGGTTCATGTGTTTAAACTCCAGTTCATATTATGTTTCGTTTCTTGATGCAGAAAACATCAGAAGTAGCTTTCCAGTCCCTAGGGCAAAGCATGCAATCCAGGAGGGGTCTGGCTGTAACATTTTGAAGGCAGATATTTTGCTTAGTTTATCAAGAAGTAAAAAAAAAAAAAAGATCCAATTTCAAATACTACAGTAGTGTGAATATATTCATTTGCTGAGTTGATTAGACAACACGGTACTCAAGTTTTAGTTAGCCATGTGATCACAGACGGCATGTTTTTGTGCAGCCCGATCTTTAAAAAAAAGGATTTATATTATTTGATTTTCTTTGCAGCAGCAGCAGTTATCCGATGATTTATGTCTGGGTTAGTGCTTTGAAAACAGGTAGAAAACAAATCTTTGGCAGAACAAGAACAGCTGCTATTGGTACTGTTTTATGACATACATGACTCAGTAATAACAGTCACCTGTTGAAGCAGACTGGGAGCACCTCCCTGTGTTATTAGATATAAACAGCTTTTTTTGATAGGGCATTTTAATGTTGGTCATTTTCACAGTGTGTTTCTCAGATAGACACCGTTTGACCGTTGAAAGAGGTGCTGTCAACACATGAAAAAGTAGAGGAAGTGAAAATATAACAATTAAAAAAAAAATTGTCTAAAGTTAGCATATAGATAGGGAATTATTGTTAAAGAAGATCGGTAGCTGGGAAAGAGTTAAAGTACTGACAGTAAACTATAGAAATCTTGAGTTTTTAAACCACATCTAACACACACAAATGGATAACTCTAGTATAAACTATTTAAATCTTCATCAGATATAAAATTCTAGGGTCTTTCAAACACAAAATTTTCTTTTGTGTTTGCTGGGTTCCCTTTTATCCTTATCTACACTGGAGTTAAGTATGAAACATCTGAATTAAAATTTGATCTATGCGCTGATCATCCTGGTTGCCTGTAAATTTGATTACCTGTATGTATATTTTTTACATTTGGAGTATTAAATGCTGTCTAGCGAGAGAGAGGGGGGGGATAAAGGTGAAAGTGTGCCAAGCAAGAAGTACTACTAGGTATCTAAATGAGAGATAAAAGTTTTAAACTTAAGGATTTTATACCATTTCATCATAGTACTTCCTACTATAATACTGATTTTCATATTTGTTTGTTCATAAATCTTATAAAACAAATTTAAGTCTACTTTTCCCACTTTGTTTTCTTATCATTTTACAATTTTTGTAAAAAGTTTTTATAGAAAGTGAGTGATAAAACTTTTTTTAAAATATTTGCTATCATAGTTGGAAACTGAAAAAATAAGTGCACAAGGTTAGTTAATAGATTTTCTAACCAAATTTTTTTTTCTGTTTTTATTTTAATGAGAACATTTCATTCTTGTTAAACTCATCTGGTTTTCTTCTGTAACTGGCATTCTTGTATCCAGTTCCACCTAGCTAGCTGTCTGGTAGGCAGAGATGCAGCCTTTCACTTCCAAGATAAGGAACCCCCCACTCTTCTCACATGATATTGGAGAAGCTCTGGTTATCCACACATTTTTCTTCTACTCTTTGCAGAGTCCCCACAAATCAAGCTGTCTTCAGGAACAAACTTGTACCTCAGAGAAGCCCACAACCATGCCATCCTATGATCATATTGATGATGAAGAAGTCTTATATAAAATGGTTAGTATGCTACTGTTTTTCTTTTTTCTTCTTTCCTTTTTTAAAAAAATATCTAAAATGTCTGTACCAAATATAGCCCTGGCTGACAGGTAGGTAGGTGTACAGCAGCTGCTATAACAATCACTGACTCACCTGAAGAATTTGTATGTAGGAAGTAATTATGAAGAAATTCTTTACTGGTTGTTTACCTGCTGGCTGGTTAAACTTGGCAGTAAATTTTATGCTGTTTATCATGAGCATTTTGTTTCCTTTCTTAGGAAGAAGACAAACAATATGATGATTTAAACTGATATGTTGTGTACTTATTTTTGTGCAGCAGATAACTGTTTCTCACTCATGTGTGTACACACATTTCTTTTAAAATGCATGTATGACATTATCTTGAATAAAATAATGGTAAAATGGCAAAAATAGCAGGTTTTTTTCTTTTTTTTCTTTGTAACTATCCTAGATTACCAAAGAGCCAAAAACTGTTTACTCAGTAATTGCATAGTGACTTTAGACAGCCTGGCTTTTCCAGAACTATGATTTTAAATGAATTTCTACATCTGTAATGCAAAGGTCTACTTGCTGGCAGTGTTGCTATGTATTTGAACGTGTTAAATTACAAAAACAAATAAAACTCATTTAAATAACTTAACATCTCTCTTTCTTTTTTTCATCTTGTGTAATCTTATTGCCATGTTTATCAGTTATGCTAAAATACCAATCATTTTGAAAAGATTTACAATATAAAATTTGAGTTTACCAATTGCTAAGCTTCATTTTCATTGCTTGCTTCTTAGTAGAAATTTAAGGGTTTTAGAAATTCATCTGCATTTTGTTGCAAGAGCATTATTACATTTAATGTCAAACCTTCATTACTTCATACAATAATAATAAAATCTGAGAGAGCAGTAAGTTGTACTACCTCTTATTAACTAGTTCATCTTGGACATGCTAGGTCAGATTATCAGCTACTAAACAACCAGCTATAATATCAGGTGACAAGTGAGAAATGTAATGAGTAAGTTTACCAGAAGATGGTTTATACAGAAGCTTCATCAAGGAATAAGGAATTACTGTAAAGATAATCACAGTAATCAATTTTGCTTCATCTCTGTAAGATTAGTTATTAGCTAGCTCTGGTTACAAAGCACATGTAAAACGCCAGGTTTGTTGGGTTTTTTTTGAGAAAATTTCCAATTTTCTCTGATTGTCCAATATGTTTCTTGAAAATCCATCTATTTTGAAATAAGTGACAAACTAAAAATTCCTGAAGTAGTTTTGGAAGTAATTAATGACCACCATATAAAGTGGTCTTGTGTTCTTTTAAGATTTGTGATGATGAAGCACCAGTGGCCTGGAGGGTGCTCCTTAGTTTTAGATAAAAGAATGGACATTTTTAAAAAGAAAGAGCTGACAGGAATGATATTCTATTTATGAAACATTTATGAGAAAGGAAGGTCCAACACAAACATAACAATAGGAGTGCCCATAGCACTACACTACCCACAGCTACATGGCTACAAATTTGTTTTCCTGCTTATCTGTGATGAATTAACAAATGTAAGTCTTAAAAACAAACAAAAGGGTAACCATTAAGACTGTCTGCATTTACTATATGGTGATCACTGAGCATTGGTCTCTTTATTTTTGGTTGTGCTCGATTATTTCAAAACCTAGTGCCAGCTATAGGAGTATTTCTGGCAGGCATTGTATTTATGATGGTTTGGTGTTTCAACTGGAAGTTGCTCAAATTTGGCTATTTTTCCTTTTAAAGATCAAAGTTTCTTTTTTTTAAAAAAATTCTTCTGTATTGTTCAAAATATAATTATTTATAATTATAGAGATTCTTTTTCTCTTTTTTTTGCCTTGCAAGATTTTATTGGCACTAATTCAACAAATCAACTGTTTTAGATTAAATTCACTTTAGCTTTAAGATTTTTTGTGCACTTATTTTTCTTTAGTGCAACAAAAAAACAACAACTTGTGCCCTTAATATTATTATGTAAAAATAGTCTGAACTACTAGTCAGAGGTGAAAAGGCTCTTAAAATTAGATTGGTTAAATCTTTGATAATTTTACATGAAACTAATCACATCCAAACTTAAGTATTTAAGCCTTTCTAATTAATCTTGTGACCAGAATTTAAATCATGTTCATCAATTTTTGATATATGAATTAAAAATTTAGTGAAAGCTGATTTATGTTTAATAATATGAACAATTAAACTAACTTCTTCCCCTGTCTGCATAAATAATTAGTGTTTACAAGAAATCTGATAAATAGAAAAAGTTCTTCCTATAATATTATTATGTGTTTAAGAAACTTAACCAATTCCATAAACAATTGTAATAACTTTAATTGTTTTGTTAAACTTTAAATTGCTTTCTAATTGTATAGTGTAAGGAAAAAAAAAAGCTATATGCTGTAGTAATGTAATAATACCATGATGGCTTCACTGTTAAATGATTTAACTTGGATCAGATTTGTACTAAAATAACTGACACCAACTTAAAAGCATTGCTATTGTAAAAACTGACAAGATGATGCATCTGATCAAAGATCCAAATTATGAAATGAAAATATTTTGAAATATTTGTACTTTTTTATTTTTTTAAACATTCCTATAGCAGTTGTATTAACCTTTACATGAGAGAGAGAGAGAGAGGCTTTAATAGCTCTGCCTGTTTCATTCTCATTTTTTCTTTCCTTTTTAATGTTTTTCTTTGGTTATTTTATGTAATATAATTAAACATACGAATGCAATAACAGCAACCACAATGAAACTGAAAGTTATATTATGACAAAATATTCAGCAAGCATTCCTAGAATAGCAATGCAGTTTAATTTTGGCATTGCAATCCAGTCAAAATAAGATGGAAGAAGCTAAATTCTTGGCAGAGGACACTAGAAAGTTAGTCAGTATTACTCAATTAGATCTGACAAGCATTCCCTCATTCTCTTCCTGCTACTTTGTTAACTAGGTTGGTATGCCCCTATAAACCTACTGAAAATGATATGCTCCCAAGACATTGTTTTAATTATGAGTTAATAGCCATGTAAATAGGCTATTTTTTTTGTATTATGCATATGTCTTGTTTTGTCAACACTTATTTATAATGGGTTCTTAACAGACCTTGGTAGTATTCACAATTAAGTTGTTCCATATGGTAAGCTAGCACATTTCCTTGGTTACGTGAAAAAAGAAAAATATTCAAGATACAATTTCTGAAATGGCTTCTATCGAGCACCTGGTTAACTTTCTTTTCTCTCTGTTATTTCTGCTGTTTAAGACTTGTTTTCAGTCATACAGAATGGCTATTAGACTTGGCTAACTTCCGCCTTGCTATATTTTATGTACTGCAGTAGTGTTGCCCACACATCATAATCTTAGTGTGCACCTGTGCACCATTTGAGAAGTGGGAATCAAGTTACATTTCGCAGAATGCAGCCACTTCCTCAAATTTGCAATCTCTCTCCTGGCTGACTGTGACCTAAGTTTGGAAAAGCACTCCAAAAGTTCTTTTCTCTCTTTTTATTTATTCCTCCTCCATCCCAAAGATGTTGACAATGCAGGGATTTTAGTCACTGCATTTGACTGTTTAATTGTCAACAAAGAAAACATTAACCAATAAAACGATGAACAGAACTACAAATTAAGATTCTGTTCTGATGCCAAACACACAGATGACCACCTTGAGAAGATTTTATCCTTAATCTAATAAAATAAGTAAATTTAACTTTATTTTGATGCACAGTAAGTACTTAAGCTGTTGATAGATTATAAGTATCTCTAATTGTGCCAACCATTCTAAGGAGAAAAAAAAAAACTTATTTATTTTGGTAAAAGAAAATCACAGGATAAGAAGCTTATATATACAAATTACTAAGGATGTCTAAAGTTAAATTAGCATCTGGCCAGGTTTCATTTGAATGTCCCTAGTATTATTTATTAAATGGTAATTATCATTTGTGAAGCTGTTATTAAACTAGCTAAATTGTGTAAATTGTATCGGTTCACTTGCAGTTTTAATGTACAAAAAAAAGTTTTAAATGCAAAATTCAGAGTAAGTAGGGGTACGTATTTACATATACATAATAGATCTCAAATCTAAACTCAAAGAAATTAATTTATATGCAAATGATTATTTTACATTGAACCTATAGGGACACAAGTACTGAAAATCAATCAATGACTAACCTTTCAAATTGTAATGCTGATTAGGAATTTTCAATGTCAAAATGCTGTGTGAAAAAATAGGTTTTAAGATGTCAATTTTTTAAATAACTACTTAGCAATTGACACAAGTTACAAAACTATCAAGTAAGCAATTAGGGAACAATATCTCTTTTTCAGTACTAGCTTAATGTTGTTAATATTAGCTTGATCTCTCTGTGCAAGGGTAATATGATTGTTTCTTTCTGGTCACATCCATTATATACAGTAGGTCTGCTGGACACAGTCTATGCTTTAGAGATGTTACATTTAATTTTGCAAAGTAATTAGCTGAATCTTTTTCAGATTTTATTTGTAAAAAACAGGCTGTCAAGTCATTTTTGCATCTGCATTATTGATTAATAATCTGCAATTTTTTTTAAAAAATGTTTTATTAAACTATTTTTGATTGTAAGGTATCCCTTCTCTTCCTAAAATGATTGAAATTTGTCAAATTAATAAGACTTACAGCACACAGCAGGTACTCTTGAAGAGCAAAATGTCATGCAGTACTAAACTCTACATATTATATGTTAGTTTTAGTTATACTTGAAAATTGTTTTCATAAGAAATCAGTAAGGTCAGCAGAATTTAAAAAGAACAACTGTTAGGGTAATCAGGCTTTGGCCTGAAACCAGACCAGAAACTAGAGAGGCAGCAACAGCATTTAGAGTGGCTTGCCAGCTGCTCTGTCACTACTGCCCTTTAGTGGTAAAAGAGATCTCACTGGGATCTTCCAATGGCCACCAAATAATTTTAAAGACAAAAATCCAGTATGTATTAAACAATCAAAGCAGCACAGCATGTTGGCAACAGAAGCCAGAGCTACTTAGTTATGTGATGGTTCAATTGAACTGAACTGCGATGACTTACTGAACCAACAACTGAAAAACTGAAGCACAACTAATTATCTGATTGGTCAACACAGCCAGAAACTAGGAGTCCACAGGGCATATAAAGGCCAACAAGTGGTTGAAGGTTGAAGGCCTCTGCTTATCCCCGCTTTACCTGAGTCTTGTTTGCGTTTTCCATTCCATAGTGGTTATTTGTACTTGTAAAGATGAACACTCTTCTGGACCTCCCATAGTCTGCTTTTCATACACCCACTCAGTCTGCCATACAAGCTTTGTAGACTTATGTTTCCCACAGGATAAACAGTTTGTCGCACAATCTGCTGAACCAAATGATTACAGGTGGCACTAATGCTTCATCTTCATATTACCTGTATGGCTAAAAAATATAAATTCTGGCACTCTAGAGCCATGGAGAATATTAAATTTCTTAAACATCTGTTAGCGTCAGTAAGACTAATGTATGGGTTATCTTTAATTGTATCATCGTGTAGAAAGGAAAACTATTTAAGTTAAAATTACATGAAGTTATTTTTTTTGCAGGTGAATGGGTGGCATTGAATGTGAAATTTTAATTTATCTTCTTCAGAAAGAGTTTTCTTTTATAAAAGCTAGCATGGATAATATTTTTTGAATATTTTATGTACAGCCATTTTCTTACAAGCGAAAACCTAATAACAATAATAAATGTTGAAATTTCAACAGTTTCTGTGATGTGGTTAGCCCCTTCCCTCTCTCTCTCTCACTCATTGTATGTATGTGTAAACAGTACTATTACAATAACAACGGTAATATTTTCAAGCCAAACTAGATATTTAATGTAGATTGATGGTTAGTGCAGCTTATATTGTCTTCACGTAAACCATCACATTAAAAATACTGGTCTGTTCTGTTATCAAAATTGTTTAGATTGAATATATATACATATAATATACTATGTTATGGTCTAGGCTGCTTGTTCGCCAAGTAATCCATGTACAAAATTATTCTGATTATAGAAACATACAATTTTTGAAATATATGTAATTATTGAAGTAAAGGTAAGTTGATATATGCTTTATTTGTGTGGGTTGCTTCCATTTTCATTACTATATTATTATACTGTTTAGATGAATAAGAGATACAACACTAGAAATACATTTTTTTTTTAGTGAAAAAAAAGAAAATTAAATTATATGTAGTATTTAAAAGAACTATTTTGCAATGATGAAGTCTGTTTTGCACTGAATAGTTTGAAACAGCAGCTAAAATGATACCTTGCTTTTTCTCCACATCCAAAATAGAAATACTATCAGAATCAGAAGAGCATTTTTAAGCTATCCCAAATTCTGTATCATGGGATCAAAATATTTATTTCTGTCTCAGTGGAAAGCTGCAGTAATACTGCAGAAGTCCCGATTCTATATATATATATTAATTTGATTTAATTAAGATGACTCATGCACAAACTGATTTACAAGTTAAAATGATGGCATTAAAAAGAAGTTTTCTGCTCCTCTTTATCAGTAAAGAGCCTGTCATAATGGTTTTTGCCTCTCCAGAGCTTTCATTCTTGAAGGAGAGGTACAGTACAGGTGGCACCTCTGAAATACTGGATATTTCTTATATCCTTGGAGTTGGATAATAGATAAGTTGGCAAGATACTCTTATGGTTACCACTGCATAAGGCTCTTATAGCTGTCAGCTGGAGAGTTTTTTAAACCACTGACCTTGCTTTAGTGAGTTGCCATCTGAATTCATTGCTGGAGCAAAAGTTCTTGCATGTTCCCTAGTTTACGTATTTGCTTAAAAAGAAATGAAGACAGCTTTCTGCCTGCAGAAAAATGTTAATGTTTCAGTTACTGGGTATAACTTTCATGTAAATTGTTATACCAAATAAGTGAACAACTCTGTCTGGTAGTTAGCTATCGACAGATGTGGTTGGGTTTTTTTTTTTGTTTGTTTTCTTGGCAGCAGTTTCATGTTCTCTGCAGTAAAATTTAGACATTACTGTAAGAAAAAATTGATTTCTTGATGTCAGATTATTTTAAAGCCTTAAAAATGGCAGGAATGTGCTGTAAGCCTGTAGGCATGAAGCTCTGAAGAAATACTGGCAACATGCTAAAACTCAGGTGTTATTCTTTTCTTTAGTCTATCCATATTTTCTCTACACCACATATGCTGATAAGGTTTTAAAATCAATAAAGACATTTTTTTAAAAAAAATGAATTATAGTAATAAACTTGTACAAAATTCTAAAACCATTATTTCTTTTATTCATATTTATAAATTAAACTAACTTAAATGAAGAATAAATAAACAGGTGATTTTTTTTTAAGCAGAAACCCAGAGTTGCTTGAGCTTTTCTTTATTATTTTTTTAATCAGCTATTTATCAAACCTTTCTTTCCCCAAAAGCACAGTACTAAGTACACATCAGGAGCTGTTGTGTAAAGATGAACATTTTCTTTTTGTAAACTTTGCATTAAAATCAAAATCTTTTAAGAAAATTGTTGTTGTTTATCTTGATTTAACAGGTTAACGAGCAAAAGGAAAAGATGTGAGCACACAGTTTATAGAAGAAAAGCGATGCAGAACCATAGCTTATTCATTACCTTATAAACCGAAACTAATAGATAACTTAAATGAGTAGTTTGTTGTTATTAGAACATTTTTTTTTTTTTTTTGGCTGTGTTTATGGAGTATTAAAACGGGTTATTATTCAGTAAGATTTTCTGGTTACTATTGATCTTCTTTCAGATGAATGAGTCAGATGATTTTGATGAGAGGAAAAAGATCCGAGAGCGGGTACGAGAAGTCAGGGAACAGAAGAAAAGTATGTGTAAATAAACTTGTTGTAAATTAGAAATGATTGGTGTTTTGTCCAGCAGTGCCTGTGACCCAGTGGAATTGTTTAACAAAGATAGAAGTTGGATGTAGATGGGGAAAAAAAAATAAAAGCAGGTGCTTAATGTTAGTTTTTGTTTTAATATTTTACCATCTGAGTGGGAATGGCCGGCCATTAGTCCAAAAGTGGATTAGTTGATGTGCATGGAAGAAAATATTACTTATCTTTTCTGTCATAGCAGAGTTGTAATAAATGGTTGTCAATGAAATTGACTATCATTTCTTCTTTTCTTTTTCCTTTAAATTCTCACATTTATGTAGGAAACTTACTTTTAATGAGTACACTACCAGCTATGGTACATACAAACACTTACAATTTGGACAATTTTTAAAGTGTTGTATCGTATCTATGGTTTTGGAGAAGATTGTCACTGCTTGTTGCTCTTATTTGAAGTTGTGAATTCTTTCCTCTCAAGCTGCCAGTTTGTATTACAGAAGAATGGGATGTAAAGAAGCAAGAAAGTGCAAAAAAGTTTGATGTGGTCAAGCAGAAGCAACAGCAAGCTGAGGAGGATAAACAGAGGAGGTTAAAGCTGCTCAAAGAACAATCTGCTGCTGTAGCAGATGAACGAAGCAGTCGGCAACCAAGTGCTGTCAAGAGTAGGCAGCAGGTAGCTGAAGAGGAGAAACAGAGGAAGATGGAGTCTTTTCAAAGGCTAGCAAAGCATGAAACATCTGAATCAAAGAATGGAGTTACTACGAAAACTACTACCACAACAATGACTGGGTTGAGTGATGGTAAGATGTTATGCTCTGGTTCACCAACATAATTTTTAATGTTTATTTATTTATTTATATTTTTTTATATGAGCATGAATAGCAAAGTAGTCAAAATTGTAGAAATTCTGAAAGTACAATGTGTGTAGTGCTTATTAGAATTCTTTGAATGATTGTTTGTAACTGCTGGTGGACAAGTTGATTAATTTAACATGGCTTTAACTCATTTCTGTCTGGTGACAGTGACCTAATAGCTGAATTTTAATATCTCAGATAAAGCTGACTTGCAGATACCATGATAATATGCAAGTGACTTAAACAAAAGGCTCCTTTGGTGCATGTGTATGTTAATAGATAAGCATGGTATGGCATACTTATGACAAAACTGAATTAGAATAGTAATGTGCCATTAATGTAGAATTTCTTTTTTTTTTTAATACTGAAATATAAAAGTAGTTTCTTCTTGTGAGTTTTTTTTATAATATTAAAATAGGCTGACTTAAATAATCTGATAACTGCTGAAAGAACAGAAAGATTACAGAAGTTTTCTTTAGGTCTTCTAACTACTTTTATCTTTTCAAGATGGAGGTACAACAACAACTGTAACAAAGAAAACAACAATAACTAAAACATCTGTTGGTGAAGCAGGTAAATATGCCTGTGGTTATCAAATGCATGTAGTGTTATAGTTTGTAATTAGGCACTGGTGCCTTGTTTTTTGATAGCCATCCATTAAACATATTACTAGATGCTCCCCTTCTTCTGACAGAGAACTGGGAACCCAATCATAAAAAGTGCAGCATGCTCTGTATTAGTAACATCACCAAATTTTACCAACAGTTAGTGTGGAGGAGTAGGCAAAAGATATTTCATTAAAAAAAAAAATACTTCATCATGTCTCAAAACTTGGAATAACAATTAAAGGTTGTCAGAAATGCTGATGTAGGTTATTTTAAAGCCAAATTTTCACAGACTTGTTTAAATAATTGCAGAAATAATAACTTTAATTTTACTTGGTAGCTTCCAGAAGACTGATGAAGGTTAGCAGAATTTTTCAGAGTTCAATTTTAAGTTGAAAAAATACTTTAAATGCCTTATTACTATATGTATTTGAAGAATGATTATAAAAGTGGAATGTTTATCATACCAATGTAAATATTGGAGCATAAATGTTACAGCTATCTGTTGTTGAAGAAATGGTTTTTTCTTGGGAGGAAGGAGGGTTTAAGATTCTGATGTAGATAGGAAAATAGAAAGGAAGTATCAACCATTTTATGATTGACTCTCCTGGAATCTGTCAGAGTTTGAATTTTCTGCATCTCAAACTCTCTTTCTTAGTTTATACCCTGGTAAATAGCATTAGGTTGTTACAAAAGTTTTGTTGGTTTTTTGACTGCAACAATAAGACTCCATTTCATTGCTGAATGTGAAGTTTATTAATCAAAGTAAATTCCATTACAATCAGTACATTTCTGCCAACGAGTCACAAGTGCATTTATACTATTTTGAAGAAAATCTGGATTTCTGGAGTCAAGTCAATAAAGTGTTGGAAAGCAATTCCAGTTGCTGCTTGGTTAGAGAAAGATTTCATATGGAGGAAGCTGTCAAGGTGTTTGAAAAGGTGGTAGTCTGTGGGAGAAAGGTCTGGTGAATAGGCTGGGTGAGGGAGAACTTGGTACTCCAACCCATTCAGTTTCTGAAGAGTCACTTTTGTAACATGAGGACGAGCATTGTCGTGGAGCAGGATTGGGCCGCTTCAATTCACCAATGCCAGCTGTTGTTGGGAGAGTTTCTGATGAACATTTAATTCACAACAGTACCTTTCAGCTGTGATGGTTTTTGTTTCTTATGACAAGGAAGAGCAGATCTCCAATCGACAATTTTGTTGTTGTTCATTCAACTGGTGAGGCACCCACTTGTCAAGCATTTTCACCTGGCTGATTGTGTGAAGATGCTGGGAAACAGTTGCAGTGTTTACATCAAGTTCTCCAGCAATTTCTCCAACTAATTTTCTTGGATCGGCTTCAACTCAGGCTTTCAGATGGTCGTCATTGCAGCTAGAAGAACATCCGCTATGTCCCTTATCTCCAAGGCTCTCATCTCCTGATCAAAACTTTGCACACCATCATTGTACTGTGCACTCATTTGCTGTGTCCTTGCCCCATGCCTGCTTATGTTATGAGTTTCCTTGCTCACTTTCTGGCCCAGTTTGAACTCATGAGGCAAAATGGCATAAAAACTTTTCTATCCAAGCTTCACTCAGAACCCTGAAACAAATATCCATTTTATGATTTTAAAAACGTAGGTTGTGCATAATGTATGCCAAAGCACACACTACAAAACGATATATAACTTATGTACATGCACCTTCACAAGCATGCAAAAAACGAGCCCCAAATTAGCATAATATAAAAACCAACAAAACGTTTGTAACAACCTGATAGTTCCTTTCCACTGATGCTAACCAGCAACAATGAATGCAAGCAAGAATGATAGTTCTTGAGTTCTGAAAGTAAAGTGTGTTACAGTAATGAGCAATGTTGGATATGGTGCACACACATTGAGTACAAGTTATTTTATGTATATTAACTGCAGTCCATAACTGTATTATATCTCTAATCGGTTTGATTGTGTGAGTCTCTTTAAGTAATATTTTTATCCTTTAGGCAGCCTAATGTTTGTAAAGAGTTTGAATGTTCAAACTTCTTATAGAGATTATCAGGGATGCTTCATTAACTCAGATAGTGGAGGTAAAAAGTGTGAATATTATCTTTAAATAGATTAGACATATATTTCTGGGCAAAAGAGGTTTATATCTTCTTGCTCATCTGATATATATATATCAGGCTAAAATGAAAAAAAAAAATTCTGGATATAAGGCTCAAAGAGAGTTTCATTATTGTCATAATGTAAAAATGTCCAAATCTAATAAGTATTGCAGTTGACCAGCCAAAATATCAATCAGTTTCGGTTAACTGTATTTACTCTGCAAATAAGTTTTCCTTCTACTCCCTCTCATCCATGTCTTCTTGTAGTGTTCAACTGCTCATATTTTTTCTTAGTTAGCTCTGTAACTTAGAGACCCATCAGTTTAGAACACATTAATTTATGCTTTCCTTTATTGCATTCAAGTTGTCTTGGTAGTGCAGAGTAAAAACAAAAAAAAAAAAACCTTATGTTGTTTAACTTGCCAGTGTTGTGGAATGTAAATCTGATATGACAAAGAGAACAAACAAAAATCTCAGGAATTTGTCACCACAGAGAATCCCAAGAACTTTTGTTTTCATTGACAGCCACTTAATCTTCTGTTCTCATTTGTTGTTGGTAACAATAACATATTATGGCCCAAATGACTGATGATTCTGGGAAACCAAACTAATATCTTGCATATCTGTTTGCTTTCTTCCTGAACTGCCCCAAGGCTTTTGTTTTGTTTTTGTTGTTGGTTTACTGTCACTTATTAAACTGACATTTGTCTTTCTCCAACTGTAGATTCAAACAAAGCTAACAGATTTCTTCCTAAAAGTTAATTGAAAAAATTTTTGTTAAGTGTAAATCATGAAAATGAACAGGAACATGGAGCTTTTACACTGGCCTTCTGTCAGTCAGTTTTTGTTAACATAATGATATCAGCAGAAATGAGAAACTAAATAAAGTTACCTGCCC
This sequence comes from Nautilus pompilius, assembly GCA_018389105.1. Lineage (NCBI taxonomy): Eukaryota > Metazoa > Mollusca > Cephalopoda > Nautilida > Nautilidae > Nautilus > Nautilus pompilius. The sequence goes on from JACATO010001900.1 coordinate 741,692, forward strand.
AAATTTACCACTATTAATGTGTAATTGATAGGTGTCAGAGTTCTGGCATGGAAATTGTTTTTATGTAATAACACATCTATCTTTTTCTCCTTTCTTCTTTTTCTCAAAGCCCTTTTTGCAGCACATTGTTAATGTCAGAGCTGCTTGATAACTTTTAATGCTAACCCAAAATGAGATGCACAACTTTAAAGAAGAGCCGAGTCATAAGAAAGGTGCCAATCATCAGTTTGAAAAAAACAAACTATTATTTGTCTATTGTATTTGTTGGTTTCCTCACCTGAAACAAAAGTAAATCTTTGTGGTGAATGCAGCTACATTGGTTTCCACAAGTGTTTTTTTTTTCAATTTTACCACTCATTAAACACAAACACACACACACACACACACACACATAATTGTACCAAAGATTACACAGATGAATATTGTCATCTTGTTATAAGTAGTAGTATTTTTCTGGTTGGGGGGGGTATTGTTAATTTTACAGATAACCTAATTTCAGGTAGCATTAAAAAAACTACATTGGTTATTGCTTCTTTGTTCCCATGCAATTAAATTTTCATAATATCAATAATGATCTTCCACCTATACACCAAGCCTGCTGTTGACTGATGAAATCAGAAGGTGGGCTACTGATGACATTTTTCTGCTATTAATTTAAGTTTCTGAGAATATTTGGTTTTAGCACCATATTAAATTAAAATCAAATCAAAACTTTTTCTAAGATGCTTTCAGTTAAGACCATTGTTTTAAATTTCATTTGAATCATAAAATCTTCCAAAGGAAAATAGATTGCTAGAGATATAAGAAAAGTTTACTTACTTGTTGTTATTTTATTTTTTAAAATTTGGTGGTATTAGAACTGCTGAAGTTTGGAAGTAACCTGTCTGGTGAGCTTCAGCTACAAAGTGTTGTGTTGATATTTGGGAACTATTAGCTAAGTATCTTCTCTTTCTTTGATCACTGTTACTTGTGAATTTAACTACTAGCTAACAATACCTTTATTTTGTTTCCATCACTAGTATGTTTTTCACCAGAAACTATAGTTCAGGTGCTTAATAGAAATGCTTTTATTTCTCAGAGTTTGTAAGATATGGAATTATTTTTGTGTTTAACAGCTATAATGCATTCTGTAAATCTGTAGACTATTTTAACTTATTTACTGTATGTCTGATTATATCTGCCGAGGAAGGAAATTATACAGCAGGTACAGTATAACCTGTAGTCTAAATTGGACTGACTTTATCTTAGTGACATTTCAGAGTTTCCCATCTAAATTAAGACTTTAAGTTTGCCACTGACTGAAAGTACCTTAAAAGTTTGCTTGTTTGTTTATTTATCTGAAAGAAAAAGAAAAATAATTAGTCAAATTGAAATTTATTGTTTGTCACTTGCTTCTCTCCTAATCAGGTGCAATTCAAAGGTGATTAGTCACCCTTTCTGTGAAACAGGTTGGGAGTTTAGTCAGATTGAGTGTTTATTATAAGCATTTCAAAATTTTCTGAAACTACACAGGTAGTTTATTTTAATTTCATGACTAAATTACATAATTTTGCTAAAGAGTTGTTATTGGTATGAAAGTGTGATGCCAGTTTAAGAGAATTTTTCAAAAAAGCAATTTGATATTAAACAGTACGGGAAACTTTAAGTAATACTATTAGTACAGTAGAAACTCAGTTATCCAACTTGAATGGAACTGACCCTATATGGGATAAGTGAAATGTTGACTTGGACGGTGGCCAATTGTAGGTGCTCTACATGCTGCAGCATTCTCATGTGTGTATGCATGCATGACTGATGAAGGCCATTCAGATAACCTGGAGTGTTGGAATACATGTCATATATAGAGCTGTTAGTATAAGATTTACTGACCAATATTTCTTATTAGTATATCTCAGTTATTTCTCTCATTACTTTTGATGACTTGTTTTCAGACTATTATTCTTGATAAATGGTTCTCTTATATTAAATATGGTTTGATTTTTGTTTCTACAGCAAAACCAACAGGTGCCAAAAGTGCAATGGCATCTTTTAGACAACTTGATGCAGCAAATCCATCTAAAAGGTATCTTTTAAGGCTTCATGAAACTTGACAGACACTTTTAATCTCTGTCCAGTATGCTTTACAGTGATCAGTTGTTCTCTTTTTCATTTAAATATTGTTAAGTTATTCATTGTAAATTTAAAATATATACAAAAGACAGTATGTGAGCAAAAAGAAAAATCCTAATTCTTTTCAAGAAATGTTTTCAAAATAATTTTTAAAGAGAATGAAAAAACTACAGTAGAAATTTTAAACTTTTAACTTTTGGGTTTACCTGGTACACTTTCACTTGGGAGAAAAAGCAGCTAGCTGATCTCTTGTCTGATTGTACTAGCATTTTGTAAATGAAACCAAGCTGAAATAGCATCTCCATAATGGTGTCTGGCCAGATTTCATTTGAACATCCTTAGTACTAGACCACCTTGACCACTTTGATCTGTAATGTTGAACTAAATAAAATAATAATAACTGCAAACTTCCAAGTGAGTCTAAAAATATTCAAACAGGTGATATAATGTTTGACCACTTTTTCATCTATTGTCAGTGAAAGATGTTCATTATAATAATATCAGTATACATCAAACCAAAAATAGCACACACCAATCAGTGCCTGGTAAATTCATGATTTTTAATTATTAAATGTTCGAAATTGGTTACATATTTTCTGAGAGATTGCTGCAAAACTGTTTTAAATACCTTTTGAAGTTTCTTTAGAATAAGGCAGTCAAAAAAATGAATATATGTTTAGCATCTAATTATCTCTGTTGTTAACAGAATCATACTTCATTCTCATGCACATCCAATGTTGAATTCTTCTCTAAAGTGTTCTTATCCAATTTTGGTGCATTGCCTTGGTTAAATTCTGTAAGTTATGAACTCACTCTCTCTCTCTCTCTCTGCATCTCTGATATCCTGCATTTTCATGAGATCATGGTTGCTGTGCTATGTGTTGAGTGCTATTCTTCACGAACTCCGCTTTTATAGCAAATGGATGTTCCTTAAAATGTGGCACAACTGCATGATAAGATGCATAGCCTGCATCATAATGGAACCACTGCCACATGCTATTGTTGTAGTGATGTTGCTTTGTATGTAAACTTGGTTTTTTCTTCAAACATTTACACAGACATCCATGAAATGAAGAAATCCATTTTTGTTGGAGTGGTAAATGCACTACTATGAATGCAGATTCCAATGACTGTTGCTGAGCCCCCTAAAATGGTTCTTTATAGCTTGGTAATAATAACAGCCACTGAACAATGATATATAACCTATATCCTTAAGTTGTAGCAGATGTGGTTACCAGTCGCCATTCATTTCTCAGAACTGTACACTGGTGGAGGAAAGTTAACATAGTGAATGGCCAAGATCCCTGTTTTCACTATCTTTGTTTTCTTTTTGTTAGGATATCCACCAAGATATGTATTATGATATGTGGCCACTAAACAGTGAATAATGAATATTCAGTTGATAACCATTATTTTAATATTTGAGAAGTCTGTTTTGTACATTCCTATAATTTCTCATCTCGTTGCATCACTTAGGAAATTATGAAAAGTTTCATCCATCAAGAAGGGTGTGCAACTTTCATTTTACTTGTACATGCCAGATACAAGAGAATTTCACAGAGCAAAATCACAGTTTCTGTATGAGAGGGCATCTTGAAGCTACTACTGAAACTCATCTTTCTGCCAAGACAAGCTGAATAATACAGCTGCTCCATGATGATATGTTGGCTAGAGTTCAGGAAAATGGTGAAAGATAGTGAACTGTTTGCTGTCACCAACAGTGCATGCTTGAACTCACTTTGCAGCAATGCTACAATTTTCTTTCAGAGAGACAAAGATATAATGATCCAAGTATACACAGAATCAATAGGTTATCAATTGTTAATTATTCTTAAAGGCATTTTTCTGTCAAGATTTATTTTTAATTAAATGAAATAAGTTCAAATGATGATTATTTAGCTATTTTCTATTATGGAATTACTAGCTATCTATTTAACTTTATTTTCTGTCTATTCTTCCATTAATCTGAAGTCCTACAAGAACAAGTGCTTCCTTTTTAAATGAAAAATAAATTCTAAAGCAGAATTAAATTGTGCATGTTTTTAAACAAAAAAGTTAACCTTTCTACCACAGCTTCAGTGATGTTGCTATTATGTACTACTTGTTTGTGAGTGTACCTACCACTGAATCAAACAGAAAAAAGGGTATCTTTTGATTTAATGTTTTCTTCCCTGTTGGTGATGTTTCCCCTTATTACTGTTCTTTTCTAGTTCACTTGCACCAGCTGGCCGTGGAGGTGGTGGCAGCAAGATTGTACGGAGCCCAAGTGCCATTAAACAGATGCTGCTAGACTGGTGCAAGGCCATGACCAAGGAGTACACAGAGGTAACATCATGTCTGCTTAATTCTTTCCACTTTTTGTGACTGCAGAAAGGTGCTACATTGTTTGAGGTTATACCGCTCCTGTGTTTTAAAAATAATCACCTTACTCATTTCACTTACTGTCCAAATACTTTACTTTAATATCTTTCATCCCTGACTCAGAATTTTTTTGCTTATGTTATAAATAAATAAACCAACCAAAAGGAAAGGGAAAAAAAAGGGGGCTGGTTAAGTATGGATTTCATTGTCTTAAGTGAGTAGAATGCAAGAGAAATAAGAGAGTTATTATAGGCCTTTTCCCACCACCACGTTATTAGTAGCAGAAGCAGTTAATAGTGTTTCAGCACTCATTCAATGTCACCACCATCATGGTTAGTCTTAAAGACATTTCTCACTGTTGATTTCATTTGCAGCTAATATTTTAATATTGGTGCTAGCTGATCTGAACCTACAACCCATTGGTAAGTTGTTTTATTGATCTTTTAATCAACTGCTTAACTTCTGAGGCATTCAGGCTTCAAATAACATCAAAACCACTATGTAGTCTCCTAGTTTGGTCATGTGGTGGTAGAAAAGGCTTGAAATAATAATCTTATTTCTGTAAATCACTTGTGATGGGAAATATTTAAAATGTAAAGCTCCATAGATAATTTCAGTTAGTTTCCAGAAGATCAACATCAGTGGTAGTGAAAACATTAATTCTTATAAGTGTGATGCTTGGTTTTAAACTTTAAAGACTTGTTTGACATTTTCAGTGATTTCCCTTTATTAATAAAATAAATACTGCTGAAAGAACATGTAAAATATTTGTTAACAGACATTCAAAGGTATGTGGTCAAACTAATTTTTGCAGCTATATTGTTTTTTTATGTAGATGAAACTGATGTAGTAGTATAAAGGACTTTGCTTATTTTCTCTTTGGTGTATTGCTATACATGTGGCATCAATTGTATTATGCTAGCACTACCTTGAGATGTTGGAAAACCAATTGCTAGATTCTCCAAACATTTCTGCCCACAGCTGCTCTCCCATGTCCAGGTTTGATATGACTCAACCAGAACAACAACTGTATAATGTGGCAGAGTTCATTTCCTTTGGCCATATCACCATGCTAGAAAATTCCTCATGGAATCTGTAGCATTTATATTTGGGTTGTTATATAGTATGTAGCTTTAGTTTTTTATTTTTGTAATACTGGCTTTTCTTGATTTTTTTTTTTTAATATCAGTGACAATTACAATTTGTGAGGCAAAACTGCAAGGTGTTACATAAATCAGATTTCCATGTCTAATGGAACAAAAGATGTATAAAAGCAAGTTGGTTGTGTATTCAGTGCACAGATACTGACTTAAGAAGAAAGAAATGTAGCGTTCGCAATATTATTATTGTGCTTTGTGCTGAGATACAATGGTCAAAAACATTAACTCCTCACAGAAATTTTGCTTTGTTTTATTTTTTGGCAGAGAGACCAATGTCTCACCTGAAAGGATCAAATGATAATTCACAAAACTGTTTCCAAGCTGATTTTACCATTAAGAATTTCATGTGGTCACCCACAGTCATAATATTCCCAACAAACTGATTAATCTATGAAGTGCATTCCAGGGTGATGGTTATGGTCATTTTCTTTCCAATTGATCCTGTTGGTGATACCGTCCTAGAACAGAACTTGCACACTCTTGTTCTAATTTGATTAGGAAATGAAATATTAAATTTTTTAAATTCCATTTTATTTTGTATCACTCACAAACAGTTCTCAAGATTTATATTATAATTTTATATATAGGATTTTCAAATGAAAACAGATTGAAGAAAATTATCCACATAAGTTAAGATTTTCTATTCTTTTCCTCATTTTATAGTTTCTTTTCTCATCCTGTGTCCATCCATAGCAGTAGGCAACAGTAAATATTTAACTTGGCTGATTCAGCTGCACATGATTCTTTAATTTCCCATAATAACATGCTTCAAGCTGGAGATTGTTATTTTGTTCCAGACTATCAACATTACAAACTTCTCCAGTTCATGGAACAATGGAATTGCCTTCTGTGCTTTGATACATCACTTCTACCCTGAATCCTTTGACTTCAGTAAACTGAACCCAAAGAATAGACGATCTAACTTCACATTGGCTTTTGACACAGCAGAGTGAGTGAAATTTGTTTGTTTTGTGATCAACTAAGTTCTTATTTTAATAATGCATTTTCATGAGATTGTAATGTTATAACTTTCTTAAATGTATTGTTTTTGTGTAAGACTAACAAGAATCTGTCTCATGTCTAACACCTACATGGATATATACCAGTAGTTGGCAAGTACCAAAGCACATTCTTATATACATAAATATATAGTATTGGAAATAATTATGGAAACTGAGCATGCACAAATAATGAGTAATTGCAACTGAGAGACAAAATGAATACATTGTGAGCCTTTTGCTTTATATAAAGCAAGACACTTTGTTTTCATCCTCCAATATGAATTATTAATCTATGACTGTGGAATGTTGTTCCAAATATATGTAGCACATTTTACAATTAATCCAAGGTGTTTGGTTGCTGTTTGACTTTTTCAGTATAGCCATAAAACTTTTTGCAGGCCAAGGTATCTTTGTGAGTGTTCTATTGGCCTCTTTACATTTCAGATAGGTTTTGTCTTAACTATATGGGCTGTATGCTTGGGGTCAATTGTCATGTTGGAAAATGAATCTTCATCCAATGAGATATCTTCCTGAATGGCATGATGGATGGGAACCTGCCTGTACTTGTTGGTAGTCTGTGCCTTTGATTTATGCAAATCTTCAATACCCTTCGTTATTATGCAGCTGTACAGTCTATTGATCCATCTCCATGCTTAATAAAAGCTGTTGCACACTGACTGTTATACTGCTCATTTTTTTCTGACAAACGGGCTGCAATGATTATTGTCAAACAGTTCAAACTTAAATTCATCTGTAAAGAACACCTTCTTCCAGATTTGGTCACCCCGCTGTTTCCTTTCTGCTGCCTATTGTTTGGTTTCCTTTCCTCAGCAAAGGCTTTTGAGCAGCTTCACTCATCCATTGAGACCACTTTGTGCTAATGTCTATCTTATTGTTTTTGAAGAAATTTTAACACCTGTACTTGCAGCTAGGTCATTTGCAAGATCTCTGCTGGCATGTAGTCTATTGAGTAGAGAACATACCATGAGGCACCTAACAGCTCTTTTGAAATTCCATCTATTGTCAACATTACCAGTTTTGCTTATAGCTCCCTCTGAAACATTAAGTCTGGCTACAATATGTCACATGGAGTAGCCTCTACTAGCTTTCTCTAATTATTTTTGATACTGCATAGCTAAATCTGACTTAAAGAACTAGAGAATCAAATTTTTAATATTTCACTGTTTTTTTTTTACTCTGACTCCCTTAGCCCTTAGTCTTTTTTCTATTTTTGGGAAAAAAATTTAGATCAGTTGCCTTTTTCTAATACTAGAAGAATTGTGACTGCAGGAAATCTGTGAAGTCACTTCTTGTGTAAATACAACTTTGCTTGTAAAGGGAAAGTATAGTGTATAAATCTGCTTTCTACTGATTTTGTTTAAAATATTTATGTCTCCATCAGTTTCTATTTTTAAAATTTAAAGTTATTCCTTTTCTGGATAGGTCAATAAATAATGTTAGTTTTAAGGTTGTGGTAGGTCATCCATTACACATCTGCTGTGTACTTTCAGAAAATATGCTGATATTGCACCACTGCTGGATGTTGACGACATGGTAAAGATGAAGAACCCCGACTGGAAGTGTGTATTTACCTACGTCCAAAGCTTTTACCGAAAGCTGCACAATTTTGATGCCAACAAAAAGGCAGAGCAATCATGAAATCAAAGTGATTGTTTCAAAAGCAATGTTCATTGTTGTCTTGTTTTTTTTTGGCACTTTAATAATTTAGAAATGCAATGTCAAGATATATGCCATTTTTGAGTTCTGCATTTTTGTTTTTTTACTTTCAAATTAAAACATCATTAAACAACCAAGTTTCTGATTGAGTGCTGAAGTCACTGCACCCAGTTCTTCTTTTGTATGAGATGTTGGAACATTGTTGAGCAAACTTTTACTACTGTCGTAAGTGACAATATGTGAGTATATATATATACACAAAGTCTTTTGATAACATATACTGTATGTAATAAAAAATTCTCCTAAACTTTTATGAAAACATAACTAAAGTTTAATATTTGCCACTTATTTATATTTTTTAAGATTTTCTAAGTCATCACCAGAGCTTATTTTAATTCTTAGTAGAAATTAATAATAATTATGTTTTTACTTTGATATGATTTACAAATTTTTTATTCATTAAAATTCAAACTGTGATACAAAAGCATTGCGTTACAAGAATAGTTAATGGTTAAAACAGTTATTTTGTATTTTATCATCATCTGCCCAGTGAACACACACTGGGACAAAGACTGACCTGCTCTCATTAGACGACAACAGTGCTGAAGCTGATCCTGACAGCTCCAACACCTACATACGTGCATTCACTGCTGGGTAAGTGAATACCTTGGTATTGATGATCTACTAGAACCACAAAGAAGTTTCAGAATCATTGTAAATTTCATGCAAGTAAAAAGAATTTTTTGAAAAAAAAAACTAATGCATCTTGCATAATAAATAAACCTTTTTAAAAAATGTATTTATTTAACATCTTAAAGTTTTGCTTATGTATAGCCATTGGAAAGTCACATTAATTCACGGAGTGTGTTCATACACTGTTCTGATGTATATGTTTCTGTAGATTATTATAAATGAAGGTTTTTATATGCATTGATAATCAGAACTGGATGTTGTCACATTTAGAGGTGCCAAAATGTTTCTAACAATTAATATTTACTGGCCCAATTTAAGAATTGTTTACTATTGGTAACACTGCATTTGCTAATGATTTAAAGGTCATTTGCTTTTTTGATTAATTCTGGAGTGTGAAAGCTATGTATAGATCTGCTTGATTGATGTAACAAACAGAAAAACCGAAGTGTTCCGACCGTGTGTAACAGCCTGCACCCAGATTTTAGAAGGCGAGTAGGAAACTGTTGGCAAGATAACTACTCAGATGGAACTGTTCCCTTGGTGAGCAGTCCTCTTCTAATGGCTGCACAGGTGTACCCAGAAAACCACTAGACAGAGCCAGTTCTTTCTGTTAGAGCAGCAACAGTTGTCTTGACACAAATGGCATGATGTGCCTACAGAGTATATTTATACTTTGAGTTGATTTGCAATTTTGAAAGTAATAAAAATCATTTTAGTGAAGTACAAAATGATTTAATATTGAGGCCGGTGTGGTTATTGTTGAGCAATAAAACTGTTAGTGTGAATACTACTTGTTGTTTACTACTGCACAGCAACTCATAATCATTAGAGCACTTTTCTATTTAGACTGATCAACACAGCTGCTGTTATTTCCCCCGATTTCATGTGACAGCAATAAAGCATCTTGTCTAAGTATTTTGTTGATATACAAAAATAAAGACTACCTTGTCTACATGAATGTTCATAAGTATAATTGTGGAACTAAAAGGTTTACATTGCATGTCATCGAGTCAGTGTGGTATTTAGCTCTTTTAGATTCATAGAAATCTGAAGTCCAGAAAGAACTCTAGCAAATAATTATTATTACAGTTATAAAACAATCTTGTGTGGAAAGTTTCCTTTTGTGAGATGGTGCAGATTAAAAATGTGAGAATTCCTTGGTGTCATGCCATCGGCCTGACAGAAACAATCCTTAACAGCATTGGTGTAGGAGAAAAGGTGAATACTTAGAGGAAATTCAAACTTTAAACAAGTTACCAGAAATGAGTGGATTGAAGCATATCCAACACTACCCCTGTAATCCAGCTAATTTGTATTAAAAGTGAGTTTGGACATGTCTAACCATGCAGATGGCTGAACTCCGACAAAGAATTTATTAGTTTTATTTCATTATCATGCAGTTGGTAGCTGATTTATGAAATTGGAGAGAAAGTAATGCCTGAGGGTGGGATAAATCTGAATGTTAACAAGCATAACATACTGGCAGAAGGGAAACAATTCAGTCTAGATCAACTTTTTTAAAATTAAATTTGCTAATAATGTTCATTCTAATAATACTTCTTCATTATCATACCAGATTCTTTATGACATTTAAATGAGAAAAATAGTATACTACCTTTTAAAATCATCATGGCTGAATACTGCACTTAGTTCAAACTTTAAATGCAAAACCACTCAATTCTTAATGTTTCTGCTGGATCATTAATGCCTATACTACTTAGCAGCTTTATGGTAGTAGCTTAGTGTAGCACAAAAGCAAATGTATCAATCTAGTCAAATTTCTAATACACTTCCTCAGAAGTATTTTATCATGGTACTTTGCTCATTTTCTCATGCCATCTCATCAAGCATCCCTTAAGAATTTAGCAGTACGGTATCCACGGGAAAAAGGTTAAGACAGTTATAGTTTTGGGAAATCCTCCATCCTTATATTCACAGGTATCCAAAAACAAAGTGTATAAATTATATTTTTTTGGAAAAAATCTGTCTAAAGTAGAGAGTTTGTGTGTTCCAAATGTGTTTTAATCCCAGCATGCTGATGCTGCTCAGCAAACCCCTGTCATGACTGACGAGGTTTGAGGGCATATCAAAGCAATAAGCTAGGTGATGGTGGGGTACAGCCTCTGTGGCTGGTTGGGAGGGTCTCTAGAGCAGTCATCAAAGTGTGAGCTGGCAAACAGTCAACTGTAGAATCTCCCCCACCTGTCCAGAACTCTTCAGTTTTAGGAGTGGGAGGAAGCCCATGTGGGCTACTGAAGAGCGAAAAGAAAGAAATATTCCAAACTGAGCAAGTCCCATGGAGTCTTTGACCATGTAGTCCAATAGTCACCAACTTCCAAGACAAATATGCTCAATGGCTACTCAATAAAGAGCAGTGGTTAAATTCATGCCACTGCTCTTAAAACTTTCATTAGTGATGTTTCAGGCTCATTAGTTACTTGATACAATTTTTTACTTACACTAATTTAAGAGAAGAATAGTGAATTTTAAGATTTTATTTAAAGACTTGCTTTTCTGACTGATATCAAAACAATGCATAGACAGAACCTCTCACCTCTGGTCAGATTTATGAAGAATAATTTCAAGTAGGAAAGCGGAAAGCATTGGCTCACCAAGATGCCAAAGAGAAGTTCCATGACTGTTCCTTAATAGCAGATGACAAAGTGAGAGAACAGAAATGATGAAATTCTCTTTGTTCCTGCACAGTTCAAAAACTGGAGTTCCAGGTTGAAAGTGATAAGTTGCACTACTGAAAAAAGTTATTCATTTAAACGTGTGAAGAAATTCTATTTGGATATTATCACTAAACAGGAAGTGCAAAAAGTTGACACCTAGGAGTGACATATCCAATGCTGAGAGAAATCAATGTCACTTTAGGCTGGCATGAATTAACAACAATGAACAAGTTCAACAGAAATTTTTGGATTTCCTATTGATCTCTCGGTATAACCACTAGCATAAATAATGGGTCACAACTTAAAAATCATAAAATGCATAAATGTCTTAAGGCATAGGGTATCAACATGTAGAAGGATCTACTGACAACGGAGTGAGTGAAAAGAACCAGGCAGATAAACAATTTTGCCTCATAACTGTTATACATTATCTAGTCACTTCTCAAACCTGGTAACCTTATATAAGGCATAATGGCTTGGGTGCTAAATCTTTTAAATTAATTTTCTATACCATAATGACAATCAATTTAAATTTGCTTTCCTGATAACATTATCCATAGATACTAACACACAGCCCAAAAGAATATTAAAGAAACTTCAAACAACTTATTTGCCTATGCAATTTTGTGAAAACAAACTATTTCTTGGAGATTATTTAAAATCTAATTTTAAAGTAAGGTAATATTAAACAAAGTTAAATAAGTCATGTAATTATTTCTTTGAACAATAAAAGTTGCCAAAAATTTTCCTTATTAAAAAAAAAAAAAAAACAAACGAGGAGACATGGTGTTTAGCTGAATTTCTGTGGTCCCCAATGCAGCTTTCACATGCTTTGCTACTGTATTTACAAAAAATAATATCCAATAAAGTAACCATCTCAGAAGTTATGAACAGCATTTAAGGATTTTTAGTGGCAGAAGGTTGGCAACAATCCAGGGGATTAAAAACTCCAAGCAGAGGATATAAAAGAAACAGCACTGATATGATCAGTTCATCTTGTATGTTATAAGTTTGTCCACAGTTGCTTCACTTTTTGGATCCAAGAAGTAACCTTCTGACTTCCAAAAATCCAAGCCGTGTATGCAACTTAACTTCTGCAGTCTACTTAATTAACTTAAACTCCAAGTTCATGTAGCTAGTTTCTACTGATTCACTTCTGTAACCTTAGATTGCTCGTTCCAATTTCTTCAGTCTCTCCAGCACACACAAAAGCAATTGGAGAAACAGTTATCTCAAGATCAAATTTACATAGATCTCAGTGAATGTTTAAATGTTTTTTCTTCCTAACTCCCAAGTTTGTTTTCAAAAATTAAAAAAAAAAACACAACAACAACAACAACAATTAAGTTGCAGAAAATTTAAGTTTCTTGGGAGACACATTGTTTATTCTAGGGCTGCTTGTGACATAATCCAGGATTAATCCTATTCTGTCTTGGTGGCGTCAAAGAATGTAACCATCTCAGAACCGACTACATCGGCACTGTGAACAGTGCGTGCTGGGATATCCACTATGTCCCCAGGTAGCAGGATAACCTCCTGGCTGTACATCTGCAACCTGAACTTGCCGGTAAGAATAGAGTCTTTCTTGGAATGCGGGTGGGTGTGATTTGGAAAAACCAGACCAGGATGGAACTCGTACTTGATGCACTTGTAACCCATCGATTCTAGCTTTTTCCTCATGTTGCTTTCGTTCAGGGGACCATCGGCTCCTTGGTCCCACTTCTGTAGATCGATCTTGCCCTCATCACTAGACATCTGCAACAAAGAACTACACATTTACGCGTGTAATCTCACGCGTTACAGCTCAGAATAAAATTATACTGGTTTAAAAAAAAGAAATTCTTAGAGAGTCCCCGACTGGACACTTCTGGTCTCGCCAAAAAAAAAAGGGGGGTCCCACTGCGTGTGTGTACAGGGTTAACCCTAACCCCGCCTGATGAGACGACAACGTCTATGCCAATAATTCGCAGAGTCCACACTTTCAATTGGCATCAGACGAGGTTCAGGAACCCGGACTCTCAAGGACGGTGCCACTCCAAAGTTTCAATGAGAATCTATCTTCAAAGGCAGGAGCACTTCAGAAATCCTCACGCGAGCAGTTAAGAATGCGCCCTCAATGATAATCTATTCAAACCTTCAGATGATTGCTGATATTTTCGGTTCCAACACCGACGAGAGTTGTCTCCCCTCGCCCACAGAAAATAGACCCGCCTACCACGCCATGCACGGGCGCCCGGCCCAGAGGAAAAAACGGGGAATCTCGCCGATTCTTTTTACCCCCTGTATAAGTAATTTACCTTTAAGGAGACGGACGGGAAGATACAGACCTCACTTCAGAACCGCTTGGTTTTCATTTGAACTCCGGGAATAAGTAAACTTCCTAATGCCATCTCGGCTGCTAAGCTGTCTTGCAAGGCCAAGGACGTTCGTACATTTCTAAAAATTACCACTTATATATATATATGTGTGTGTGTGTGTGTGTACTAAAATTAAGTTTTGTGAAAACAATGGTAACCAAACAAGGCAACTAGAAATGTATTTGTGTGTAGAATGTGCAAATGTCATTTTCCCGTGATTCAAAAAATTTCAAAGATAAGGTAACTCCGAATTAAAAATAAAAAAAAAAAAAAAACATGTCTACTAAAGGATGGTGCACGTGGTATGCAGCGATGTATATCTTACAGGGAATTTTATATTTAACTTTGTGTTTTTAAAATATTTAACCTGTGCGTGGTATCCGATTAGGAAGTTACTAAATATCACGAATGAATCGGCATTTACATTTTCCCCAAAAGTCTCTCTCCCCTCCTATTTAGGCGTAGGTTTCAGGGGAGATAACCTTTAGCAGATTGTCTAACTTTAACCAAGGGACGTAATCATCGCACAATGTACGGCTACATCTATATTCAACCACTAAATACAAGAATTTTTTTTTTTTTTTTTTTAGTAAAAACAAAAACTTCATCGAAGTGATAAGATTCTAATGGTGATTGTTTTAAAAACAAAACCACGATTTTAAAGATATGCATTATATAAAGTCCATGTTTAGTAACTCTGGCTGGGTTTGGGGGCAGTAATCCAGGTAGAGTCAGAACCGTCACAAACAACAGGTCTGTCATGTATCGCAATGACACCTTCAGACAGAATCGTCACCAAGTCTTTTTCTTCTCCATTACTAATGTATTCCTCAATAAACTCTCAATGAAAGTACTGCGGTACATTACCAGATTAAATGTCACCCATTTCTTTTACAAGGCTGAGAGCATTGCCACTAACAGTGTTGAAAAGTAGACTACAATATTGAAAATGGTCATCAGTATTATAGAGACTTGAAAACAGTAGTAATTACCAAGGTGTTGTTTGACATTTAAAGCTAATAAAAGACTTAACTGCTAACAAACTAACTACCACTATTACATAAGACCATATTTAAATGTAGCAAGCAACAAACTTCCCCTTTATACCTGCTCCTTTTCCCAACATCTAACTTTAACACAGGTGGGGGTAGACTGAGCAATTGTTTCGTCAATAGGGCAAAGAGGGTGGCTGATGAACTACTGGACTTCCAGGGTTGAGAGTTTGATCCATGGTCAGGGTTCAATCAGTTTGGTGTACCTTCCTAGCTTTGTTTCTTCTTGCTCTTCTTCACCAGCCAGTTGTGTGGCTTTCCTTCCACACCTAAATATGAGGATTGCTAGTAAATCTGCAGTGATGTATCCTCATATTGCAGGGTAACATCCTTTAACAGACAACTCTGGCTCTCACTAAGGTAGTTTCCCTTGTACAGACTGGCAAATTTTAAAAAAATAATAGTCACTCTATTACATATATTATATCTGCTTAAATATTATGTGAATAAATAATTGAACTGGAGTCTTTCACCTGAACAAATAATATAATAATTTGATAATAATCTAAGTCAGATGAAACAATTCAGTAATGCTAGAAATTAATGATGAAATTATTAAAACTACTATAATTTGCTTAACTTTACAAAAATTAAACTTAAAAAAAAGTTGTCAAGTAATGTTTAATAATGTTTCAAGTCTTTTTCTATCTTGAACAGGCAATATCTTACCTGAAATGTTGTTTTAACAATCATTGATGTCAACACAGACTCCTCACCAGTTACACTGATTGTGTCGCATCCAGTATTGCCAAGGGACAGGAAACTTGTTCATCTAGTGTTACTAAAATATTGAAATATGTGGTAATATTCTTGATTGATGTCCCATATGGAAAAACATGTCATAAACTATTTGACCAATATGTTGATAGTCAAATGGCCAGTTGTTTTAAAAATGGATGTTACTGCACCATTTACCTTGAACAATTTTGACTAGAATCCATTTGGGTTTGCCCCATGATTCATACATTGACCTCACCACCTATTATAATCAGTTCCATGGAATTTTACTTGGACACCAACCAACCCTCTCTTTGGAATTAAGAAAAATGAAATCAAGACTAGATGAATGAGAATATGCAATCCTGGAATGTAGGTGTCATTGTATGTAAAAACAATTTAAAATAAAAAAATAAATAATTGCCCATAATTTGTTCCTTCAAAACTTCATTGAGCATTTCAACATTTTCAGCAATTCCATTAAAAATGTGGGTGATATATTATTCCAGTTTGGTTCATAAATTCAAAACGCTTACATTTGTAAAACAAGCATGTAGGTGTCCATATGGTGTATATATTCTCTGTAACTTTTGAATAATGCCATTGGATGGATTAGGGTTTACAGCTAATATCCACTAAAAGGAGAATCATTTTCCGTCTGTAGGTCTTGTGATTTCACCAAGGTGAACACTGCCATGGATGAACTGACCATCCAAAGATGAAGCAGTGGCACAGCAGAAATACTCTGAATAGCAACCTTATGCTTGCTTT
The DNA here is from genome assembly GCA_018389105.1 of Nautilus pompilius. NCBI lineage: Eukaryota > Metazoa > Mollusca > Cephalopoda > Nautilida > Nautilidae > Nautilus > Nautilus pompilius. The sequence goes on from JACATO010001900.1 coordinate 758,265, forward strand.
CCTACTTCAGAATCCATCCTGGCACATCAAAATGTTTAGCTCCGTTGTAAAAATCCTCAGTTCATACACATCTTAAATTCTGTGCTGGTGGAGTCCCTATTTGAGAAAGGATACTGATTTAGTAGAGGGAGATGCTCCTGAGTACTCGATGACCTGGAGAGATCTACTGGTATACTGGTGGGAGCTTTGTAGTTCCTGATAGGGTGACCGTACCAAAAATGTTGAAATGTAGCAGACAGACAAAGGGCAATCTTCTGATCCTCCAGCTTCAGAGTTGGATTATGGGCTAATCACTCCTTCCCATAAAAGTTGAGAGGGAAACTTGAAACACTTTTCATATTTCAACCAATAGTAAAAGTGATACCATCTAGAGTAGCAGAAGACCTTTAAATCAAAGTTGTGCAACATATGCTGGCTACAGTGATGGAGATGGAGAGATTTGGTTAATTTTCTCCATCAAAAATTTCTATTTAATTGGTGGACCTCAAAGCACAAACTAAATCCTTACCAGTTACAGGTTCGATAAAGAAAATATGGACGTTACTCAGGTCTGAGCCTGGTTGATGCTGCTACATATTACAGGTGCAAATCTGACAATATCACCTGGTTACTAAATGTGAAAGATATCAAAGTATATGGTATAGTTATTTTGAAGTTGTGAATATTTGAGATATCATTAATTCCAGAATAAAACTTTGACACATTTCCATTATTTTAATGCTCAGGTTTGGTAAGTTGCTGTAAACCTAGTTAGCAGTTCCCAATCTTTTCTCAGTGTGATTCCATTAATACGGGGGCAAATTCTTGACCCCAACTTCCAACACCATCAGTGAGAAAAACAGGGCATGCTGAACTAGAAGTCTTTGATGGGTAGTAGCACAAATGAAGCTTGAAAATCTCAATTGTAGGAAAGTTCAATGAGCTGCTCTGCTTCAGTTGATGGTAGGTTTGTTGCATCAGGCTGACATTAAAATGGGCTTTGAACCCAGTCAACTTGTGATATCTCCAAGTCCAGAAAGAGTAATCAAAGCTGATCCACCAGATGGTCAACCATCACTTGTGGGTGGCTGAGTGTTGCTGTTTTCAGTCAAAAAGTTGCACAGATTAGGGAACACTTTGTAGTTCATTATCATCAGGTTATCCCTCTTGTAAGTAAATTTCTTCATGGATCTGCAAATGCGATTGTTCAGCTTGAGAATGTCTATGCTTTTTCTTTGCAGACAATCATTTCGCTTATTTAGTTTTTTGAAGATGCTACTGAGATAGGTCACAGTATACATCTTCTGTTCATGACAGAGGAAATCAACAAATTTTGTGTGTTGCAGCCCACTGCATAGTTGTTCATTTCTGAGTTCCATGAAGTGTTCAAGTACTTTTCATTTTATGATCCATTGGGATTCTGCCTGAAATAGTATACATCATACTCAGATTCCATTTCTTCACATAGTATAGCAAAGAGACAAGTGTAGCCATTCAAGCCTGCTTCATAACCAAGTCACTAAGGGAGCTCCACCATTGCAGAATCCAAGCATGTTATCCCATAGGTTGCATGTAGGCTTGTAGTAAATTGAACATTTCTTGCATTGTTTCATTTTCATGAAGAGAGAAATAAAAAAGTATGTCTTCAAGAATATCTCCGTCCCAAATATAGTGCATATTGGCCAAGAAATGCGCAATATGCCCCTTATTGCTGATGCCGATTTGAAGAGTGAAAGGCTCAACAATTGCCTCAATCCTGTTTTGCCATAATCTTCGACATCAGCTGCAGCAGGAATTGCCAGCTATGTGAAGTTCTTTGCACTGAGTCATCTGATAATGTAATCTCATACAAGATCCTCTGTGCCTCCTCAGATATGAGCATAGGTTTTTTTTTAATGTGTAACTTCTGGTACAACAGGTAATCTTTGCAATGCTGGAAGGATGCTTTTTGGTTTCCACATATTATTTGTGCTGTACTTTCAGATGTTGCTTGAATTTATTGGGCTTCATATTTTCCACAGATAACACCATTTGGCACAGAACACAGTGGCTTTTCTTCATCATTTACCTCAAACTCATAAATCAAAATTTAAGAAAGGCTTCGTCATATTTTCAAACTTTTCTCGCAACATTTTTGTTTATTGTTCTAACCCATACCATCTTTCCAAGAGCTTGAAGTAGATGCTTTTTTCAAGATACAATCTATGCTATTGCTTACCTCTAGTGAAATAGAAACAGATCACTGCACTTGCAGAGTATGAAAACCCAATCCACAGTACAATTCACGCAGCTGATATATATGTATATATTTGTCAGTGCATGAAAATAATCGTGATACCAGCTGGATTTGCACATAAGTTTTTCTTCTCACATCTAGTTTGGTGTAAGAGGTAAAGTGCAATGTCAAAGCAATACTGTGTAGAACACATCCACATGCAAAGAAAATGTTATGTATACTAACTCTGTCTTACAAAAGCTATAATGCATATATGCCATGAAAATATTTGGAAATTTATTTTAAAAGTATAAACATATTTAATTATATGTACATGTGTAATAGATAGCCCAGGAGCGTAATGTTTGAATAAATAACTCATTTAAGGAGTTTACTGTTTTTTCCTCCTTTTTCTTCTTTACATGGTAAATATGCAGGTTTCCTGTGTGCAATCACACTTTATGCCTACCCTTCTACAGCTTTAGGAATACATTAGCTTTTACAACTATGTTGTTGCAGCAGCTTTCACTTTTTAAAGTTGTACCAGCTTATTTCTTAGCTATAGACTGTTATTGTTTTTTTAGGAAAGTGATCCAAATTGGACTACAGTGCGGTACAAACACTGGATAACTGGCCACATCAGAAAGGATTGAGAGAGAGAGAGAGTGTGTTCCGGGGATCTACGCTAAGTCACGTGATGCCGCGCTATGCTCGACGCCCGCCATGGTACAATGGCGTCGGATGTAAAGCGGTTGGGATGCGAGGAAAAGCCGACCGAACCCGTGGCGATGTTTATTCTCGTTAGTCATTTAGATCTTGACACAATGAGCGGCTGGTGTTATCTCTGGCACCGTGATAAGTTGGCGCGCGTTCGCGACTGGGTGTCCGGACAAACTGCTTATTTATCTTCTCTTAAGAGTCGCCCTATGGCCCGGTTTCCGATAGCGACAGCTCCTCTGTCCAAAGTTAATGGCTTAAACAAAAATTAATATTAGATAAATAAATGGAGGCGCCTGTCTACCGTACGGTGTGGTACGTAACCTTACCAAAGACCGACCGGGGCGTGGAGAAATGAATTAAAACCAATAGTTTACCGGGAAGATCTGGAGACAAAGGCTGGGAGCACGGGGCAGCAGTTTGGGGGGGCAATGAGAACGGGAGACGGGCAGAATTTTTCCAAAATATATAATTAATTATTTTTCAAAGTTTAAAATAACTTTAAAAAAAAAAGTTTGGACATAAGATGTACAACTTACACTACCGATTAAACTTGGATGCGACTAAATGGAGCAGAACCAAAGGGAGGGGGGGACATTTCTAGCTAACCCTTACACCCTCGGATGAGAAATTCGCTGCTGCTCAGCTGGGTGTAATTCGGGGGGGGAGCCGGAAATAAGTTTCCGTTGTTGAACGATAATGGCTACCGACTGAACATTCCTCTGCGGAATAAATCACGGTGCGTCGTTTCCCCTGTTTTGATAGCCAGAGTTGACCCAACCCAACCCTCCCCTCCCGAATTCCAATTAGCAGGTATTGTGAAGGCGGACGGAGCTATATTATTAACCAGCCGCCGCCGCCTCGTCGGAGGGGGAGGCTGCTGCTGCTGCTGCTCACCCCTCCGTGTCCGCCAGGGGACGACCCGATTGCGGTCCCTGCAAACCGAATTTAACGTACTACATGCTATTTTCTTTGAGTACAGATAAATATTAACAACGCACAGGGTGTTAATAACCAGGGATAAGTTAGTATTTTCGTAACAAAGGATGAGCAACCGCTGATATTTGCTAAGAATGTAAAATTAATATTAATATGAATTTCTATAGTCCTACAATGGTTACCTCCCTTTATTTAGCAAAATATAAGTCAATTAAACATATGTGTGTGTGTATATATAACGTTGCTAAACAATTATGATTCAAATAAAGTAAGAGCTGGTAAATGTAAGCGACTGTATTCCCCAGAGTAATGAGTATCTCGCATGGACTATAATGCACTGATCCTCCATGCATTCCTCAGTTTCAAGAAGGGCTAGTGAAGTTTGCCATTTTTGGCTATTTTGGAGAGGAGTCGGTGCGCATGCGCGTCGCTGGCTTCCTGCGGTATAATAATCGGAAGCGGGACGGAGGGCGTTGAGCTGCTGACCACCACCACCACCCGTATCTGTAGTCCATCCTCCCTCCCTCGAGCTACCCCCCGTCGACAGCCCGACCCGCCAAGGTTGGTTCGCCCAAAACGTCCAGTTTTCTCCCCGCCGGTTTCATTTTCTGTGGTTAGCGCCGAGTGTGCGGCTGTCACCGCTGTCCGCCTGTAGGAAGGAAGTGGACCGCGCGCGCTCGCGCCGCCCGGCTAACCACCTGCCGCAGCCCGAATCGGGATCACTCCCCGCTGACTTACCCCCCGCTCTCTCTCTCTCTCTCCTTCTAGATGGCTTTCTGCATGCGAAAGAGCAAGTTCCGCCACGTATTCGGGAAGGCCTACCGCCGGGAGCAGTGCTACGACAACATCAGGGTGACGAAGATCTCCTGGGACTCGACCTACTGCTCCGTCAACCCCAAGTTCCTGGCCGTCATCACCGAGGCGGCCGGAGGCGGGGCTTTCCTCGTGCTGCCCCTCGCAAAGGTAAGACGCCCCCTCTCTCTCTCTCCCCCTCTCGGGCCCGGAAGGGAAAAGGGAGATGCCAGTCGGCCGGTGATGGATGGTGCCCGGTCGCCTCTACTGCGAGCTATTGACGATTTACTGGGACTGGTATCTTTCTTGACCCTTTACCAACCACTAATTGGTCCTCGCAAGTCTCTTCTGGAAAAATAGGGGGAAATATATAAATGGTCGTCACGCATTAAAGGTCGCAACAAATTTCAGTGCATTCACAAACTTATTTGGAAAGTGCACAACTCTGTTTTAAAATTAAATAATCTAATTATCAGACTTCTGCAGCATAACAATTTCAGGTGAAACTGTCATTTATTTATGTATTGTGTAAATGTCCACAATTTAACAAACTGTAAGTAATGACAATCACTATTTATTTTGACTACCATATCATATCATATATATATATATTGACACTCAACCTCGGAATATCCTCCCCATCAGACCTGTCTTGTCTGCTAGTATTGGTCCATGAACATGTGCACTCCTGCATATATCAGCTGGGTGTCTATAAAGTTGTTGTTGGTTTAAAGTTTCTACGTTGGTGTCCTTCATACATAATGATATATATGCCTTCATACTAATAGCATCGCTAACTCAATGAAAAATACATGTTGCTTTGACAGTTAAATGCAGATACTACTTCCTTCCAGAATGATTTCAGCTATCCATGACTAGGAGACTGTTAGATCTTCGGGTTTCATGAGGCACAAATAGTTTTACAGGTAGACTGATATTTCTCTCACAAAATTGACTTAAGTTTGAAGTACTTTTTTTTCTTTCAAAATCACTGTTTAGAAAAATAGGCCTTCAGAGAAATCGTGATGTCAAAATTGTAATTTTTAACTTTGTCTGGACCAGTGGACACCAAAATGTGATAATGGATCATGAAAAGGGTTGCAAAATTAGGATGCCTGTAAAAATTTTTCTACCTTCCAGATGTTTAGGGAACCATACCTTGGGAAACATTTAGAACTAAGTGCTAAAACAGATTGTTGATATGTTTGATGGGATTATAACCATCTGTACATACATCCCTCCAGTTTTGAGATGAAGTGGAACCACAGGTTGAATCAGTGGTATAATCAATATGCCTTTTTCTGTGTGAAGATCCACTGCTGTGCTGTAGAATCTTAGGCAACCAAGTTGCATTGCTGAACTTTGAACCAAAACTCGTATGGTAATGTGTGAAAATACAGAAGGAGCATATACACTTAATTGCTAGCTTCAGAGGATGATTTTTTGATACAGTGAAATTGTGTATATCAGAATAAATTCAGTAGCACACATTGGTTTATAATTAATCCATGTGTGTGCAAGTGTATGTATTAATCAATTTGTTTATAGGGTGTGTTTTGTTTATTAAATAATATTACAGTAAACCATTTATAACTGCAAGGTAATTCTGTATTGCTCATCTCCCCTAATTGATTAAATAGCATTATTCTGGTATGTGTTCAACTATACTCTGAGATCACTGAATGTGTTACCAATTATTACTAATTTTAAGAGACAAGAGGAGCATATGAATTGCTTTGAAGTAAACTCAATTTTTTACTTTAATAATTTACATCCATGTCAACTGCTGCACACAACCTTCCAAACCATTGCAAATTCTTTATACTGAAATAATGCATTGCCCATGTATGTAAACCGCTATGAATTCACAAATTGTCGCTGCCTTTCCAAGTTGAAACAATTTGATATAGCCAGATGCCTGTTATCTGCCAACCACAAGTGATAGATATATATGCTTGTGCTAACTTTGTACTGCATCATCTCAGCAGATATCTCTCTGCCATCTTGTCAAGTGTTAGATCAGTCATGGAATACTTAATCAGACCTTGAATATCATTTGTATGCAAAACGTAAAACCTTAAAAAATTAAATCAGTAAATTTTAAAGAGTTTGTTTGAAGTAGAAAATATGAGCAAATTAAAGTTCAATCTAAGCAATGGTTACCTTAATGATCTTAATAAGGTATTTTGATTTGTTTTCTATGGATTTTTAGCCAGTCTGTGTAGACGACAACATGTGATCAAATTTGGTTATCTGAGTGAGAACTGAGCATGATAAATATTCACTGTCTATTACTTAGTAAATGTGGCTCCAAAGCAGTATAGGCTTAAAGGTAAGTTAAACATTACACAATGTTTGAAGAAAGAAACTTTTAAGTGTTAGTTCTGTGAACACCAATTTTGATACCTTGGATGATGATCAGAATTGAACTAAACAAATCACCCTGGAATTTTCATCAAAGGAGGAATCGATATTGCAGTTAGAATTTTTAGCACTAACCAGGAGTGTCTGGTAATGACTTGAACACTTGATACCAGCAGGTAGATGTGTGTGTTACTAAAGCCAAACTGGTGTAGTCTTGTTATCTTCCTCTAGCATTTCATTCATGCATCTGATTGTTGTTTGCCCAGGTTTGTGCACCATAAAATGACGATTGCCACAAATGTCAGATATTACGAGTATTTGTGTTGGCAGCAGCAGCAAAGTGTTGTCTTAATATAGCCAGATCTACCCAGCTCAGTGGAACTGCAGGTGTTCTTTAATCCTGCATATCTCTATCTCTCTCTCTCTGAGCTAGGTGTTTAGAGAGCTCTGTTTCTAGCCACTGAATGTTATCTATTAGCATCAGGAGTCTTTGGCTTTTAGTCAATTTAGTCAGGAAAATAACCCATGTGTTTATAAAGAACTGAGATGCATAGGTAATCTTGTTGGAAGGGAGGGAACCTTTTATTTGAATATTTGTTCATTATTAGAATTTTATAAAGTTCATGTAGAAAATTAAGAATAATAATATTTGCCTGGTAAATGTAGGTAGTTGTTATTCATGTATCTTTAGATGTATTTAAAGAAACAAATCCAGGGATGCTTTGATCCATCCTGCAGATCATTGTTTTTTTTTCCTTATCCAACCTTTTGCTAACTGGAGAGATTGTTTTTTTTTTTTACCCAGAGCCTTTTATGCTGCTTGATTCTGATAATTCACTACAAAACGTGTTTGGGTGTCCAAAACCCCACCATTGTAACAACACGAAAGTTTATTTGGTTTGTTTCAGCGGAAAAAAAAAATGTGGTTCATCTGAGGTCGTCGGCTAAGCACTTAAATCTGAGAGATTGCTGACTCCACCCTCTCTCTCTCTCTCTCTTCCAAAAGGGCTCTAGTTATACTTGGCCTGTTGATAGGTGACAGGTTGACAGCTGGGTCACAAAGCAAGAAGCTAGTATCCTATGTATTACAGTCTTTCTACCTGATATTCTAATAGCTAAGGAAAACAAATTTGTTCCTATCTTTTTGAATCATCATCCTTTGATGATCTTTCACCTGTGAGACAACATCAGTGGATTTTTGGGGATTTTATTCTCTCAGTTTTAACTGTTAATAATGTGCGTGTCCATCTGTCCACCCGTAATGTAAAATACCGCAGGAGCATCATAAAAAGAAACCGTAGCAGCCCCACAATTCCCTTGCATCAAAAAGCCATGTAGAATAATCTTCACACAGAAACCACTTAACTTGCTTTCTTAGCGATCTCTGCTGCTGTACACAACAGCTATTGTTTCCATACAATGCAAAATTAATACAAAGGTTACGCTTTGGAAAAACCATGCAATTTTCCTGTAAAACCTTAACAAAAAGGTTTGTCAACCATTTACAGAAGACTCTGAACATTTGTGAACAATTCAAAATCAATTGTTATACACAATATACGTACACAAGGCTCATACTTTCAATTAGTTGGTCAGTCAAATTGCTGATGTACACACAAAAAAGAAAAATTGATTTTGACTTTAAAAATACTTGTTTTCTAGTTGCATTCGTAAATAAATTGCAAATAAAAAAAAAGTTTTTGATTGAAACTCTGTTGGGTAACTTTGTGGTGATCTTCATTGACAGTGCTGCACAATCACGTGCTTGTATTCACTGGTAACTGGTCGTGGCTGTGGACGCGGATCTTATTTCGAGGAGCAGACTTAAGAGAGAAGGATATATGACCAGTGATGGTGGAGTCTACATTTATTACTGTGCACTTTAAGAAGCCCTTTGTGTATACATCTGCATCATGCATTTACATCTTAAAGCGTACTAGATATAAAGATATTTAAAATGATTTATGCTGGAATTTTAAAAAATAATTTTAAACTGAAAAGCCAAGCTGAAAAATTAAATGGAGTCTTGTGCATTATGTATGTACAATTAGTGTTCCTTGAGAATATGTTTAAAATAATGCTGTTTATTAGTTTTGGGAGAGGGGAATCCATCAACATGGAGTTAAGATCAAGAGGTGGTGGGTGTTAAGATGTAATTTTCTTTAGTATCTTGAGGATTTGTTTCCTTACAGTTTATTATCAGTGAAGGGGTTGACAAGTGACAGACATCTTAATGTAAGTCAAGATGTTATAAATCCTATGCAATATTTGACTGCTTTCTGGCTAATGGTTATTATGCAACAATAAATTTAGATTAAGTTTCTTAATAAACTGTAACAATTCTGTCACCTCATATTAGAGTTTAGTGAAAGAGGACCAGTCAGCTATAGTTCTGGAGATTAAACTCATGGTCAGCCTGGAGATACTGATACAAAGACTATATATGTATGAGGTTTCTATAGTCTATTAAAGAGACCCAACATTAGCTTGAGAACACTACCATGCTAATGTTTCTTATGGTTAATCTGCAAGCCCTTCGCCATGGCAATCTTAGTCATCATCTAATGACTGTATGGAGAAAAAAAAGGTAACCTGGGCCTGGTATTCTTATCACTTCACTGGCAATGATTTTCATCTAAAAAAAACAACAAAAGAATTGTTAAAAATTATTTTAAAAAATTAGTTACATATATTGTATACCTGTGATCAGCTGCTGCTTTAGCGTTATCTATGAGACCTTTTAGAATCTTCTGAAGCATTATTGATTTCTTTCTTTCTCTCGGCGTATTTCAGATTTCTTTCTGGTGTTAAAACCGAAGCATTCTCATTTGGCCTTCGCTTTGATTTGTTTTAATAAAAATTTCTGTTGCAATAATTTGCCATCCCCCAAAAGTGTTTATCCAATTTTTTTTTTTTTTTGTTTGTTTGTTTGTTTTCAAGTAGCAATGCACACTTAATCAAATATGTTGGCTGTGCTGCTGCAGTCTTGAGGTTATGAGCTTATTGTTTCTTGGCAACCACTACTTACAGATTGTCAGTCTTTATATTTTCAAGGACTCCTTGGCTATCCTATTTTTCTCTTAAATTTGATGCCAATTAAAATAATTTATGTAAAAATAAACTTTGTAGCTGAAAACTATTTAGTTATTGATTTCATCTTTTTAGAGAAATGCAAATAATTAAGCTATGTCCAATTCAGATGTTGAAACAGATGGTTGATTGGTTAAATGCCATGTTCAGTGCAGCTATGATAAAGAAATGTAATGGGAAGTCCGACTATGCAAGCTAACCACTTGATTCGGCAAAGGTTTATTTGTACCTGTACCATGGCTGATGCGGTGGTACAGTTACTAATATCCATTTTTACGATTTATTTAGCTTTAAAAACTTACATAGATCATTTATACATGCAGTACTGGATCAGCCCTGGTAATAGGATAAGCTTTATCTGAGCCATAAAGAATTGTAGGGTTTAGTAAAATAATCTTTGTTGTGAATACCAACATCAATTTCATAGCAATTGTGAGTTGTTAGATTTACGATTCGATGTGACAGGAACAATCGTAAAGATTGAGGCAGGGTTAAGTACACGGTAATGCTTTGATGGTGCAGGAAACTAATTTGAAAAAGAATAATATTTCAATACTTAGGCCTGTGATCACTTATTAAATTATTTTTTATTTTTCATACAAGCCTGGCAATTTGTTTTACTTAAGATCTCACAAAAAACAGTATAGCTAGGTTCATATTCAAGACCTAAAAACCTTGATAACTGCCTTCAGATAGTGGAGGAAAATGTTTGATATCTGCTTCATTTAATAAATGCTTGGAAACAAGGAATATACAATTACTTATGGATGAAAGCTGCTTGCTTTCTTTCAAGCAGTGATATACGAGGTCTGTCAAAAAAGCATCTGATTTTATTTTTTCCCGTGGGAAGTAATGAGGTTAGGGAAGCAAAAGTGTGCATAGTGGAGCCGCATGCCTTCATGTACATGCGTGGTTTTTGGTGGGCTTGCTGGATGCGTCATTCGTTGTCAGGCAGCCAGCATGTGAGGTGCTATACTACTTACTTGTCGCATTTCCATTTTGCCCGTGATGACGGAACGTGTGGAGCAACGATCCTGCATCAAGTTTTGCCAAAAGCTTGGAGATACCCAAGCAGAAACAATTTGCGAAATTCAACAGGCTTTTGGTGACATTACCCAAATAAAGGAATGGTACAACAGGTTCAAAGATGGCTGCACATTGGTGGAGAGAGACCAAGGTTCCGGGAGGCCATCAACAAACCGCAATGCAGTTATTGAGAAAGTGCGGACCTTGATAATGGAGGATCGTCGTTTGATGATGCAGGAAATTGGTGACAAGATTGGGATTAGTAAAGATTCTGCACATGCAATTTTAAAGGAGGATTTGTGCTTGCACAGAGTGGCAGCGAAATTTGTGCCCAAGCTGCTTTCTCAGGAACAACAACAACTTTGTCTTAAAGTTGCACAGGACCTGCTGGATACTGCCAACAGGGATACTGAGTTCCAGAATACTGTGATAACTGGAGATGAGATGTGGGTGTACGAGTACACCTCGGAAACCAAAGCTCAGTCATCACAGTGGAAGCACCCAACGTCATGTCCGGAGCAAAATCAAGGTGATGCTGACTGAGGCGTGTGCATCACGAATACGCACCAGAAGGACAAACAGTTACAAAGGAGTACTATCAAGAAGTCCTCCAAGGTCTTTGTGATGCAGTTCGGCACAAGAGACCGGTTCTGTGGGCCTCTCAAAACTGGCAGCTGCATCATGACAACGCCCCAGCTCATTCGTCATAGCTGATCCAAGGTTTCTTGGCAAAGAAAGGCATTTTGCTCATTCACCAGTCTCCCTACTCTCCAGACATGGCTCCTTCTGACTTCTGGTTGTTCCCAAAAATGAAGATGCCACTGAAAGGCTCTCTCTTTGAGAGGTAAGGGGACATCATGCGGGATCGCTGGGCTAAGTGTGTGGAAGCACAAGGGGCCTACTTCGAAGGGGATTAGCAATTGAACCCACCAAGTACGTAATTTTTTTTTCCCCAGCCTAAAGTCAGATACTTTTTCGACAGATATCGTATATATATTTCTTATTTTAACCTGGCACACGTAGTTACATGCAGTTAAGCTTGATGCTATTTGTTGGTGGTTCACTGTGCAGAGAAAATTAAAGTTCAGTAGACTACCTGTCAGAAGTTTGGGTTTTACTGGATATATAGTGTTCTGTCAAATATAAAATAGCTAAATTTTATTATAATTTTTAATAATTATAAACAAAAGTTTAGTGTTAAAGCCAAGAGGTCAGTGCTTTTTATTGAAAATGAACTTTTAATGTTCTAGAGGAAAAAACCTGTACATGTAATTATTTATTGCAGAGAACTTAAAAATCTCCTTGTGACACTTTTGTGTGTGTTCTTGTTGTTGGGGGGGTTTAAACAAAAGAGTGCTGCGATCGATATTTCTTTGTCTTAGTCCTCCAAGAAACAGTGATGATTATACATATAGTCGGGGCTCCAAAAATTTTTTAAAATATGAAAATCAGCAAAATTTTCTAGTTGCCAAATAAAAGGATGTTAGGAAGGTCGAGTGAATTTTTTTTTTCTTTTGTCTTCTAAGTGACCCGACTATCCGAAAATTGGTTTCTGTTGCTCGTGCTGCAGTTCTTCGTTGTGTAAATGAAGCTTTATGCACCTTTTGAAAATGATATTTCACTTGGAGTGGATTTTCCCTCTAAAGCCCCGTGATTCCTCCAAGCAGGGGAGGACAGGAAGTTTGAAAAGCAATCCTTTTTGTTATGATAAACGAACCCAACTACTAGGGTCACTTCCTTTCTCTAATTGTAATCTTCATGTGCTTTGTTCCACTTTCATTGTTATATTTCCCATGGCATGCACCAGTCACATTTTGCTGCTTGCTCCTTACAACTAGAGATGTGATTCATAAAATCAGTTTTCTTGCTGTAAGAGATCATAAATGGAGAGTATATTAGTTTATTGAATATTTTAATTGTCCATAATTTGCAAGATAATGGGCTGTACAGGTCGACTCTTATCTGTACAGGTTATAGTAGGACCCTCATGTTAACCCAGTGGTGGTTTTCACTATTTATGTCATTAATAGTTACTTAAGAATTTAGCTGGTGAATATTTTTTTTTTTTTTTTGGTTGCCAATGGTTACCTGGTGACCATATTTTTAATTAGTTTTGCAAATAATGGCAGGCTACTCTTGTTCTGCTGTTATGTAGTTTCTCTAGAATGATTTCAATTTTGAAATTCCAGAAGAACACTGGTTAATATTAATTTTTTAAAATTGAAGCAGCTTTGTTAAATTTATACATGGCGAAATCAATGCGCTTACCTTGTTTTTGAATTGAGTTATGCTTTTTGTTTGTGACTGATAAAGCTTTAGAAAATGTAACTGAGTTCTAGGCACACATCAAATACTGCTGTGTTCACCACCTGTGTGAAACTTAGCTCCACCTTCCAGTGTCCATCAGTTAATCTTAACAACTAAGGTAGTTTGGAATGTTGTCAGAAGAGAATAGAAGAAAAATGCTTTATGTGCAGGATATTCTATATCCAGCAGTCTTTAGTTTTTCCCATGCATTTAAATAGTCTATTTTTAGGTTTGTAAACGTGATGGATATTTGATGAATTTAGGACGTTTGTAGAAAAAGAGACAGAACTATTTGACAAATTTAGGACACTTGGAAGTAAAAAAAAATACTGTAATTTGTTATTTAGTATATTCTTTTCATACATACATTAAGAAAAGATCGGGTGATAAAAGTAGAGACTGTTCAGAGTCTGTACAAGCCAAATGTGTGTTTATATTTGAATTTTTCCTGTAATTTTGAAAGAGCAAAATTGCTGCATTATTAAAAATTGGAAAATTAGTGGAAAAAATCTTTTATTGAAAACTGCATAAATATAAATGACAGCATCTTTCTCAATCTGAGCCATTCAAGTTTTATAACAGTATTCATGAAATCACTGACATTAGGCTGATGTGTTTTCAGTTTATAACATATCTGAAAATTCAGAAAAGGTATCATTGGTTCATCGTTTGATTCATCATCTTTAGCTTTATCCTCATCGTTGGTCTTTCTTTGTCAGGGTGATTTAATGACATTTTGGACAATTTGCTGGACACCAGGAACTTTTACGTTGACTTCAGCACTCTTTAATTGCACATTGTTGTTTTTGCCTCTGCACCATCATTAGGTTGAGTTGCAAGGGTATCTGATTCCCTTTCATTGCTTTACTTTGCTTAAGAAATTGAATAAATCTTCCTTTAAATATTTTTTAGTTTTATTTTCTTAATTATTTATGGCATATTAATAAAATGACTTTTTTCCTAGCCAAAATTGACTTTTTCCCCGTCCACCGCACTGATATCCTCATTTTTCTTTTTGCATTGAAGTGCAAATGTATTGGAGTCATTAACACCTTGACTAAGATGGAGATGCTTTCTCTTTGAATATCCAGTTGCTGCACATAAATTTGACTTTCCAGCTTTTCTAAATTTCACTGTTAACAAAGAGCTTTTATTTCAGAGAGATTGAGATCTCTTAGCACTAGCCATGATGTCAGGACAGGTGCCCAGCACAAGCACTTATGTTGATTGTAGCAAATGCCTTGGCAGACTCAGTAAGCTGTTTGCACACTATTAGGGTCTACTGGTCGCTCACTATCAGATATTCTTTACTCAGACCCAGGACCAACAGTAGAATTAAACTGCAGATTCCTCTCGTGAGTTGTCATATTTTGATACAAACTAACCACTCATTTTCCCAGTTTGCCCTTTTCTCATGTCCCATGTGGTTATTGATAAGGCTACTTTTTATTCCATAGTCGTTGTCCCACCATGCTGTTTTTCATTATTTGATAGCACTGACTGAGAATATTGGTGAAATAGCCATTGCCACCAGGCAAAGGAGATTACAATAGTTCATCACATGCATCATTAAGGCATGATTATCTTTGAATTTTTTTTAGTTTTTAATGCTAAAGATGCTGTTTAGATCCCAGCAAATGCTCTAGCAGACTTAATCAATTAGATTTTTGCACTTAAAGAAATGATTACTCTACCTTGGCTATTTGCTAAAATAAGTATTATATAGTTTCTCAATTTTCATAGATTAATACACACCTTTATTTTGACATCACCAAAGTGGGTGGTATCATGTTTTCTCGTGTTTGTAAAACCCAGTTCAATTTTAGTTATTGATTTGAAACAAATGCCTGAAACTTCTAGTTTTAATCTAGCATTTTATTAATATTAAAAAAAAAAAACAAAAATGTAATGATTACTAAGCATGTTTTGTTTGAGAAATTTCTCTAAATATGTTTACTGGCAATATGGCAGTTATTGAAATATTTCTTACATGGTTAAAAAAGTTCCATTGTCTTTCATTACTCAGTTCTGTTTTTGTCTGTCATTAAAATAATTCTTTCTAAGGAGTGTGCTGTGCACTAAGCCATATTAGGGCAGGATAGTTGGTCACAGCTGAGGAACATAGTTAGCAAACTAATAGGACATGACTCATGACACAGCCTGGTTTCTAGTTGCTGGCTGGGATTGATTGTTCAAAGCTGAGTCACCTTAATCAGGCCAGCAAGCTGGGCTTTGTGATAGCACCTGGCTACTTAGTAGTTCATTCATGAACTGTTGTGTAGCTTCTCTTTAGTTTTATAGTTGTGGCCAGCCTTAGATTTAAAAAATAGCTACTATTGCATAGCTTCTCATTTTAACCTTTTAAATTAGCTGTAACGTTATTTTTTTCTTGGGGGGGACATTATATTTGTGCATTAGAAAAAGAAAAAGAGAAAACATGGCATTTTAAACTTTTGATCTTTTTAAAAAAGTCAAATAATTTGAGAAGTAGTTTGATGTTAAAATTTTATTGAAAGACTGTTGCAATTAATTGTTATTCCATGCGTGTGATGGCTGTAAGTGACTCAAAGACAACGGCTCAGGAAAATGAATAAGTATTACTAATATTATGGTCTCAAAAATCTGCAGATTGCTGTTTACCAATCCTTTTCAATATCAGGTGCTTTGATTTATATAAGCAACTTCTCATTTATGTAAAGAGGGTAGTCTAAAACCATCCTCTACAAGTAGATCAAATGGAAATATTTATGAGAAATAAATGGTTATTTTGCTTGTATTGTTTGTACATAATTGTTTAAATTTTGGTTGTGATAAGTGACATTTTATGGGGGTGTATCTTCTGCAGCCTGTGTTTCTTTGAGCTTTTTATTAAAGGCATTTTGCCATTAAACTCGGGTAGCCACTTGAAGATGGTGGACATTGGAAATAGATGAACCTTATTGCCTGCAGACAAAATTTAGACTAGACTTTGAAAATAGGCAGCCAACTGGATTGTTGTCAACTTTAACTCATCAACCAGACCTGGGAATGGTTGCTGGCATCAGTTTTAGTTAGAAAAATGTGTAAATCTTAAAGCACAATTAAACTTTGTTGACTAGCCTATAATTTGATTCGATATGACATCTAAGATAAGTATCACATCACTAATATTTGCGTGTATTTAATTATTTCATCATTATGGGATATAGTTCTCTTACCACAAGCTTATAGTGGCATTTGCTAAAGTTAGTCTAGGTCTAGTGCAGGTGGATAGGCCAGGATCAAGATTTTATTTAAAGGTTTGCTAACAATTTTTCTAAGGTAACTTTCTGACCTCTCAACTCTTTCAAGACTAATTCTGAAGATAGTTTCTGAAGCAAATGTTTCCTGTCAGTACTATAAGTGTTAAACCAGTCTTGGCAGTTCATGTAAGTTATCTGACAAATTTAAAGATGGTGCCATAATACCTCATCTACCTCACCATGGCGTAGTAGTAGCTGAAATCAACATTTGTCAGCACAAGATCTCTAGGCAGGTACCCTATTATGGAACCCATTGAACGGTGTTTTGAGGCCTTTGGATGTTGTTGTGAATGCACTGTTTAAAATGTATGTGCGTGAATAGTGGTTTCATGATGAAAAAGTAGTAGTTCACACAAAAGGCTGGAATCTCACGCCCCGTTGCTAAGAAATTAACTCCAGATTTTGGTTGGAAAATTGTTTATGCTCTTAGAAGTACATACTAGAATTACGTGGATGTTTTGGCATATTATCTGGCCTACTACACCATTGTGAGGTATTACAGTGCAAAAAAAAAAGATATTGGTGGATCAACTATCATTGGAAGCTTTTCCTCTGGGTTTTTTTTTTTAAAAAAAAACCTATTTTATTTAGCCTTTCATCTTTTAATTATTAAATTCCCTCATCATTGACCAGTGGTGTCTCTAGTTTGGTTAGCCACTGTTCAAACAATAGATCTCTTTGCTATATTGATTCATTGTTATTGGCTTCTATGCTGTTTGTAGCTGGTGCGCTGTACTAAATACCAAAAAGGAGGTTGTGTAACAGTTTTTTTTTTGTTTTTTTTTTAAAAAAACTATTTGAAAAAATTGCTTTTCCTGACAGGTAGGAAGATACTTTTCTTGTACAAGATATTTTACACAACTCAGAATAAATGTCCTGAAATACTATCCATGTTTCCACTATGCTGAGTTGTTGTGGGTCTGCCCTAGAAAGTTGATATCTATAATCTTGTCTGGAGCAGACCCAGAGTCCTCCTTGGGTGTTTTTTGGTCACATGCTATGACACTTCACTGTGTAGCAAGCTCTTTCTCTCTAGTAATTTGTCTAATCATGTTGTTAGAAAGAAAAAAAAAGATCTTGAGTTTACAAGCATCTTTGTAAATAGTTTTGTTTGGCCAGTTTTTATTTGGTAGATCATCTTTCTTTACACATACTTCTGTAAATAATGCTGTGAAGCAGTCCAGTGTTCATTATAGCAGGTACATCTCTGATTAGAGATGTTGTGGCTATGCAGGCAATCTAGGCAGAAACTCTGGAATCCTAAACCTATGTTTTTTGTGGGGGTTTTGGTTAGGTTGCATATATGAATCTCTAGATTGTGTAGTAACCAGGGTTGAGACTGTTTCTACATAACGATGATGTGCCAAGATCGCAGCAAGCAAACTGTTTGTTGCGTGTTCCACTAGCAATCATGAAAAGTTACTGAAAACCATGGCTGAATTGGAAGGCGGCTGGCCTGGGGCAGCCTAACACCTTACCGCCCCTACTGCTAATGAATAACGTTAATCGTGGAATAAGTATGCATATATTTTGAGATACTGGGGGAGAGAAGTTTGAGAAAGATAGCATGTGACCATGTCATTTCCACAGTTTAGGTGAATTTACTGGTCAAACTAGTTTTCCTGGTTGGAATGATCTCAGGCATTTCCTTCTGGTGTGTCTGTGTTTTTCCACAAGTCACTCCAGGGTCCAGCCAACCCCACACCACAAAGGCTAACTGTAGAGATTATATAGATCTTGTAACAAGGAGTCATTTTCTCTGGATTGCTTACCTCCATGAATGGTTGTCGTTTTGTTTTGGCATTGAAAGTAGAGTAGTATACTGGATGAGTGCTGGGTTTCTGAGGCTCTTAATCTGCATACTTGATTTGATTTGAATTCAATATTAGCTTTTAATCATGAAGAAATAAACCATTTGATATTCCATTAATCTATTTTAAATGGATTTTTGTATTTGTAATACGAGCAAGTGCATTCTTTACAAAATACATATAAATTTGTTTTTTGATTTCTTTTTAATGAGGATAATCTCTCTCCATCTTTCCCTTGGCTACATAAGTCTACAGCTCAACCAGATGGCCAGCATAAAATTCTTCACAAAAAAACAATGAGAGTTGATAAGAAACTGTTCCTACATTTTTGAAAGGTGTATGTGTATATAAGTGATTTTATTTATCTAAATTTGAGATTGTATTGTCAGAACTACTTTTCTTTTGTTGAATTATTAAATGAGAATCTGGTAACTATAGAATTGGGTGCTTTCCTGACTAACTACAGACCTTCATAGTAAGTGAAAATGATCAGAAATGGGGTCTGTCATGATCATCTTGTTTTTGCAAGACCCTGTTGATGCTAGAAGTCACTTGGCTGATCTGGTGCCATTACTTTCACCAGAGAATGCTTTTTTTTTTTTTTTTTTTTTCATTAGCCAAAAGATTCATGTTTAGCTATAAACAGGACAGATGTTATAAATCTTCTTGCTGCTTTGTTCATGCTAAAAATTTTTATTTGCTGCTTGCTGATATTAGTTGTAATACCACTGCATTTTCTGTTTGTAAAAATATTGAGGTCAGGTTGTCTGCTCTACTATATTTTTCTCAATTGTTCCAGCTACCCTTACATAATATATTTTAAAAATTAAGAAATTAAATGCTTTGTAAGTACTATCGAAGCATTCTGTAATATTAAGTTTGGTTGGATAATTGAGATTTTTGTATCATGACCCAAGACTTGATTTTTGTTCAGCATGTTAGTTGGATAGCACTGACATTTAAACTGTTGATTTTGAGCATCTGATAATGACTAAGTCTTCAGGAATGGTTACCCTTTTGCCTGAAAGACACCCTCATCAAAGGAAGGCTAAATGGTGGACGTTGGTTAGCAATGGGGACTAATTAGCAGATCAGTTTTTGATTACCTGCTGTTAACAATAAAATCTGACCTAAAAGATATGGAGGAGAAAAAATTGGGAATGTTGGGTTTGAGAATTCTCTCAGATCTACTTATTTATCATGTTTATCTATGTATATCCCAGATCTGTGACCAGCATTGGAATGCACAAGCTTGTTGGATGAAGCTATCAACAAGCTTGTATTACATCCTTTCTCCTGAAGTCAGTGGGTTGTGCTGAAAATGTGGACTGGGTGGAGTACTGTCAGGGTTAGGTATAATGTGGTCATCTTGTTACCTCAAAATACCTGACTGGGTGGAGCAGTGATGTGTAATGAATCTATTCTGTTGCTCCTGAATACCTGGTAGTTAAAGCAAATACGGAATCTGAAACTATCTTCAGTCTTCCAGTAATTATGAAAAAAATTCTCTCAATGCAACAAAACTACCAAATGCATTGCATTTTGTTTCTTTATAATGTTTTTCTTACTATAAAGAGAGAATATCCATCGATGGTGATTTTCAGGATGTGAAACTCTGTTTTAGTGAACTGAAAATCATATTCTGAAGTTTCTATAAATATTGAGGTGTTTCTTTGCTGAAATTTCTGTTTAAAGCCATTTGAAACATTTCCCCCTGCTCACATGATTAGACTTTTAATATTACACATTAAGTGTTCTAGTAATTTACACAACAAAATTCCTAAGATAAAAACAACATATTTTCATTTATCTGAAGTGAGATTAGTTTGTAGAGGTCTTAGTTAATACTTCACCTGTATAAAATTACATCCCTATCTAATGCGCTGGGATGGTGACCTTAAATTTCTATTTTCACATTCTTTGTACTAATATATAAGAGGCATTTTCATATTCCTACTAAAGTTAAATGATATTCAGTAGCTAAGCTATTTAAGGATACAATAGTCCTATAGAAAACAACGAGACTGGCTCATATTGCAATGCTGTCCATATATGATTTAGTTAAGGGATTACAATTGGAGAATATTATAACTCAGCACTGACCAGGTACTGGTGTATGCACCATCTGTTGGATTTCCAACAGTAACATTTTTTTAAGGTTTACCTTGTTTGTTTTTCTTTCTTTTTTTTTTTTAATGTCCTGTCAGCTAAGAAATTTGTGTAAATGATAAACTAGTTTCCAGGTAAATCTTTCCACCGCTCAGAGTTCTCAAGATAGCTAGAGGAGCGACACATTTTTTTCTGTTCACTTGCATAGGCTTTCTTTCTAATATGCTTATTGTTGATGTTCTAAACTCAGATTTACTACCATTTTAGCTCATTAAGAACAATGCAGTTGAATTCAAAATCCTAGCCTCATCCCTGGCTTTTGTACATTTAGTCAGTGGCGGTTTCAAAGGCTTTACTATATGAAAATTTAAAACTTTGAACTTTTCACATTTATTAATGAGATTTAGTCAAAGATGAGACATTTTGCTTGCCATCTAAGCTATGTAGATTTTTTTTCTTTCTGATATCTTCCTTACAGTTGTAAACTGAATTTTAGAATACTTTAATGAATTTTTTTTTACAAGTTTGACTCTTTGCTGCAATATACAGGGTGTCCCAAAAGGATGTATACATACTTATATGCTACCATGTGAAGTCATTGTGTTCCAACATTAAAACACCTGACTTCAGGTGTTTCCATTGTGTAGGTAAACCGTACAGGGATTTTTGGGAGAAATCCTTACTGTGCTACGGATCAGTTGAATAACTTGACACTTTCCAGATCTTGCACCATCAGATTTTTCTTTCTTTCTGTGAGATATGTTGAAAGACAAGGTGTATACCACAAAACCAGCTACCATCCATGAATTTCAGAGAAAACTGTTGAAGCATCAAACTATCCTCGTGAAAGTATGCTAATAGTAGACATTTTGAACACTTGTTGTAATGTATCATGCTTGTCTGATGTATAAAGTTAAGATTATACCAGACACTTGTTTACAAGGCTATAGAGAAAAAGTGCATCCATCTTATTTTTGATATTCAGGTTTTTGTATACACGATCAGTATTAGATAACAAGACTAAGATAGATCGTTTGTTGATCTCTATTTTGCAGATTTTAATCAGTACTTTAAGTCTCACCTGTTCCACTAATTAGACAGGAAATGTAAAAGGTTCTTTCCTGATAGTTTTCAATTTAAACATGTATTTTAGGTGTAAGAGGGACTGGTCCTCTCCTCATATCTGGATAGTTTGGTTTTTTTTAAGTTTACTTAGAAAGTCTGTGTTTTCAGTAAACACACTAACAGCTGACAACAATTTACAGTTAATGGAACTTTACTAAGCCAAATATGCTATGAATATTTTTTTTCATGTTCTATGCAACTCCATTCATTGTCCTTGGTAAGATTTCATAAATAATTTGGGAAATATTTTTTACTGTGGGCTTTGTGAACTGGAAAACAGTTATTTTTGTGGGGTTAGCGTAACATTCATTTTTCCTTGTTTGAGTAAACATTTGGGATTTAAATCGGGTTAAGTGTCATTCTCCTAGCTGCTAGTTCAGGTATGTGCTTGACCCTAAGGTGGGTGGGGGGGAGAGGGTGACAACCTACCACAGCACAACAATGAGAAGGGTTATTGCATGGCATCTTCCAGTTTGCTGAATACTCTGGCATGAAACACTACAGGCCTACCCTGATAGTGATGATACACAGTTGTAGTCAGCTTGGGGGGGGGGGGATCAGCATCTTGTTTCCTAAGAGCCAAAAGGTACAGCAGGTAAGACATGCAGAGACACTTTCTCAGGCTGATAAAGGATTAAATGCTACTCATTCAGGTGGTTGGTGTTAGGAGGTGGTCTGATACCCTGCCTCACCGTTTACCGTGACATATAAAACCGTCAAAAATTGGAGCTACATCAGACAACTGTTTGAACACCATTTGTCAAACTCCAAATCTTGCCTGTGTTGCTGCCGTTTTAAACTGCTAAGCTCTGCTACTCTTCGGTTCTATATTTTCTCGTGTGTGTCAGGCATGCTGCTTTTGTTTGTTGTTTTTAAGCCATAGGTGAAGGGTTTTTGATTGTAGAATTACTTGTGCCATATGCACATGTTCCAGGAGTTCGACCCGCCTCTGAAACTAATGTACATTTAAATGCGAAAATTACTTTTTTTTAATCTTTTTGTGGTGCGTGTGAAAGTTCTTGTATGCGTATGTATCTCCGAGGAGAAGGGAGTGGAGGGTGGTGGCTGAAGCTGTGTAGGGGCCGAAACCTGGTGTGGAGCAAGCTCCCGTTAAGGCAGCCAGAGTTACGCCCCACGTTAGAGTGACCGCTTCCCCAGCCAAAACACCAATCTTGGGGGGAAAGGCCTCAGCACGTCAAGTCCGAAACCGGTCTCGACGCACCTAACCTTCCCAGCCAGATAGGCAGGCCAAAGGCAAAAAGTGCCCCCTAGCCTCCACTCTTTTCGGGTAGAGGACTTTCCGACTGCCACCCCCTAAACAGAGTACTCGCCTCCCCACCCACATAAGGTTTACCCAAAGTGGTAGGTTGAGAGCACAATCTTTTTTTTTTTTTTTTAGGTTCAAAGAAATTTTATTTAAATTTTGATTAGTAACAAAAATTGATAATTTTTTTTAAAATGAAAGCCAGGTTTGCCTGAGAGATTAGTCTTTTCTGTCTAAGACATTCTCTCTCCATAGAGTTTCTACAGCAGATGTTCTCCACCTTCCCCTGCAGTTTCTAGTGTTTATTCTGTATCTCTCTAAGTTGTTTATCAGGTAGTGACTGCCTGAGCAGTAGCTGTAGGCCAGCTGATAATGAGTGAACTTGGCTTATAGAGAATAATTTCCAATTAGTTTCTAAATGATTTCTGAGGCTGCAGTAGACATAAAATCCCTTAATCACTTCTTAAAATGAACCTGTTACCATTTAGAGACACTTTTCAGTAAAACAGAAAATTTTGAAGTTATCTGTATTGCATGCAATACAGATTTTATATATAATATCACTATTGATTAGCTGGTGGAGTATTTATTCAGTGGGAGCCCCACTCCCCTTTTCTCACCAGAGCTCTGTTTATATCTGTGATATCCCATAACAAACCTTTACTTCTGCCAGAGTTTTTATCAAAAGGAACCAGCATTAAATGGATGGTCTAGTTTTTTTTTTTATTTGTTGCACTTGGCAAGAGCAAAAGAAATGAGAATGCCCTACCTAGGAAGGTAGGGTCCTAAATCAATTCTTCCGACCCCCTCCCTTATTTTAGTTCTGATTTCCCTGTAAATGAAACCTGCCAGTCATTGTGAAGTTTCATTTTATATTTGTTATCTATAAGTGTTTCCTTCTATTTTCAAAATTTGATTGCTGCACCGATATCTTCCTGAACTTAACTTACACACTCAAATCGGTGATTCGGATTTTTTGGGAGCAGGTTTCCTGTAAGCAGTGAATAATTAACTTATACTAAAACCCTGTGAACTATAAATGGTGTAGTTATTTCATAATGCCGCCCGCAGGTGAGTCCTGTTACGGATCATCATTCAGGGCCATAATACTTCATTACAGAAAAGTCTCTGAAGTTTATATTATGCTGTATCTTGATTTTAAATTTAATTAACTTTTTTTTTTTTATAATGGTCAATTTTTGTGTGTAGAAAGATGGATAATTAGACCATTAATATCAAATCTCTCCCCCATGTAGAGGAATAATTTAGAAAGAAAAACCTTCGTGTTGAACTGACTTAGAACCCATTAGCGCTTTATTTTGAGGTTAGCTTTGATGTTTTTAAATTGGTATAGTACTTTGTGGAAGTTGGTGAGGAAGCAGAAAATAGTTAAAATCTATTTTTTTTTTTTTTCATCCGCAAAGAGTTTAGATCTTGCTGACGTGAACTATGTTCTTTCTTTCCCAGTGACTTGTCGCATAGTAACAGTGCATGCTTCATAAAAGTGATGGATAACTGGGTTGGTTGGGACTTCCGCCCATGACTTGGCCGGTGTTTACCTAAGTAATGGCCTGGAAACCTCTACCAGGAAGTATGGCAAGTGTTGCTGGGGTTCTCTTGGTTTATCTTGGTGAACAGGTTGGATGCATCTAGTGTTTTATTCCAGAAGAGAGGTGGGGGCTTTATTTTTAAGGCTAAAATCTATTCATTTGCCTTTCCCTCTTACCAAGATGGTTTCTGGATCCGAAACTGTTGACAATTTTTATTCAGATAAGTCTCACAATTTAAGGGCCAGAGTTTACAAATATTTTCCGGTTTTTATCCAACTAGAATCTGATCATGGTTATAGTCTAAAACCAACAGACTTCTGTTAAAATCCCAGTGTTGTTGTCTATTTTATACCAGACGGATGATAGACTCCGCTTAGTACCATTTGTTTGTGTGGCCTAAAATAGGAAAGAAAAATAAAGTTTTAAATTGGAAAAATGGCTCAGGTTTTCCCTTCCAAAGAAGTGGAAAGAGACCTGGGTACTCGCTTGTTTGAGGAAAGGAAAGGAAAAAAAAAATGCCTTTTTATAGACAGGTAAAGAGTTAACATATCTTTGTTCCATTTATCAGTAAGTGTTGGAAATAGAAATTCTTTGAAACTAAATAGCTTAGCTTCAAAAATGCAGTCAGATATTTTCATAAGGTAAGAATTTTGTAGCTACACCAGTCTGTTTTGAAAGTACCTGAACAAGATAAGTTTTGTTATTCCATCACTTACTGGTAAAGTACTATGATGTAAAACTATAAATGGAGGCATATACGGATGATTATAATCAAGAGTGGCAAATTTCCACTTGCCTTGCACTGCTCCCTGGGTGTTATGCTCTTCTCGACTCTGGACCTGCTGAACAGGATGGATAATACCATTATATATTGCTCAAACTTAAATCTAATATATGGTGGTACACTGCAAGGCAATTTCTCTTGTGTGTAATCTGTTTATCTTTTTTTTTTTTTTTAAATGAAGTTTATTTTAGTGCTTATGTATTTTATTGGTCATTTGCAGGAAATGTTTTAATTTCCCACCTACTAATTTGACCGACTTGACTATGTGGACTAATGACAGAGGTATTTATTTAACCTTTGAGAAAGAGAGAGGAGGGGGGGGAGAGAAAATACAAAAATGTGATAAATCGGAATTAACATTATCAAAGTTATTACTATTTACTTAAATCATTAGGGGGTCATTTTCCTGGAATAGAAAATGATAGAATTCTGTTGTTTGCCTTTTTAAACCAGAATGGTTTGTTTAATTATGGCTGCTGGTCATATTTCTAAATGTTCCAGAACATGATTTTCCAGAATTCAATGCGAAGGCTTGCCTCCAAAATGATACTTCCTTAATCTCATAATGGGACAAATTTCCTTGTCCTAGCATCTGCACTCTCCTTTTACATTTGATCCTATTACTTCCCGTTTATGCTAGTCAGGTGCATATATTCAGATACTTTTCTAATTTAGATTTGAAAGTTTCTGATGTTCTAGGACAATTTAAAGTAAATTATTGGAGCATATCTCAGTTCGTAACTGATGCTTTGTATTTTCAGGCAAAAAAACTACTTAATAATAAATCTTTTGATTGTATTAGGAAAATCCAAAAATCTGAAATTTAAGATTTTGGAGGGAAGGCTTTTATTATCATCTGCAGATGTTTTCAGTGGAAAGGTAATGACACAGCAGACTTAAAGGCTGCTTGATCTAAATTAATTAGTGGTGGCTAGAACTGTTATTGCATCACCTTTATATTTTTGTTTTTAGAAAAAATAAAATGTAACCAAATACTCAGAGTATAATAAAGGCACTTAAGCATATGCAGGGTCTCTCTAAACATCCTTAGTAGGGCTGTAATAAAGTGGTAAACTACTTTAGTCAAAACAATATATCAACGTTTTTCTTAGTGTTTATTCTACTTGGGATAGCTGGTGATGGTTTTGCTGTCAAGCAGATGTAGTACATTGCTTTCCTTGGTTTTCTAGTTGCTTAAAATGCCATGTTGTCTCTGTATACACAAACTGATGGCTAATCTCTGCTCAGACAAGAGCTGAGCTGAGCTGAGCTGATTTCGTTAATGGAGCATTTCTCTAATGATGAGGCTGTTGGCTACCTTAGATCTTCTTCCCTTCCTCTCCCCTTTTACAGGATGTCCCCTCCATCTGTTCTCAATTTTTGGACTAAAATAAAACTTTTAAATTAATTTTTCTATTGAAGCACGTTTTGTCGTATAACTTTCTTGTGGTTTTGTTTTTGAAATGTGATACAAAATTAGAATGTCTTGCTAGGGACTAAAGTTTGATTCGCCAAGCAAATAAACAAACGTCTTAAGCATCACTAGGTGACGCATTAAGCGTTATAAATCTGGTGTATTTAAAATTGCTACAGCATACAAGTATAGGATGGAGATGCTATACAGAAAGTGAGATGATCAATAATTGGAATAAGAAATGCTGAACCTTATTAACACCAGTGTTATAAGCAGAGTGCTATAATAGATGTTTGCATAAAACAACTAGAGAAAATAGGGTTATCACTGGAGAACCAACAATAGTAGGCTGTCTAGTAGAGCAGGAAACTGCATGGACTCTTGTTTCCATGCCCAAATTCATCAGATGTCCATGATTGTCAGATCAATATGTAAGATAGATTGGGTTAATCGATGTTTCCACTGGAATTTAAGGATGTGGAGGAGAGTACATTAATTTTCCAAAAGTCTATTTTCTTTTGTGCTACATTCATAGTCTGTGAACATTTTGTGATACGGAGTACACATCTATAATCAAGAAACATTGCTAGGGTTGTGAATCTGTCAGGATGTGTAAGATCTAGCTTTGCTGAAACTGTGTCACTGCCTAGAGCTGGAAATACTAACAGGTACCTTGAGCCTGTTTCTTGTATTAATGTTTACCTGCTTGCCAGTAGTCTTGGATGTCAAACTGCCAAGGAAGTGTGATTGCTTGGTTGGTTATGAGCCCAGATTTAAACCAGACAGTATCTTTGTAATCATACTGGGAAAGAGAAATTCTTTTGTTCCAAATCTTGTTAAATTTGCATTAAGGATGCTGGTGAATACTTGCATGCAATGTCGTGATGTAATCATCTGCAGGTGTTACATTTATGATTGACATTAAACATGATCAAACTTTCAGGACATTATTCATTGCAATATCTAATTCCATGGCCTCCACAGCAATGGTGATTGGGGGGGAAAAAAAGTTAAATTTTGTTCTATGCCATTTTATAAGGTGCTGTGTGATACTGTAAACTAAACAAAGGCCATTTAATATTTCATCCTGTTACATCAGATAATTTTTATTTAGTCAGAAATGCATTTTAGATTATTCAGGGGCTTTCAATGCAGGAAATTTATGAAAATCCAGTGGTGCTCTTTACATAGGCTTGTGTGTGTGGATGGAGAATTAATTGAAGACCACATGAGAGTTTTCACGTAAACATGTTTGCTTGACATTGGATCACGACTTAAACTGAAAAAAATAACTTGACATTTCAAAAATTGTGAAGTTCAAAGGCAGAAATTTTTATTTGAAGAAAAACAAATTGTTGGAACCTATAAACCTATTGAAAATGATTAAAAACAGATTTGATAACTAAGGAAATAAACTTATTCTCATTGTTTACATAGCTTTGCTTTTCTTTATTGCATATTTACAAGAGAAAACAAAAAATTTCTATTTCCAACTGCAGTAGTTTATTTTAACCTAGCTTTATTTCTCCATGGTAGCAACCAGAGAGTATTTGTTTGTTATCCTAGCCTAGCCTAGCTTGGTTTCCATGGAAATCAGCTATGAGTCATGGTGTAAGATTTCTGTAGACCCAGACAAGTAGTACTAATGTGCTGTATGTAGCTTTAGATTAAAATTTCACTGCCAGCCTCCACCACCTACTGTTATTAAGGGAATTAATGCATTCTAAAGTTGATCGGTGGTGTATGTGCTTTTGTTGGATGAAAGCTAAACAGGGACATTTTTAACTTTTCTTTTTTTAAAAAAAGAAAGAAATATAACTCTAGGTGTGAAGATGAAGTTATATTGATACACTTCATCTTTCTTTTGTTGACTCTCACTACCACTGAGCTAATGGCCATGTTGTATCTGGATTAATTGGAATTCTGATCACAGGAAACTGTTTTCTTGAAAATGTCCTCCTTCCACAGCTATTTTACATTTTGACACACTATAGTTCAGTTTTGTTTGCATTTCAGTCATTAAAGTACAGTAGAAGCCATTTGTTAGTAATCCTGGTAAAGACTACTTGTAGTTTTTATTTACTCAGGAACCAATTCTTATCCCATAGATTTTACTGATAAAGGAATTAGGATATCAGTAATTGTCATTCCACTTGTTGAAACTTTACTAGAATTTCCAGGACCATATGATTCACAGAAGCCTTGTAATTGTATTTTAAAAATTATTAATGACAATCACAACAAATGCCTGTTGCTTTAACATCCTCAACACGTACTGTGAATCTTAAATGTATCTCTCTCAAAAAAAGAATTAGAATGAATCTTGAAGGTGAATTGGCCACCTTAATCTCTAGATCTTAACTCTGAGTCTCTTCTGAGATAAACCAGATAGAAGGGTTAAGAATAGGGAGTTAACTAATGTTCCACAGTTGCGGAAGGGCTTATGACTATTGATCTTAAGAGTACTTGGTGGCAACCCCCTTACAGAACAGTAAGGAAAACACTCGAGGTGCTGGGTGGTTTATTATTGTAGTGTAGTCCTTAAGTGAAGTGTGAACCACCTAGGGCCAAGTATTTCAGTGTTTGTGTTTTCAATCAAATTATAAACAGTATCATAGCAGGGGTCTTTTGATTCCAGGTGCTAATTGATCAGTAGTGATAAAAACCCTTTTTTAAAATTTGCTTTTTCAATTCAGGAAGTGGGGGAATCTTATGAAAACAAAATACCATAATTCATGGTTAAAGTTTAGGGCAGGAAGCAGCCCTCTCCCTCCTGTTTTCTGTGGGTGTTGTATAAATATAACACTAATAAATTTGTTTTTGTATGGAATATCCCATAGTTTATTGGTGAATGAGTACATTAAACCTTGCTTTTAATTATTAAATCTCAACTGGATTTTGTAAACAAATTCTGCACTTGTGGTTTATATCTACCCTTCCTTAAGTTGCATAGCCTGTTACAAGCCATCATGGGCAGAGAAGGGACACTAATGGCCTCAGCATTGCGTTCTGGGTCAAGAATAGTGGGGACTTAATGGGTGGCCAAGCTCTGTAGTTAACATATCACCAGATAAAGAGGGAGGAAAAAAAATTATATTTATGAATCCTGCTTGTTTGCTTACTGTGGTTGGTTGTTTCTTTTAACTAAAGAAAAACATCTGTCGTCATGGAGCGGCAAGTTCTTGCTAGCTGGACATGAAAGAATCAGCATGGTAATAAACAGATTAGAAGGAAATGATAGATTTAATACGCTTGGCAGGGGCAGCAGAAAACACTTGGGTTTTAATGTTAAATAGTTTCAGCCCAAACAAGGATGGATTAGTTTTGGGTAAATAGTGTTTCATTCCATTTGACAGCAAAGCAGCATCTTAAAAGTTGAATGCGTGTTTTCTTTAGTTTTTCACATCTAAAGCCAGAAAGTGGTTTAATCTTTACTAACAATCAGTTTTGCTTCATTATATTATTGCATTTCTTGGTGAAACATCAAGAGTCCTACATAAGGCCAATTCCTGTCGTCATAATTTGTATGCAATCTATTCTTAGCTCCATAGTATTTCAGATATGGATAGTTTTTTTTAATACTAGCATGAAAGCAGCTGGTCTTCGCATTAATGTTCACTTTTAAATTCAAAAGGCGAGTCTCCTCCTCCTCCTCTCTTGTCTTTAATGGTAAGTATTAGTATTGAGCAAAAATCGAAATCCCCTGATTATTGATTTCCACCTGCTCCAGGTCTCAGCTATCAAATCCCAGCACTGACTGTTTCTTTTGGATGAGTGTTGGTTATACTTCAGCTGTGTGCACTATACGATGCCATACTAATTTTTAAAATGCAACCAAAATGATGCAAAACAATGAATGAATTAGCAAGTAAATATAATGTGATGTGTTGTAGCAATTTTTTTTTTTTTGCTATGGAAACTTGTTCACGCATTTAGAACATTGGGCATGGATACTAGAAACTTGACCCACCATGGCATAGCAGCCTTCACATTATCTAGAGGAAGTTTGTGGCTTGTCCAATTCTCCTAATTGATTGACCAACCTAATGTTTTACAATGTAAGCAAGTTCTGGTTGCAAGGGATCATTAAACTTTAATGTGCTTTCTGTTAACAAGCACCTGCCTGCCATTAGTTAGTTACATGAATGTCACCTTTTTGGTTTTATTAACAGACTGGCAGAGTACCAAGAGACACCCCACTGGTTGTAGGGCACAGAGCTGCTGTACTCTCTATTGCCTGGTGTCCTTTCCATGATGAGGTCATTGCCAGCTCATCAGAAGATTGCACCATCAAGATCTGGCAGATACCAGATGGAGGACTCTCAGCCAATCTGACTGAACCTATTGCAGATTTGACTGCCCATCAACGGAGAGTGGGACTCATCATTTGGCATCCTTCTGCCAATAACATTCTGTTGAGTGCAGGTTAGTTTATAAAACTTGTTTTCAGTTTTGGTATTCAAAGTAGAAGAGATTACTTCCCTTACATAAATATTGCATATACTGTATGCCCTCTATCTTTCTGCGTACACACGCAAAGCGATAATTACTATTAAACAATGTAATAGAGTTTTTACTGACCTATTGCTTAAGTATAGATATACACAAATAAATGTACAGCTTCAATAGTAGTCAATAAATGTCCCAGGATTTAACTACTGTTTTATAGAACGTGGGAAAAGAACGAAAATTACTTAAATATTATCACTATAGAAGGAAAATTAACCATATAAAAATAATAAATTTTAAAATGTTTAGTTAATTTGGATACATGATTGATTTCTTTACCTGGCTTATTATTAAAAGATTGATTGGATAATGAAGAGTAAGCTTTATTAGAGCCATTGCACTTCCCTGTCAACAATACCCATTGAATACATTGTCAAAATAGTTTCTTGGTTTTTTAGAGATTGTTTAAATAAGTTCTATTTAACTTTTTGGTGTTCAGGAATCTTGATTTAATGAATGAATTTACTGAATGATCAAAGTAACTTTGGCTAATAAGTCTGTTCTTAGTAAACCATCTATTGGCCTGATTATATAAAATCTAATTTACTGAACATGTGCAATTTGTTAATTTTACCAGAGGAATCTCATACATAAAGGTGTTTGTTTGAGTTCTCAGTCCAAGGCTTGGATTAAACTATTGTTCAACTGAAAATAGGATTAGAGGTCATCACAGGATTCCATTTTCTGCTTGTTATAACAGATGTTGGTCTCATCAGGCCATCTGGCTATGTGCTAGAGGATTGCTTTGATCTGAATGCCATCCACTTCAGGTTTGAATTAGGGATTTTGATGTAGTTTCTTTAAAAAATCACTTGCAGAATTCACGCCTTTGGTCAGGGTCATTTTCATTCACTGCCTTAAGTGTGAAATTAAATGTACGATTTCTAATTTGCATCCTTCAGAATTCAGGGGGGGGGGCAGTTGACTCACTTGTACCAAGCTGACAAAAAATAGGCTGACTAGTACATTGCATGGATTTTTGCATCACCTTGTGCAGTAGTGCCTTTTAGCCATTGAACTAACCAGAAAACAATCTCATGCTCATCTTTTTTCCCAAAACACTAGAAATGCATAATGTCAGGAGTTTGCTGCTGCATTGCACAGTATTGTCATCTGTAAGCTTCTGAATGAAACATCTTATGTTGAGACAGCATGACTTTGTGGTATCGTACAAAACTTCGTGTTCACATTTTTGGGACACCCTGTAATTCCAGTAAACTTTTTTTTATTTGTGAGAACTGCTGTATTCTTAGTGATCCATATTTAGATTTACCTGAGTTTGTTGTCTTCATCATCAACAGGGTCAGATAACAAGATCTTCCTCTGGAATGTCGGTACTTGTGAAATGCTGACAGAAGTGGACATGCCAGACCTTATACTTTCGGCTAGTTTCAACTACAATGGCAGTAAGGTTGTAACAACCAGCAAGGATAAATTTATCAGAATAATAGATCCCAGAACTGGAGAAATTATACAGGTTTGTTTCATTTCTCAAATTTTTATATCAAATAGTCTTTCATTTGTAACACCTCGCCATTGTGTTTCAAGTTGTTGTCTTCTAACTTCATTTTGGTATAGTGTTCTCCTATAGGTAGCAGGGTCAATCATCTGATGTGAGTTGTACACAGCTTTGGTTCACTCTTCGCTGGTGACAACTCAGTTCGATGTACCTCCCATAGCATTTTAAAAAATATTTCTGACCAGTCCATTGGCATGAATTTTCTTCTGGCTCTGACTGTCACTTAACTGGCCTGCATCTCCCTCCTAATCTTTTGAACTGCTTCATATACATTGGATTGGCAGGCAGCTATAGTTGGACATTGGACAGGGCAGCTGAGGCATTGCAAGAAACATCAGCTAAGTTTCAAAAACAGCTTTGTTTTCTTTAAAAATTGTCTCCCTTGAAACAGATCAGATTGTCAATGTATGGAAACCTGGATTATAAAATGATTAAAATAAGTTCTATTTATTTGACAGTATCATGCCAGTTTTTTTTCTTGCTTAAAAGTTAAGACTAATTATGAAAATTTAATATTAAAGGTCATATCCTGAGGTTTTAATTTCATTATGAATTTTTTAACATTTTGTTTTTTTGTATGTGCCAAATAATGTATTTTTGATTACACGCAGCTTATCTTGTTTAGTATAGAGCAGCTAACTTGCTTTTTTTCTCCACAAATATTGAAAATAAAAACAAGATCAAAAAACTAATAAATTCGAATGTATTACTTATTTTCAAAATTGAAGGTTTCTCTCTCTCTCGATTCTAGCTGTAGGTTTTGCATTTCAGCTAACATACAGTCTGACAAATGTATGACTAGTATATAGCATAATTATGATGTGTGGCAGGAATAGTTAATACTTTAGTTTTTAGGTCTGTTCTAAAGTGTTTAGGCTTTTTAACTGTGCACATAACTAGGTGTGATAATACCAAATTGGGTGACTTCTGGTAATTCAAATGTCTTGCAGCATAATATATGATATGCTTATTTTCTGTAGTTACCACGGCACATGAGGTGAGAAGGTAAATTCAGTGGATTAAATCTGTGCCAGTAAAATTCTTTAGACACAATGAGTGTGAGACACAAACATCAACAGGGATTTGGATAACTAAATAATAATTTAATTTAAATGCATCATGATTTTAAAATGCTTTGTGTGTGGCATTTATTTATTTATTTATTTATTGTTCAATCTGGCCAAAATTGGCTAGACATTGATGAGTCATTTAACGATCTGTACTACATGTGGGAGGGTGCTGGTTCGCTGTGTCACTTCCTCCAGCTATTTACATTGCTTCGTTTTTTGCAAAAGTAACTTTACTGGTCAGTCTTAACTTGGATTTTCCTTCTGGTGAAGTGGAAGTCTTGAGTGCTTTTACCTTAGATCTCGCGTTTAGTTGGTTGGACAGCGATGGAGATGCCACACAGACCCAGAGCTGGCAGCACCTGAGCACAACTAGCGAGATGAAAGCTTTCCTGGCAGCAAATATCACCATAGATCTTATTCCCTGCCATCTCTTGAGGATTATTGCAGTGACTACAATAGACTTAGTGTCAAAAGTGATGACAGGGAGGAGATTGAAGAAACCCACTCGGTATTGGCTCCACATTTTTTTTTATTCGCACTATAAATTGAATTTTAAAAAAATTTGAGCATATTTCTTTATTTAGATTATCGAACTGTGCGCTGCCATTTGTGCTTTTAAGTAATTTCATGATGACCTGATGTTTTTTTTTAATCGGGTAGGTGCACTTTTTGCAGCCATCTTTGAAATTTTTGAACATGTGTGCATGTAAAATATTACAATTCCTGACTGGGAAAGGGTTAATAAAGAACATTAAACTGGCGAGTTTTTAAAAGCCATTTTTTAAGCTGCCATTGTTAATTTCTTCACATCATTTCAGGAAGGTAAAGGTCATGAAGGGTCAAAGGCATCACAGGTTGTCTACTTAAAAGATGGGAGAATTTTCACCACTGGATTTTCAAGGATGAGTGAAAGGCAGTATGCCCTATGGGATGAGGTATTTTTAGAGCTTTTATTCTTACCAATAAATCTAGTTTTTTTTTGTTATTTTTTAACTTGCAAAGACTCTTTTTTTTTTTAACTTTTCTTAATCATTTTTACTAAATAGACGAGGCCAGTAAGTCCACAAATCTTGCTTTTTGAAATGCACAAGTCATGTGAGACTGCCTGGAGTAGCTGGCTACCTGTGCTTAGTTATCAGCAACTGATTTACTAGAAAAAAAAAAGACACATGTTGGATAGTAGTTTAAATATCAAAACCCACATGATTACATGCATACATTTTATGTTAAAGTATTCATTGTTTTTATTTCCAGAAAAATTTGTCGTCACCTTTGCAAATAGATGAGGTTGACAGCAGTAATGGCGTAGTCTTCCCTTTCTATGATCCAGATAACAGTGTAGTTTACACCTGTGGAAGGGTTGGTATCTCGGCCTTTTTTCATGAAGAAACAGAATTAATTTAACCCTGGCTTTGTATTTAGATTAACTTGTGGAATCACACCCATTTATCTTTCTCTGAGCTCTTTTGACAAAAATGTTTTAGAAATCTTGATTTGTTTTGACTAAGAGGAGAGAAACCTGAACCAGACTGTTTGTGGAAGAGTAGTAACAAAGATGGTGATTATTGTCTTCAATGGCATGGATCTTGTGGGAGGCTTCTTGATTTAAAACTCTGACAATCTGATGATACCATCTAATGAGGATGGAAGTAGATTTTGATGAAGTAGGATTTCTGAAATACAGTGCAGAGACGTGGTTTGATGAAAATTCTATTCACAAAACTAATTACTGATGAGAGAAGGAAAACACAACTGACAACTTAGAAATTCTAGAGAGAAAAAAATTGAATTAGATTTACCTGTAACACGAAATTACCCTATATAGAATTTTTTTTGTTTGTTTTACAATTATCTATTAAATCTTTTCTAAAAAAAAATAATAAAAAAAAAAAAACACCTGTAGCTTTTGTCATTTTTGGTTTGTACATTTAAGTGAGCGATGATGGGGAGATGGAGATTCCCTGGTTGTAAATTATTATTTATTTTTTTTTTTTATTAGCAATGCTGGCTTCATCTTTCCATAAACAATCTCTTTCTTGTGTGTTTGATTTTAATTTTTGTATAATAATTTTAAAATAAGAGTGGCAAAAATTTAATACAGTGGTTGTTAAAGAGAGAGACTGGTGGGAGGAGACACTGTACAGAGCGGCTTTTGAGGTACGGTTGGTGTAATTAGGGTGAATTAACAGTTCTTTTCAAGGAAACTCTCTTGAATGAGTGACTGTTTTTTTTTTCAGTCAGTCATAAACAAACAAGATTTGTTTTTGATTATTTTCTGCACAAGAGAGTTCACGGACCTCTTTTTGTTGTTACAGGGCGACAGCATCATCAGGTACTATGAGATCACAACAGAGAAGCCGTATGTGAATTTCCTCAACTTATATCAGAGCAAAGAAGCGCAGCGTGGGTTTGGATTTATGCCGAAACGTGGTATGAATGTGAACAACTGTGAGATTGCACGGTAAGGCTTGGTTGCTACTTCAGTCCGATTGTGCTTGTTAACCCTTACCTATCCAGTATGTTCTCTATCTGATGGATAGAGCTTTGGGGGAAACTATGCTGAAAATCAGTAACAAGAAAATATGAACTTGTAATTTTTGTTTTAAAATTTGGATTTTAGGTTGTCTTTGACTCAAATCATCTTACCACGGCTGTTTTTAATACTTCCTAAGTGACTGGCATCTAGAGGTCAGTGGTGTCTGCTATAACTATAGGGTGTGTTTGGAGTCTCCCAAAGTTTTTTGGTATGGCTTATTTTAGAAGTCTATCAACACAAAAAGTTAGCTAATATGCACTGGAAGGATGCTATAGATTATCGTATCTAGTTGGACTTCACCCTAGAGGTAGTAGCAAAATAAATCTGTTTAATAAGCAGTTTCACATATTGCCCTTGTCATAATATTATATATAACATTTATTATAACATAGTTAACACCTGTACATGTACAAGAAAACAAACAAGTCAGGGTTATCACAGGAAGTTTGAACAACTGAGAACTTGATTAGATATGAAACTGGATGATTCACAAACATTACCTGCTCCAGATTTTTCCACAGGCAAGTTTACATCACCTTTAGTGCATTCAGATTACTGGGAAAAGGTTATGGGAGCTTTTGGTCAGGATGTGATGTATATGCACTCTTGGAGTACTTAGGGAAGAAGCACATGCCCCTGTCTTTTCTTGATTCATCTCTTAAATGGCAGAATACTTTTGAAATAGTAGGAAGGGGTTGTTTTTCTTTAAAGAAAGAACATAAGCTACTGAATTAAGGTAATTCTTGAATGAATATCATTATTTTTAAGCTTTGATTCCTTCAAGTCATTTGTCCAGGGGCAGACTGAGCCATCGGTCAATCGGGCACTGCCCGAGGGCCCATACCTACAAGGGGCCCACAGCTGCAAGAGATTCCCATATAAATTCTATTAAATGAATACTCCAATATACTCCAGATGCAGTCTGAGACAACTAATTTTTAAATTTTTTTTTAAATTGACACCCCCAAACAGCCCTCCCCTTATCTGGCGCTTTGTAGCCTCTGACATCAGCACTAAGGGGCCCAGTGAACAGTTATGCCCGAGGGCCTATAATACTCTGTCTGCCCGTGCATTTGTCTATGGTACCCAAATTCATTAGAAGTGCACTGTCATTATTTAGCTTATATTCACAACAATGTCTTTAATTCTCTCTAAGTTTTTACTGTCCATGTGTCTGTCAGTTCAGTGTGTGAGCATAGATGGCCTTCCAGCCCGGTTGTGCATCTTGACAAAATCACATGATGGACACACAACCATTATAGTCAAAGATAGTCTTTCAGCTTCTGTCTTAATCATTTTGAACACCCAACAACTAAACAATTTATGCATGGTGAAATATCCCATGCACCAGCTAGCTTTGACATGCTGCTTCCACAAAATGGTCTAGACTAGAACTTTATACCCTCCTTGACATGGTTTTTTTCTAGTAGGGATTTTCAGTAGGTTTTTTTAGCTGGCTACAGTCAGAGTGCATTGCTAGCCATAATTTTCAGTGTTATTTTACCCTCTTCTCCACTCAGCTAGTGTTTTGGGTCGCAATGAAAGTGATAAACCGACAACCATAACTAATAGCTTCAAAAGATTGAGAGCAAACAGAATATTCCATTGATTTAAGTGATGCTTTTCATGTGAATAATGATGATAATGGAACCATGAACACCTGGGAGTTGACTGTAATGACATGAAAACAGTATTTTAAAAAAATAATTTCTTTTTATCTTGCCAGGATCTATAAACTTTACAACACCGGCTTATGTGAAGTGATCCCCTTCACGGTTCCTAGGAAGGTAGGTTTGTCTGTATGTCTCTTACCTACTCTGTATTTAGGATGGGCGTGGCACAGCGGCCTTTGTATCCAAACAGTTCCAGGGTTGCACTACTACACCCAACTGAGGTGAATAGAAACTGGGCGTGTCAGCTACAGATTGCTCAAGCAGGTGTTAGGTTTTAATAAAATTCTAAAAACACAAATTTTAAAGCAGTTCTCATGAAAGCATGGGCAAGGTATTTAAGAAACTAAGCAGGTATGAAAACCAATCAAGGCTGCTTGTGACTTGATCTAATGGCAATGATTTGGTCTTAAATATCAGCCATTGATGCATGCTTCAGCATTAACCATCACAGCTTCACATCGTCGTTTTAGGTAGATGCTCATGGGTTTTTTTTTTTTTAAAGTAATGAAAGGTATAATGTTCCACCTCCCTGTTAATTCATTGCTGGTGAAACACGGGATTCCTAAAGTTCATCTTAAACTGCTCAAAGAAAGAAGGATCAGCATCGATGTGTGGTAGTGATTTAAATGTTGATTTAAGAGAATCACTGAAAGTAATAAGGGAGCTGAAGAATTACATTTGGTTGACAGATTCCTTAATTGTCGACCTGAAATGAGTGGATTTGATAAAATGTCTTTATTGAATGGCTAACCCAAAAATAAATAGCAAGTACATAAATGTTTCGCTTATGCTGCTTTATTTTTAGTCTGAGTTGTTTCAAGATGACCTATACCCTGACACTGCTGGGACTATCCCTGCCCTTTCTGCTGATGCTTGGTTGTCAGGGAAGAATGCTGACCCCGTCTTGGTGAGTATTTAAGCCTCGTCCCTTGGCGCCAGAACTTAGTTTTTGACAGAAACACAGCAGGAATAACATTCGAGGCCATACAGTCAATCTTGGTGTTTATGTCCCTTTTAGGTATCTCTAAAAGAAGGATACAAACCTTCGGAGAGAGAACAAAGCAAGGTTGTTCGCAAGTCGAACATCCTCGACACAATGCCGGCAAAAACCACTGACACCACAAACAACGCCACGAACAACGCTGCTGCTCCCACTCGTGTTCAAGCACCTGCTCCACGTATTTCCAGCGATGTTTTAGAATCTGCTGCAGCTGCTGCTGTTCCCACGCTTCCTCCGGTAAGTTGGCAGTCCTGCATCTGGGGAAGAGCGATGAAAATCTCTCACTTTATCTACTCATTGGGAAGATACGTTCTGCCTTGTTAAACATCAACAGCAAATGCTGTTGCCGGGTGTGAATATTTAAAAATGTCACTCCGATCACACACACCTTTCAGAAATAAGGAGCTGTTCCCTCTAATCAAGGTCTTAACTTTGATATGAAGTCTTTAAGTCTGTTTCTTTCTCCTGATAATGGGATCATGGGGATTTTTCTCATAGATGTAATGAAACTCTAACAGATATTTCAACCAGGCTTCATTTGTATATCTCTGGCACCTGTCAGGAATTTGTAAGTATTTAAAGGGTTTTGTTGTTTTCTAAACATCAAAAGGCACTCCAGTAATAAAATTATTTGGAGGTCTCTACTTAATGGTTTTTGTTTTCACCTGTTACAGTTGTCTCAGGTTTTTCTTTGGTCACATCTATGTGAAAGGTTTTTAGAACTCCATGTTAAGAACAAATCCGATTCTATTATTTACAGATTAAAGTAAAATTAAAGTCAGTTGGAGTTTGTTCATTTGTTTTTTTATCTGTCAGTTGTTGAGCTAGAAGAAAACTTCCTCGTTCTAAAGGTGGTCATTATCGAGGTAGAATACTTCTGATGGCTTGTGACTGCCCAGGATTCTAAACTGACATCTGCTGTTGAAGACTTGTTTCTAGTTATTTTGTGACCAATTTTGTTTTAAATGAACTCTTTGGTCTGCAGTTTTTCACTCTTTTCTTTTTAAGGATAGTGCAAGTTTAGTCATTAAACAGTTTTCTGTCTCATTTTGTGGAGGAGGGACGATCTTCCCCTGTCGGATAATTCTAAATATGTCGTGTCAGATCAGACCTAGTTCAAGATGGTCTCTGCTCCCTAACATCACTAGGCAGCAGGAGGTGCTCAAACTTAAACAGAGCATTAGAAATGTTTGTGATTGTTTTGTTCTCTCCCCTGTTGAATCCGAAGAATAGTTTTAAGTGGATTAGTCAGCTCTGTACCTACTACATTCCAGCCGACACCGTTCCACGTCTAAACAAATCTCAGGTGCATTGGTCTGGAGAATTCTGCCACACAGTTCCTCAGACACCTGTGTTTATTGGTGATGTATTTTGTTTCAGCTTTCAGCCATGTTAAACAAAATTTAAAAACGTACACAAGCCATTTCGGGTAATTCTCAGATTTCCATTTTTCTGCTCATATTAATAATTTATCCGTTTCATTTGCATTTTTAGCCTTAATTTGCTGAAAACAGATGATTTTTCTTTTTTCTCCCACTATATAACTTTATATTTCTTTCTAATTGAAACTTGTACTCTTTTCAAATGTTTTAAAAATCCTGTTTACTGATTTTATTTTTGATTTGCAAAATTGAGGTAAAGCTTATTTTTTGCTTGTTTTTTTTTTTTTTGCTTGTTTTCTTTTTTTAAATCTTTTTTTATTCATGCAGGCTTTTGATCCTCAAGGTGTTCTGGATGATATACGAAAGCTCAAACTAATTGTCAAAGCCCATGAGAGGCGAATAAAACAACTAGAGGAGAAAATAGAAAAACTTGAAGCTAATACGTCGGAGGAGGAGGCAAACAGCGAAAATGTCTAATGTACAAAAACACAATAGTATGTCCAAGCTGCCTTCTGTAGTGCACTAGTCTCATGCTTGCATGTCGCTGTGAGGTGATGGTGTTTCCACGGTAGCATCACGGCAGGATAGCATTGCTAACCACCAAACAGCCTGCTTGTGTGTCTTTATTCTCCTAGTAAGAGTTTACTACTAACCCAGTGCTGTGGTTTTACCGCCTGACTTTCACAACTTAGTGCTGGCATTTCCACTCCCCTCCACAGATGGTTGTCACATCCAGACCATCCTTCTGCCATAACTCCATTAGGGGGGGGGCGTCCTCTTTTGGACACTTTCTTGGGGGGGGTTTCTACTGTTCCAGACAGGTAGGCCACACCTAGCCGATTCTGAATGACCCTTCTGACAGCTTCTCTTGGTGTGCTGCTGAGCCAGCATCCTTCAAAGAAAAGCTGTCAGAGCCTCATCTGTTGTTATCACGCATGCTGCCACTCTGGAATAACTCCATTAAAATCATGCAGTCAGACTGCTTAGAAAAGTCCCTCTCTTGATCTGAGCGGCATTGCTTCATTTAATCTTTGGACATTAAACTTTGGAAATTCTTTAAGAAGGATGAAAGTACATATCACTTTTGTGAACTAAGCATTTGCTGAGATATGTCAATAAATTGTGTAGTAGATTTTTATTGTCTTTCTAGCCAATGTTAAGAAAAAAAATAAAGATTGAAGCTGAATAACCCTAACCACTAGAATTCTCCTGAAATGCTATAACAGGGGAAGGAATATTTTTAATATCATTTGTAAGCTGAGCTGTTTGCGTGGTTGATGGCAGAATCACAATACTAATGGTTCTTTGGCTTTGTCTTACTCACTTGTACTACTTAGTCTATCATTAGTTTGGGTCTACTCTCCAGTTTATTTATCAAAACCAAATCTTTCTATCTGCAGAGTATACTTACTAAATAACAATAATCACATAACACATTTTCTTCTTCATCTTTGACTATTCAAGAAAACAAAAGTTTCATATAGAGGTGTGCGTGCGTGTGTGTCTGTCTGCGCGTCTCTAAAACAACCACTAATGGGGCCTGGTTCTCTACATCGAATCATCAAAAATAGTCGATGTAGCAAATTGTTGCTGTACTGAGAAACCTTAACAACTTGTTTCTGTAGTTTTGCCGTGATGCAAGCTGCTTAGACTGACCCCTTTTACTACCAGCAAAGTTTGCCTCATTCTCCAGAGTGGTGGTGTTCTGGTTTTGTTATTTGCTGAACTTTGCTGTAATGCTAACACATTTGTTGACTTTACCCTTGAGATAGATTGGTGTCTGCAGATATTTAACACTGGCCACTCTCATCACACACACACACACACACACACACACACACTCTGCTCTAAATAGCAATCATTGCAGGGCCATGAACACAACACTGCTGCTGCCAGTGGCTTTTACTTTTTATCCTAAAACTGGAGAACATGGATGAATAGGGATGCTCAACAAATTTGAATTCTACAAATATGTACATTGCTTGTGTTACTTTTTCTCTGTGTTAGAAGTGTTGTCTTGTGTATTGAAGCATGACAGTTCTAATATCTAAGCTAGAGGTGGTCAGTAGGCTGTTCTTCAGAAGCTCCAACCACTCACTCAGGTAAGTCGATAACTTTAGGCAGCTAAAGGTTTTGTTTAACATCTTAAACAAGACTACACCAACTCCGAGTGAGAACTGTGGGCAGGCTTAGATGGTATTAACTGTAAAAGAGGAAAGAAATGAGTCTGGCTTTTTACTTTGCATGTGTGACATTTTTCAAATAAAATCTGTCAGCATAATCATAATTTCTGCTCCCTCCCAGTTTTATTTAAATATTCTTAGTCCATAAATAACCTTTTCCTGAGATTTCATTGGTGGTAATACACAGATATGTTTTGTTGCTAATTTTGGTGAAAAGTTCAGCTGGCTGGTTTGTTTATTTTTTTTTTTTTTGGAAAAATGTTTTAAAAAAAATCTCAAATCTTTTAATTTGAGGCTTCTCCAGCCGTTCTGAACAAAACAATAGAACATCACTAATTATTGGGAAAGCAGATGACATCTCTACTTGCGTTTTTTTTAAAAAAAAATGTTTTAGAAATGAGTTGTCTTTGTTTTCACCTGACCATGTCCATGCACCATTGTTAATTAGCTTCTCGTTTTGCCAGTGTTTGCATGCTTGAAGTATTAATGGTGATTGTTGCTTGCAGTAGATAGATTCTCAGTTTGTCTTATGATCACTAAGCATTTTTAATTTTAGAAATATAAGTCATTCATTGCTGTCGTCTGATGTTGATCATTTATTAAATTTCTCAAACCTGCAATGTTGATTGTGAAAAGTAATATTTCAGAATGTACCTCCTTTTTTTCTTTTAGCATTGTGTTGTTTGACTGAAGTTTACAATTCTTCTTGAGACCTTATTACATACAGGCTTTTATATATATAATGATCATTAGATTACTTACTACCCTACTCCTATACCAGAACAATTTGTTTTTCTTCTCCCCTTTGTCTTTACATGCCTGGTGGGACCTTTAGATTTATTTAGCTCCCTTCTGATACAACAGCAATGCTTGTTTAAGAGATTTAGATCATAGCTATGAGAGAGAAAGACGCAGTGGTTGGGGGGTAATCCTTTTGAAAGCAGCTTTACTGTAAAATATGCCTGCATCTGAATTCAGAAGAATTAGAGGAGGAGATTTGGTAACTATATTAATACAGTATTTTAAATCTATCATGGCCACAGATAAATGCTAAATTCCAAAACTAAACCACAGCTGTGGCTCTAACTTCACCTTAGCCTTGTTCTAGAATTTTTGGTGAAAGCTTAGCAATTATGTTATTAACTTGCAAACAGACGAGTCCACTTACAGTAGCAACCTGAACAGTTTCTGGGAAATTGCTAATACATTCTGCTGAGTCATTAGTAGAATGTAAGCTTGCTAACACTGTTTTATAAATATAGCGGTTTGAAAAATGTGCCCCTTTTATGTTTTTACAAAAAATTCTTCAAGATTAGCATTCAAGATTCTGTTAACTAGAATGATTTATTATTATGGCTGTCCTTTCCTGATGCAATTTCCACAAGAACTTCTGTAGCTATTCTGAACCTAGTAAAGCTGGTTTAGTATAATAATTATTCTCTTAATAAAAAAAAAAACACAGCAGAGGACAAGATGAAGAAAATGCTTAGGTGCTTTGAGTTGAATGTAACCATCACTGACAATCCATGAGATGGAGTCGGGCCACCAAGCAACAATGTACCTTACTTCATGCGGGTGAGATTCTTAAACACCTGTAAAGAGAGTAAGGGCTGACTGACCACAAACATGACCTGGTTTGGTTAGACAAATCTGATGGTGATGTTGCAAACTCTGGCTGATGGCCGGCAGTCTGAGGGATGTTGTCATTGGTGTAACTTCTGTCTAACAGTTGCAGTAAATCTACTGTCATAATGGTGTCTCTTTCCATATTGGTCACATGGAATGACTGTTGATTGCGTGTACAACTGTGGCTGACTGACATCCCACCGGAACCAAGGACAAGTAAACTTCACTAGGTAGTTGTCCATTTAAGTTACCTTTTCTGTAATTTGGTTGGATGACCAATGCAAAGCCCATGATGTTGTTAACAATATGCTCACCATTGATTTATCTCAGATTGTTGCCCTCCCCCATCATTTCTTGCAGTCTTAAGGTTGAATCTATCTATCTCAAAAAAAGAGAGAGAGAAGGCATGAAGATGTTTGGGCAAAAGAATTGGATTGTACAAACACTATTTCATGTTAAATTAATTCTTTAAAACATT
This sequence comes from Nautilus pompilius, assembly GCA_018389105.1. Classification (NCBI taxonomy): domain Eukaryota; kingdom Metazoa; phylum Mollusca; class Cephalopoda; order Nautilida; family Nautilidae; genus Nautilus; species Nautilus pompilius. The sequence continues at coordinate 803,008 of JACATO010001900.1, forward strand.
TTTGCTACCATTACTTTCTTTGCAGTGGCTTTTATACTGAAGCTTTACTACTGTATCTTTCACACAAAAAAAGAATGAATAAAAATGATTTGTGTGATTACTGTATGCTGCTCAGAAAGTTGGGCTTTTTTCTACAGGACAACTAGTTTTTTTTGTACGCTTATATTAACACTGGTGTTCTGCAAGGGGAGATAACCTCTCTCTCAGCTTACCTGATTAAGTACAGATAGCTACTGTTACGGTGATATAAATATTTTAATAGGAAAATTTATTTTGGGAAGTCTGTGGCATTGCATGCAACACAGATGCATACTTACGTAGCCAGGTCATGACCCCTAAGATTTTGTGAAGGGGTGGCGCTCTACGTGAGCCGTGTATTAAAATTAGTCGTCAACAGGTTTGGGTTGTAACAGTGAGTGCTTGCCAGTTCCATACAAATGTATGAGTGAAAGTACATGATGGTGGTTTTTGCTTATGCAGGTTGTATGCCTATGTATCAACTCTCTTGAAACTTAACAGAAAAAACTGGGTATCACTGAAGCATCAGCTCACTGAGTCCAGGTATCTTTTAAGTGAAAACAGCTGGTGCTCCACCTCTGATTTACGACGAAGCCGACTAGTAGATGTCCTTATCGTCGTCTTTAAATAAGAAAGGTTCGGTAACCCACTTCAGACCGATGCCAGTCCTTGCGAGTCACCGCTGTTTGTTTTATGCATTTATAATAACAAACTTTCTGGCTAATCAGATGTTTTTAAAAAAATTTTTCTGTTTCAGAAATTTCCAGATGGCTTTGATGAAAACTCAGTTCTTGAGGAGCTGAAGACCCTGAGAGAGCTGGTGAAAAAACAAGACAGACGGATAGAGGACCTCGAAAACCGACTGACCGCCATGGTGAGCGGCGATGAAAACTTTGCCAACAAAGCTGAGGAAGAGGACTCTTAGGTTGCTGGGGTTAGCTCTGCCATGACTAGACTGTCTTTAAATACACAACAAATTAGCTGCTTTTTTTGCACAGTCAAAATATTTTAAAATTTTGTTCAAGAGATATATTCCCAGCCCTGTTTCTTTTTTTTCTCCTGTTATATATATATTAAAAAAAAAAAAAACATGTATACCTATATCCTGCTGTCTAAAATCAATTTTTTCCTGTCTTAAATGATCAATGATAAAGGCAGCAACGTTATTTTTGTGTAGCCATTTATCAGTAAAATCATGCAATTCATCAGGCTCGAGCTGGACACTCGAGAGGTTGTGCCTTATTTCCGCTATGATGTCTTAGTATTTTTTTAGACAAACTATTACTACTTAGTAATGCAGATAATTATGACAAATAAAAGAAATGGTTTGCTTATATATATATTGGCTACTTAAGGAAATGTTTTTGTTATATCGTGCTGCTTTGTATAAACATCTTGTTTTATTGCAAGGTGGTTTTCATCTACTTGAAGTCTAAGAAACACTATGTGTTTATTATCCTTGTATTTTTGTAGTTCACTTCTGTCTTTATTTCTCATATCTGTTCTGCAGTCTATCATCAAACATCACTAAGGAACATCTTTGGCTGTTCTCTGAATTTCTGCTGCTAGCTAGGTACATTATCACTCCTTGATTCGGTGTAAATGCCATCTTGAAATCCTGAAGAAGATGCTAATAACTCTGGCTTTGTTACTCCTCATCATGCAGACTTCATTACTACACAAATTAAAGGCTCAACTTTGTCATTAAAATTCTATCAAAAACACATTATTCTCTAATCTGTCCTACTACTGATCCTGTTTTCTTTTACAAGATTTTTTAAATGTGCTTAACTGCTGGTTCTATTTAGTAGCAAAATTTTTCTTGTGGTTCCAAAATCTTCTGTGATACAATCGCCTGATCTATTTTTTAAGGAATTTTATGCATTATTGTTCTTGGCTGTAATCAGAAGACAATAGTACTAACTGCTGCATACCTTAAACTCATGACCTTGTTACTACTAGAGTTCATCTGATAGCATTTAGGAAAATTCTACCTTCCCCTGCTTGATGCCAGCTGATAAATTCTTAGTTCTTTCTTTCTATTGCTAGTTTTTTTTGTTTTTTGTTGAATCTTAAGGAAAACTATTGTTTTTCTGTGGTGTGTGAGTCCAAGAGGCAATTTCCCAGATACTAAATTCACTTTAAATATTCTACACACTAGATTTAAAACACCAACATTTTTAGACATTTCCCTCATTTTTCTTGATGTTAACAAAAGGAAGAGTGCACTGACCATTATAAAATAATTACCATTATTGTACTTTCAGTTCTCATTAGTAGATGCAGGATAATAGAATATCAGTTTTGGAACATCTTACTAAAATAAAATATACGAGCTGCAGATACATTCTAGTCTTTTCAAGAGGAACTATCTAAAATCAAGCCTCAATGTGGAAATTTTAAAGGAAAATGGCTTTTAGAATAGAATTTAAATAGTGTGCAGGGAACAATGTTTGGTGTAATGACCTCTCAACACCTAGGATCTGATGGTTCTCGTTTTCTTCAGACATGCTAAAGTGAATAAACCTATCACCTTAGGTATTAGATTTGTTCATTTTTCCAAAATCTAATTTGATGTTCTTGCTTTAGATAAATTTTAAAAATGTGCCGAGATGGTGGCTATTGTTTCTGTACTGCTCCTTACATTTGTCAGGACTCGCTGAATTGCTTGTTTTAACTTTTGTACCAAACTTTTCTTCAAGCATGAATTAGCCTTTTGTTAACTGATCGGCTTACGTAAGGTTCTGCATTAATCATAAAAGGAGTTGATTAGAGGAATGAGATTGCACTGAAATAGTCCTCCCTCCGTTGTAACGTTCAGTGGCGTCCTGCTGCAGCCTATTTAAGTGAACTGCACAGAGGACGAATGAAATCTGCCTGGGGAGGTTAACTGTCCTGACGTACTACAAGAGCACTGCCGAGAATATCGTGGGATCTTAAGACCTGCATTCTGTTCACAACCGCCATCTTTGTAAGTCTTCATGCGTTAAACGTGTAGCAAGCATTTCAATTTTTGTAAAAAAAAAAAAAAATTTAAAAAAAAAAAAACGTACAAATATTTAAAAAAGTGACAAGTGAAATAAAATCTGGGTAAGAAAACCAGTTCTCAACTGTTGTTGTTGTTACTAAATCTGTGAGGGGGAGTGGGTGCATGCTAATTGCTCTTCCTGACAAGGAGAAGGGTGCTGAGTGTCACTGGCTGAATGATTATCTCAATGACATCTTGTGAATGTTGGGGGATTCCAATTTGCAAAGGGAAGCGGCTCGTGGATGTAACCCTTAGAGGGTAGAAAATGCAACCATTAGAAAGAAAATGAATTTATAGTAACATTAGTGATTAATACCATCTATAATCACAACAGAAACTGGTTAGAAAATTTTAATAGTAATAGTTATTGAAGCCACTACATTCCCATTGCTTGGTTTTTCTCTGATATCTACAGCATTTACATTCAAGTGTAGGGGAGAGCAGGGCCCACACTAAAATATTTTTGTGTTAAAGGAAAGGGAGGTAATTCTAGCTTGATGCATACAAATGACTTCTCAACATCTAACACATTTTACAGCTAAACTTGGTCCAGTGTTAATTTTCAAACTTTTTTTATAAAATATATACCAATGATACCCAGTTTAATTAAACTGACTGAAGAATTGCCCAAAAATGAGATAAGATCTTTAGCCGATAAACCTTTGCCTCAAAACTGGTCAAGAAACTTACGCACATCACAAATAGGCGATTGAAATGGCCAGAAATTTGGGAAGGGGTTGGGGTTATATTCAGAAAGCTCATCATGGAACCAAGATGTTACCAGGGTGCTGGTGGCTGGCTGGCATGATAGAAATTACATTGGACTGGTGTGGAGTTCTCAATGACCCGTTTTAGTTAAGCTTAACATGACAGGTATTAGGATTGAGTTAAAGAACATAGAATCAACTAATACTGGTTGCCAATTTGAGCTGATGTGAACCAAATTAGAAAAGTTCTTAGTGCTGACATATTGTGGCAATCTTTCAGGTTTGGCTGTACTGGAAGGGGAGTAACTCTAAATGCCATTTTTGTAAATACCAATTTCTTTTGTTATTTCTTTGTCGAAATTGTTATCTAGAGACTTGTGTTTAAAAACAAAATATAAAAATACTGTCAGTGTTAATGCAGAAAGGCCTTCAGGATTTAACTAAACCAAATTATTTTGGAAGTTTGCTCCTTATTACTAATTAAAGAAAGATAAGCAATGTTAAGAGTGCTACTAAATGTACTAAATGAGTTTTGGTGTACACCGACTGCTGCTATGTACCAAATCAGAATTCAAGACACTGGTCTTCATCCAATGCATCTGAAGAATCTCTTGCATACAACATCCCCAATATACATAGTCTGAAATTGAGAATTTAAAGCTACAGATTTATTTTCTGTGGTCAATAAAGTTGTTGATCAGTATTGTAGCAAAAGCAAATCTTCCTCTATGTAGAATACTACATTGCTACCAAATAAGCATAATACTGCATTAAAATCTTACCATAAGAATATAGACAAACACACACCAGCATTCACAGAAATTTCATCAAATGTTTGCATAAAATCCCAAAAAAGAAAGATTAATTTTTTTCCTTTTTACTGGGAACATTAGATCATATGCTGGTTGGCTGGAGGTAACTTGTCAGGGTGGTCGAAATATTGATACTCTGCACTGGGTTTTACTAGAGTAACACCTGTAGTTCTTTGAAAAGTCTGTTATCAATCAAGTTAAACTACCAGTTTACAAGAGGATCATTGCCATCTAGAGGATGTAGTTATTTTCTTCCATATAAATAATCACTGATGTGCTGTAGTGTAAACAGAAAACTGAGCAAGATTCTTACCTGTACCAGCTCTTCACCATCTAGTTCACGATGAACTACCTGTGGTTTAACTCCATCTTCTAATGGTTTCTGATCAATCTTTAGTTTCCCATCTTCCCAGGATGCAATGCACTAAAAGCATTTAAAATACCCAACAAGTCAGCTTTAATTTGTATAGAATAAATTATTCTGAAATATTTAAAGAAACAAACAAAGGTGCTTACCTAAAATGTCTTAAATCAAATCTAATATCAACACACTGATTTTTAGTTTACAATGCAACCAGAACAGGTTAGTAGTTGTTCCTTAACCCTTTGAGTACAATGCCTATATATCTATGGAGTGGGTATTAATTGTAACATAGTAGTCCATAAATATACATTTCCAAGGTATTGCAGGCTATAGGATGCCCATTGGGGTCAATACCTAATCCCCATAAATATCAAATGTAAAGGGTTCATTTAGTTCAATGTTTTAAATACTTCATTATTGGTCAGACAGCTGAAACCTTACCCTAAAACTAAAATTGAAATTAGAGAGAGAGCAATATATAATATAATTGTAATGTTTAGATTTGATTTAGTATCTAAGAAGAGGCAATGTTTTAAAAATAACTCCTATAAAGTGGTCATTAACCCTTTTAACCAATTTGCCCAATATTTTGGGCTGACACCAATGTTACACTACCCCATAAGCTTGATATATTAGGTTGTTATAAACGTTTTGTTGGTTTTTATATTATGTTAATTTAGGGTTCATTTTTCGCATGCTTGTGAAGGTGTATGTAGATAAGTTATATATCGTTTTGTAGCCTGTGCTTTGGCATACATTATGCAAAACCTACCGTTTTATAAATCATAAAATGGATATTTATTTCAGAGTTTGGAGTGAAGCTTGGATAGAAAAGTTTTCGTGCCATTTTGCTTCATGAGTTCAAACCAGGCCACAAAGTGAGCGAGGCAACTCGTAACATTAAGCAGGCATGGGGCGAGGACACAGCAAATGAGTACACAGTACAACGGTGGTTTGAAAGTTTTGAACAGGAGATGTAAGTCTCAAAGATAAGGAACATAGCGGATGTCCTTTGAACTGTGGTGATGACTGTCTGAAAGCCTCAGTTGAAGCTGATCCAAGAAAAACAGTGAGAGAAATTGCTGGAGAGCTTGATGTGAGCACTGCAACTGTTTTCCCGGCATCTTGATGCAATCGGCAAGGAGAAAAGGCTTGACAAGTGGGTGCCTCACGAGTTGAATGAACAACAACAAAATCGTTGATTGGAGATCTGCTCTTCGCTTGTCATAAGAAACAAAAACAACCCATTTATTGACCAAATCATTATGTGTGATGAAAAATGGATCCTTTACGACAATCACAAACGATCGGCACAGTGGCTTGAATTAAATATTGTTCATCAGAAACTTTCCCAATGACAGCTGGTATTGGTGACTCAAAGAGGCTCAACCCTGCTCCATAACAATGCTCGTCCTCATGTTGCAAAAGTGACTCTTCAGAAACTGAATACTTTGGGGTACAAAGTTGTCCCTCACTCAGCCTTTTCACCAGACCTTTCTCCCACAGACTCTGAAATTCTTCTCCAACCAAGCAGCCACTGAAACTGCCTTCCAACAGTTTATCAATTCCAGATTTCCAAAATGGTATAAACGCGCACATGACTCGTTGGCAGAAGTGTATTGATGGTAATGGAACTTTGATTAATAAACTTCACATTCAGCAGCGATATGGAGTCTCATTGTTGCGGTAAAAAACCGACAAAATTTTTGTAACAACCTAATATCAGGCTCCGAGCAAATGACCGTGTATATTTACAGTAGTCAAAGCAAGAGAATTATCAGTGATCACCTAACAACAGGACCCTAGGAAACAAAGTTTGCAAATGACGAATGCCGGTGTTTGTAAAAGGGTCAAGGTAATGATCAAGTTGGACCAGCAAGATTCAAAGGGTTAAAAACTACAAAGAACTTTGTAAATACCAAAATAAATTTAGAGCCACTATGAATGGCAACTAATAAATATTACTACCTGGCTAAAACAACTCCCACACACCAATGTAAACAAAAGGTAATAACAGGTGATAAAACTACCGTGTCTTGATTGAGGTTGGTTTTTTTCTCACTGCAGTGAAGTGTGGTACTCTCTGGTAATCCTTCAAAAGCAGTTTTAACTCTATTCCTTAGAACTTTCCATTGAGGAATTTGAGACATCATTTTGTAGCATTTCTTCTGATTGCTAAATACTAAAGGTTTAGATTGAAAACATGTCAGAACTGAACAAATAAAAATTTCAGGACCACTATATTACACAAGTCACCAGCTTCAAGTATTGGAAACTACAAGCTAAGCAACAAATAATAATAATTTTAAATTTTCCAAAATGGTTAGTTTCATTCACCATATGATTGATACAAACCCTGCTCCATATAACAATTTTTATCAAAGCAACATGTAAATTATGAATAAATTTGAGGGGGTGTAAAGGGGAACAAGAAATTCCAAGAATGTAAACAAAAAAGAATTAGGAGGCTGTCAATAGAGAATGTGGCCGTGACAGCATATGACTCAGTGGCTCTTCATGCTGCTTATATCAAAAATAGTGGTGGGCAATGAAGTCCATTTTCTTATGAAAGAAGTTTGCTGTTATTGGAGCAATCTTGGAGGGAGGCAACACATCATCCATGAGCATCCCAAACATTCTCATTAGGATTTAGCTTGGAGAACATGCTGGCATATCTCCAATTGCACCCAGGTAAAATCAGACATAGGAATCCAGAATTTTGTCCTTGTACCTCATTGAAGTCAGGTTACCTCCCTGACACATGCAAGTCTGTATGGTGTGACCAACCTGCCCAGATCAGCACATCTATACTACTATGGGAACCCCCTTTCCATGTTTGTTGGTTAGTTGCATTTCACATTCACTACAAATGGATACATGGGGTAAGTCATGCTAATGGCTAACTCTTAAGTCATCAGTAAAGAGAATGCAGTTCCACTTGTGCAGTGTCTGAGCAACATGTTCATGGCAACAATCCCACTGCACTCCAGTGTACAGCAGCAGGTTAAAGGAAATCATGCTATGTGTTGTCTTTCACAGGTCTCTCTTTCATGAGATTGAAAGTGATGCCAACCCTGAGAGATCAAATGCAAGTTGGGACAGTGCTAAAGTTGCGTTTTGCAATCCAAAAGTCAGACACAGCAATCGACTGCTGGGGGTGTGACCATGGTCGACCTTAAACTGGTCTTCAGACAATATCTCCATGCATTTGAAATTGCTTCCATAGCCAAGAAACAACACTTCTGTTCACATTTAGCTATTCCACCACCTGGCTCTGTAAGCGTCATCTCTGTCCTACTAAAGCTATCCACCTTGAAGAATCTCTAAACATATACAGCTAAGCCTTCAAAACAAATATCTTAATAGAGCCAAAATTAATATGAAAGTTTTTTTTCTCATCCTTATACCAGAGTTAATTTGTTCGTTTCTACTGTAATTCATTTACATATCTTTCTATTTCTGTTTGTCACCTAACTCTTGGAAACCAGTGTAGTAGTAGTGAACAACAACAACAGAATTGTTCAGTTTCAGGAAAACCTATCATTTGATCAACCACAACATTTTTCTACTACTTAGGAAATCTCCCACCACACCTGCTGTACCAGATGTTATTTCATCTAATATATATGCATGTATCTCAGCTGTCTTGTGACCAAGAATCCCCCACAATCACACACATTTCATATTTAATCTTATAGTTTCTTGCCACCATTAGTATGCATGAATACGTGTGTGTGTGCATCAGAACAGCATCCTTTTTTACAAAATAAACAATTAGATTATATTCAGTTCATCTCTAATGGGTCTTACCTTCATTTTGACTTTCTGAAATTCTCTTGTAAATTCCTCTCCTAACTTGAATGTCGCCTCCTGGGTCATGAATGATGTTGTGGTAACTATGTGGATTGTTTCATCATCATGTATAGAAATTTTCATTTCTGGACTCGATAGTGCAGCCATTTTGCGTATTATAAAATTCAATCCTGGATGGAAAATATATCAAATGTTAATGACAATCTGCCAAGATCCAAGGATGGGAGGGAGAGAGAAAAAAAGGAAACTATGAAGAACTTATTCTGTCCAAACGTAACACTGACCAACTGATTTTGTTTCTTCACATTTCTCCTGGAGATTTAACTGAAGCAAACCATCATCATTTAAAATGCTATTTACTTGTTGTCAAAAGTAAATAAGTGTTATTTCAATAAGACACCTTCCAAGAGTCCATGAGGTACTCAGGTGATGAAGCTTATTTAATAAGTTGTAGAGATTTTTAAACGCTGAAGATTACACCTGACAGTGCATGTCGTCATTAATTGCAACATAAAAATTAGTTAGCTGGTTATCTTTTCCTCTAACAAGTCGAGGCTTTCTAAATTTGCATATGGCTGAACCCTGCTGTGACTAAGCAGAGCTCCAGATACAACGGTCATGTCAAATTAGGAGAGGGAAGCTCATCCTAGCAACAACAGCAACTCGTTTCTTCTCAAAGAACCTGAAAACAAAAGTTTCATACGTGCGGATGAGATTAATTTCCAAAAGAAAGTAAACGAATCTGAACTATTAATCGTAAAACAAAGGTTCAGCCCATGACATATTTAATGCCCTGAAAACATAAGTAAGTTATGCAAAGTAACAAAAAAAAATTTATTTTGAGTCTCAAACTAGTGTTTTAACTAGTTTCAAGTTGGTCGCGACCGACTGGCGACCCCGCCCCCTTCGGCACGGGACCAGGTGCGCGGCCCGACGGACCGACTGCCGTATCAAGTCGCGACCGACTGGCGACCCCGCCCGCCCCCTTCGGCACGGGACCAGGTGCGCGGCCCGACGGACAGACTGGCGACCCCGCCCGCCCCCTTCGGCACGGGACCAGGTGCGCGGCCCGACGGACAGACTGCCGTATCAAGTCGCGACCGACTGGCGACCCCGCCCTCTTCGGCACGGGACCAGGTGCGCGGCCCGACGGACAGACTGCCGTATCAAGTCGCGACCGACTGGCGACCCCGCCCCCTTCGGCACGGGACCAGGTGCGCGGCCCGACGGACAGACTGCCGTATCAAGTCGCGACCGACTGGCGGCCCCGCCCTCTTCGGCACGGGACCAGGTGCGCGGCCCGACGGACAGACTGCCGTATCAAGTCGCGACCGACTGGCGACCCCGCCCTCTTCGGCACGGGACCAGGTGCGCGGCCCGACGGACAGACTGCCGTATCAAGTCGCGACCGACTGGCGACCCCGCCCTCTTCGGCACGGGACCAGGTGCGCGGCCCGACGGACAGACTGCCGTATCAAGTCGCGACCGACTGGCGACCCCGCCCCCTTCGGCACGGGACCAGGTGCGCGGCCCGACGGACAGACTGGCGACCCCGCCCCCTTCGGCACGGGACCAGGTGCGCGGCCCGACGGACAGACTGGCGACCCCGCCCTCTTCGGCACGGGACCAGGTGCGCGGCCCGACGGACAGACCGGATCCCGAGCACCAAATTAATCAAAAGAGCGTAAAGTCTACACGGAGAACAGCAGCAGCGCCGCCCGCTCACTCACCAATTTCTTGCATGAACTCATCGAAGTTTTCACTTCTCACTACCTTCCATTTTCCCTGCATCTTTCGAATTTCTTCCAAAGCCATGATGGCGAGGAGGAGCGCAGTAAGTGGCTGGGTCACTGTGACCTGGCCTGGTGGTAGGTCAGGGACCCTGCCGCGCATACACAATCCAATCTATTCAGGGAAATCAGACTCAGCTTAATTTTTGTTTGTTTTTATAAATGATAGAAATTAAATCGACATATATCTATATCTCTATACACACAGAGAGAGAGAGAGAGAGAGAGAGAGGTTTACTTTTTGTGTTAATCATTTACGTAAGTGTTCCCGCCACGTGACGCCAAAATTTAAAAGGACTGAGCAAATCTATTTTTTTTTTTAAAAAAAGAGAGGAGTTCTGACAGCGACCTACCTGGGCATTTACTTCTTTTAGACCTCATGACCCCGCCGAACGTTTCCTCTGTTTCATTTTTTCATATTTTACACTCCTGAATATCTTTAAAATAAGCTACAGTTTCTGAAAGAAAAGCCCTCAAAGTTAGCTTCTGAACAAGGAGTTGTGTGATGGGAGAGGTAGATCTGAGCTATATATACAAATGATGAATACACTGCAGCTGTTTGATTTGTTTATATCTAGATAACCTAAGTGGATGGCCTTTCCTATACATAATACGCGAGCACACTTGTGTAACATTTTACTCACTTCAACCATCTCTTAATCAGCTATTCATTAAATTGTATGACCACCACCCCCCCAACAGCTGGGTCAGACAAATCTTTTTCACATCTCACTAATAAGCAGAAACCCAGGAATATTCTAATCAGTCAAAATCACAAAATGTATCACGTATTGTGTGCAGGAAAGCTGACCACTCGTGATGCTGAAGATTTGGCAGACTCTTTATACAAATAAATACAGCTTCCTGGATGCTAGAGCAGAATTTAAATTTCCTTCATCCAAAGTCTGTTCTATTCTCCCCCCCCCCTTTTTTTTCTGGCTGGGCTGACAGAATTTGGTTGTTTGGTTAAAATGTCTCTTCTAGTTGCTGAATTACCACGAAGCTAACCTCTAGTTAATGTACCCATGCTATCTTCCCCAGCATCTGCAAAATATTGCATAGGCTAAGTTCCTTCAGAGTTTCATAATTATTGAGTGAAATAACAACAAAACACTAGTATTTTTTTTTTCCTTTTTTGATTTAATAAACTCTAGGATAAGATAAGCAATTAAGCATTTACTTCCACATACTTGATCAGTAACTAAATGTTACATGTTAAAAAAAATGGATAGGATCCAATAAAATTAAAGTATCTTGAAGCAGTGTGCCAAAATCAAGAGAACTAATTGGTCTCTTGTTAGCCTGCAGAAAATTTATTTGGCTAATAATACAGTAAATTCGGATATTTGTTCTGGTTTCTTCTGCTTATGTGTAATTTCTCCTATGTCTAATCTGAAGACTTCCATTTACTTATCCACTCCACCCCAGAGAGGGCACAACAACAACAAAGCAGAAAACAGCTATGTTGTATTAGCTAAATGTAATATATAAAATAAAATTGCTTTACTTTCTGATTGTTAACAACACTACAGCTAATCTTTTGCCTATCCAGTAGGTTCTGTTAATAAGCTATTGCATGACAATTATCAACTGCCAGTTTTCCTTGGAAGTTTGCTATTCCATCGTCTTTTCCAACAGCTCCATAAAAATATCAATGTCTATCTTCTTCACAATTTCTACATTGGGAGTCTGACCAGTCTGACCAATCCAATCTACTACCATCTGTCCCCTGGTGATTTGACCATGAAGCTCCAGTGTGCAGTACACTTTCTCACTCTCTAAGAGGGCAGCAGGCTTTAGGGCAATGGTCATTGCTACAGGATCACAAGTTCTGTAAAAATTCTGCTCTTTAATTCTCCTTAACTCCAAGGTTTTCTTGTTGATATCTCTGTTAAATCGGCCCTTCACTGTGTCCTTCAACATCCAGGAATTGCACCAATCCTGTAAAACAATGACTGCGACTCTGAATTGACAGACTAGTGGAGTATTTTTTTATCATTATTCAAACATGTTGCAATACCAAAAACAGTATGGAATATAAAAATCCAGTTTCTTATTTTCTCTCATTAACATTAAAAGTTGATATCTAATTATAAGGGTAGGTGGAGTCACTGAGGAGACAACATTTGAGCTGATTCTCTTTCTCATCGACCAATATTGAGCATTAATGAAATTCAACATTTACTGTCTAAGACTGGTAGAACTTTAATATTTTTAGTTTCACAGCGTGAAGCGGTGAACTCTATTTAATATTTTTTAAAAAAACATCCCTATTGCTCAGATTCACCAAATTTTTTTCATTTGAATGACCCTGGTACATAGATCTTTTCCTTTTCAACAAATATTTTCCTCTTCACGAATATATTTGTAATAATTTTACTAGTAATTCCAAATGATGTGTGTAATGTGTTGGTCAACTAAGACTGCATGTGCTAGAGCCAATAGAAAGTATCGTAACCACAAGTACTGTTTAAGTATTTGGGAATTTTAGCTAGTTAAAATAGAAATATTGGAATAGTAGTGCATAGAAACAAAAACCCAATTATTAACACTAACCCAACCAGATACCTCTATAGCGATTCTATTTTAAGCTGGGTGTAATTAAAACATTCATATAGACCCTTTCAACGCTAACTAAAGCCAGGGTTTTACACCTGTTGAGATTTAAGGTGCAAGGTACTCACTAAAAAGTAGACATTAGCTTTTCTGTCTGCCCAGACTCTATTCAGTAGCCCTTCTATCTCCTTAGTACACTAATTTAACTAAACAACAATCTGATAAAATTCACAAATCACAGGTAACTACCAATGTCAATGGATTTTCTGTGCATGTCTCCCAGGACACCAGTTTTAGTGGACATTTCAGATCAGATAAGGTCACAAAGGCTGCCTCAGGGTCAACACAAAAATTAAACTCTGCACTCGTCGTCACATTTCCAATTCCTACACGAATAAAAATAAAAAACCCTCCATCAATGTTTGCAATGATGGCAAAAAAATAAGACAATAACAGTAAATCTCTGCCAAAGCCCAACTGTGATTTCCCAGGATTGTAACTGATCCAGCTACAGGAACAGCAACTGAGACAGCCAGCCAGGTCCATTCAGTCTCTAGCTTGGGATGAGAAGCAGAGCAAACATCATCATCCTACATCCTAGCTCACTACAAACCAACAGATCATACAAGTGCTGTTGGCTTAGGTAGCCTTGATTACCCGATAAACAGTTTTCAGTTTAAATTATTACAAAATGTTGAATTACTATTATACAAAGGTCTGTCCAAAAAGAAACCAAACTTTTAAAACAGCACTGTATATCAGTAACCTTGACCTTCAGTCTAATAATAGCTGCATCATGCCATGTCAGTTAGTCATCAATCTACATGCCCTAAAGTGAACATATGTTTAGTGCACTTGGTGATTTGTCACAAGTTGAACAATGAAGGATCTTGAAGAGCAATGTGTTTGTGTGAAATTCTGTTCCAAATTGGGAAAAACTTTTACAGAGACTTTTCTAATGTTGCAACAGGCCTATGGAGAGGGTTGTTTGAGCCGTACGCAATGTCATGAGTGGTACCACCATTTCAAATTGGGAAGAACATCCCCAAAGACAATCCCAAATTTGGACGACCTTCCACGACAACAGACAACGATCACATTGAGAAAGTGCGAGCTGCGATCCATGGAAATCGTCACCTGACTTTCTGCGAAGTTTCCGAAGAAGTAGGCATCTGTAAAAGTTTGTGCCACATGATCTTAAAAGAAAAATTGAACATGCATCGTGTAGCTACAAAATTTGTGCCGCATCTGCTGACAGATGAACAAAAAGAGAACCAAGTCACAGTCAGTCAGGAGCTCTTTGATCGTTTGAATGCTGATGAAAGCTTTCTGAAAAGTGTCATAACAGGTGACGAAACGTGGGTGTAGGGCTATGATGTCGAAACAAAAAGGCAGTCATCACAGTGGGTTGGATCATCGTCACTGCAACCAAAAAAAGCACGTCAGAGTCACTCAAATGTGAAGGTGATGCTGATCGTCTTTTTTCATTGGAAAGGCGTCATTCATCATGAGTTTGTTCCACACGGTCAGACGAACAATAAAGAGTTTTACCTGGATGTCCTGAGACGGTTGAGAGAGGCAGTGCGAAAGAGGGAGGCCTGAGGCATGGAAAAACAAAACCTGGATGCTGCACCACGACAACACACCTACTCAGGCATCACTCCTTGTCTGTGATCTTTTGGCAAAGCACGAGACGACTCTTGTCCCACAGCTGCCCTACTCTCTGGATTTGGCCCTTTTTTTTGTTCCAAAAGTTGAAATCCACCCTGAAAGGTCACCGATTTCAGACGATAGAAGAGATCGAAGAAAATTCACTACGAGAACTGCACACTATCCCTGAAAACGCTTTCCAAAATTGGAAAAAACATTGGGAACGGTGTATCAACAGTAGAGGGAACTATTTTGAAGGAGACAGGTCTGATTAAATTGCAAGTAAAGCAATAAATTTGATTTTTAAAAAGTTTGGTTTCTTTTTTGGACAAACCTCGTACACAGCTATCTACAATACCCAATAAATCAACTTAAGAAAACAATTAAGTAGCAATACATTGTAGTAAACTAGAAAATAAGAAAAATTATGCAGACATAAGGGAAAAAATTGGAAAACTGATCATCTAGCTGAACCCTATCCAGACTTTTGTGGTCTAAGGATAGACATGTAGCAGCAGTCAGGAGAGGTGTAGGGCACTAGCCTTCACCTGGATACTGTTGGAGAAGAGCTTTTGAGGGATGGTCGAGGTGCAAGCTAGTCAAGAGTTACGTAAACCTCTACTAAAAGCCTTAATTTTTTCAGATGTGGGAGGCACCTGGAATCCAGAGAAAACCAATGCAATTAGCTGATGAAGAGAAGCGAGCAGAAATTGTACCGGAGACAGGTGGCTGATTTAGACTGGGATTCAAACTTAGCCCCTTAACTTCGCAGTCCAGTATCTACTAGTGGATGGATAGAACACCGTGCTGCTTGGCAGAGATCAAAAGTCTGTTATGACTGTAGAAGTGGTGAATGAAACACAATATATACATTTAGTCATTTTCTAAAGGTAGCTAGACAAACTATTTTAACATTTCAAAGATTAAAAGGTCATATAAACTTGGTTTGTTTTAACAAGTCTACAATATCACTTGATTAATCTCACAAATCCTTCCATCTTTTTCCACCACCACTACTACTATTACTACACACAGTTTAGTAACTTTTCAAAATATTGCTTTGCTAGTAATTCCCAGTCCACTAGCAAGTAGTTCTGATGCTGACACACCGGTTGGATCTTTTTTCCTTGACTCTGATCTAGTTCATGCCACACAAGTTCAATGGGATGGACTAACCATGGCTCTAAAAAGTCCCCAAGCAAGGTATTGTGTACTGACCTTTACAGTGTGCTTTAGATCATCATCTCAATGTCATCTATCAAATCAGGCCCTGACTGAATTGCAGGGCATTGTGGAATATTGCAATCTCTCTGTCTTTCTCTTGTGAGAATCCTGGCAATTTTTATCAAATTGCCAGGTTGTATAGTCAGCAACACCCCCCCAACTTACTTTTACATTTCCACCATCTTTCTCAACTGTGGGGAAAACATAGCTCTCCTTATATTTTTCTCTGGCCTTTCTTTTAACAGTGTCATCCCTCAGAATAAAATACTCCAAACCTGCTATCATCTAACCACAATGCACTGCTGATTCAGAGCATAGTTCTGAACTACTCCATGAATGTTGGAAAGGAATTGTGCTAACTGCCTACCTATCTTCCCATTCCATGGTCTTCTCTTACACCACCATGTTTAACCCAAACTTCCTACACAATTTTCCAGTGGGAGTAACCAGCTATATTAATGGCAGCAAAACATGGTTTTTTTCATACAAAATTTCATTTTAAAGTGCCATTTTCTTCTGCCAGACAAAGTGATAGCAGTCTTTAATAATGTCCATTAACATTTATACAAAAGCACAATATGAATTAACAATTATTCAAATTAGTAGCAAAAAATGATATCAGATGAACACATTATCCTGCTTTCAATACAAACTAAATTTAACATTCATAGAAATAACTTGCTGGGTCCATTATGGAAAAGGCCTGAAATGATAGCAGTACCACAATTGATTTTTTACATGTTCTGACACATGGTTCATCTGATTTTTTGTATTATTTTGCTGGAATAATTCATTTTCCGTAACAATAAAGTGTTAGAAAGTACAGACATCAGTTCTTTTGTATCATAGACTCAAATTATGAACATCATTTTGTGTGTGTGTGTTGTATGCTCACTTTTTACTGAATTGTTTGATTTATTATTCATTGGTATATTTCCACTTGGACTTACTTTTAGGGGTAAAGGGTTAAAAAAAGAACAGACTCAAAATTCAAATCATTTCAAGTACACTAGATAATTCTTTCTTTGTTAGTGGGGCTGGCTTAGATCACTGTAGAAGTTAGACTGCTAAGATGGGTAGATGATCTTAGAAAATCATCAGTAACTTATAATTTACTTAATGGGGAAGGGGACCCTATACAATCTCAAATCTGAGAGAAACCATCTGAACCATGCACCACATCTGTATGTTGTTTGCTATCTGATGCATGTTTGGCTTTTCCTTTTACACATTTTGCATTGTGTAGCGATATTTGCCCTCTTTGATGGATTAGTCTGGCAGCAGTAGCAGGCAATGATCTACTAGGTTTTGGGATTGAACTATATAAACAAATCTAATTTATAATGCCTGGATTTGTGAAGGTTTAATGAGAGTTCTGTGACATCAAAGATGATTTCCCATATGCTGATGTAGTCCATACCTCATCCAGTACTAACAGCCCACTTTGGTCAGTAAGAGTCATCAACACATGCCTCAAGCTTAATAAAACAGTATGTGCAGGGATCCTGAAAGATATGCATATAAATATAGACTTTAGCAACCTAGTGTGGGTTCTATCAAATAAAATAGAAGGATATCTAAATGATCCCATATGGAACTGTAGAAATATGCTAGATAGGAAGAAACAATTATGTAGAAGGTCATTTAAGTATTACTGCTTGCCAACTAATCATTCTATTCTAGCTGAGATCACTTTTGTAATCCACACCATGCACTCACTAAGTTCTCAATTTTTACTTACCTTTTTAAATATGAAAGTACTGACAAAAGAAAAAAAATCAAGCCAGAGAGCTGGACAGAAGGCACCAAACCAATGAGCAATTACACTATAGTTTTCCATTCTACCAGCTGCACTAACGTAAGCTGGTTTTATTCTCTATAACTCTCTCTCTCTCCCATTAATATTTAAAACAGTGGTTCGAATCAAGAGTATTTCGTAGCTAACAGAAGGGACTGGTTTCCTCTTATCACAGTACTTGGTTTGACCAGATATCAGTTCACATCATTGTCAAGTTGCAAATAATGAGAAAGTCAAAACCCTGGTACCTGACTTAATTTTAAACTTACTATTTTAGTACAGATACATCTCGTGTATTGGTACTTTCCACACATTCAACTGTTTTGTTGTTTGTTTTGTTTTTTTTAATCAGGTTTACACCTGATAAAAGCAGCAGGTATGCAGCTTGAATCTGGTTTCCATCTGCCAATAATTTGAAAAACTTCTCACTTTGTCAAGATCCACAGAACTTTGGTAATGGAAGGTGGCATCTTCCTTTGCCAAGCTGTTCAGTAAGAAAGTTTTAAAAAAACACCTACCATGTATATTCCCACCCATGATGATGACTTCCTTAAGATGTTTGCCTAAATCTGGCTGCAGCCGGAGAGCAAGGGCAATGTTTGTAAGAGGTCCAACTGCGACAAGAGTTATCTCCCCTAAAAAAAAAAAAACAAACAAACATATGCATCTACCTTGAATATCATAATAAGGTGTAGTAACATTTTAAAAAAAAACAACAACAAACACCATTCAGAATTTGAAAACTGGAAGAAAAAGAAAGACTTCTTTTTTACCTGGATGCTGGTTAATCAGTTTAATCAGAGCTGTCACAGCATGGTCGGGCTGGATCAAATTGGTGTCAACCGCCACGTGGTCAGACACATCACCCAGACCATCGGTGCCATGGAAGCGACTGGCATCAATAGAGTCGGCCACCAGCGGCTTAGAGGCTCCTCTGTACACGGGTATCTGAAGCAGACAGCAGCAGCTTAGACTTGCATTAAGTATCCACGACAAACCTGCTCTGTCGGAATGCAGTAACCAGGTGCTAGAACCGAATCAGCAGGAAGAGAAAGCCACAGGGAACAGAACAGACGGACGGTGTCTCCCCCCACATTACTCTAAATCTATGCCCGAACAAAGGCAGGCAGGTAGGCCAAATCCCGGGGGGGGCGGGATACGAGAGGTTCAGACAATCAACAATAAAAAATTGTGATGTTAGAACTTAAACTTAACGCAGAGGAGGAGGGGCAGCAGAAGTTGTAGGGCTCCATGCAGCACACGAAGGATAGAGGACCTCATCATCGCTGACTAAAACGAGGGAGGGACAACGACAGTAACCAGTAAAAGTCGCCCCCCCCCAAAAACCTGGACTGGCCGAGTGAGTGAATACTCCCCATCGGAGGAGAAAAACAACAACAACAACAACCACTCACATCGAGCCGCTGGCAGACCTGGAGAACCCTCAGAGTGTTGATGCACACCTTGTCCACATCCACGTTGCCATTGACGCAGGTGATCCCGAGTACATCCACATCTGGAGAGGACAGAGCCATCATCAGCGCCTGGGCGTCGTCGACTCCGGTGTCAACGTCGACTATAAGTTTCCGCTTCATCTCTCTCTTCTCAGGTGAGAACCCGACCTGACCCCACCCACCCCCCTAGAGCGGCTTTGTTTGCTGCTCTACGCAGGTGTGAGGTTGAGAGAAGCTTCCTGGGTATCTGAAAAAAGGCGCGCGCGCGGGGTGGTAGGGCTTCCGAGGAAATTACCGCATTTCCACCTGCTGCTGTTCGATGTCGGTTCCGTGTTTTTTTTACCTTTTAACTATGGATGACAGCAGCCACTCGCGACTGAGATCGTCACGTGACCATAATCTCGAAAACGGCTTTTATTATTATTATTATTTCAAGCGTTTACCGAATTCCTGAACGCGCGGCACAGGTAAAAAAAAAAATAATAATAATAATAATATCGCCAGCTGTTTTTCCTCGCACAGGTACGGAATAGTATAGAGTCTCTCTACATCTGGGTGTCAGGGCGCCATCTGCCGAAGACCACGTGGGCTGGAAGGTAAATCAGGCCGGCTTATCTTTAATGAAAACACGAGGTTTAGAAGTAGAGAACCAGGCACCGGTAAGATAAACTTTGACCTACCTTGTATCGCTTACCTTGTTTTATATAAATTACTGGACAGTAATACTACTTACAATTGTACAAAGGGAAATAACTCCTATCACTTCAGAAGGGTTTTTTTAAATGCCAGTTGGGGGGGTCTGGTTTCTTTAAGAGCATCTTCATGAAGCCTTAGCCACCAGAACTGCTGCTGCTGACCATCAAAGCAACTTTGATTTGATTTTCCATGTACTTCAGCTACAAAGTCGTCATAAAAATGCCAAGGTGATTACCTACCAATTATCTCCACTTGAAAGCAAAGTCCATTAATATTAAAGTTATTAAACTAGATGGAAACCCTTAGCATTATTATATGCAGGAAACTCATTCTGGAGGCTGAGAGTTGATCGTTTTTTTTTTTGCCTGGAAGCAGTTTAATCCCACCATTTTAAATTTAGGAGCAAGCAGCCTCGAACTGTTCTAGTTACTGCTCCTTTAAAAAGTTGCAACTAGCGTGCGCCGCACATACAGAAACAAAAGCAACACTCATTTAATGTACCTATTTATTTTTATTCTTCATTGATCCAGCAGTTTTTAAAATTTTTTTTTAGTCTCATTCCACTCACATGTTAACAATCTCAATTGACAATGGCAGAGTTCTTGTAACCAAATAACCTCCTTTCAGCTCTGGGTTAAGGAATGCTGGCAAGGTGTTAAGTCTGAAATGTTTAGAGCAGCGTGACAGATATCAAGCATAGTTGGTAGTTTAAATAAACAAAACACCAGGAAGATTTTAGTGTTACTGTATAAAAGCATTGTGCAAAGTTTCAAATATGCTAAGCGAACAGTTAGTACTTTAAAATATATGAGAGATAAGCAGAATACATTTTCAGCTTGTTAGCATCAGCTGCACTGATAAGCAAGTTTCAGGCTAAAGAAATACCCAGGCCACAATAGTTTATACACAAATATAAGCCAAACAAAAATTTACTTATTCTACACATCCACAAACCAGTTTACAGCAAAATAAATTAACTACACTAAGTGAAAGGCCAGGGAACAAAAAAAAAAAAAGAATAAAAAATAAATAAAATTCCAGAAGAATATTTTTATTCACTGAGTGACACTGGAACATCTGGGCATGAAATTAAATAATTTGCTTAACAGTTTGCACAAACTACTTATTATGACACAATGTGCAAGGTATTTTAAACGTGTTTCATACAATACAATTTAATGTGAAACATGAAAATTGATGCTGAATATTTTAGAAATGCTATACAATCAGAATAATATATATTTATTATATATATTTCTTAAAATTTTCAGATGTTAACATTTTCTATTTGTTGTATTTTAACATGGTAACATCAAATTCAATTGCTATTTTACTTTCTAAACAGATTCTTTTTTTTCTGAAAAAGAATTCAGGAAAAGGTAGCCAGATGATAATTGTTAGAAATTGATGCAACAGTTTAAATGAGAAGATCAGCCAAGAAAGGCACCATTGTAGGAGAGAGAAAATTTGAATCTGATGCTTTAAACTTGCACAGCAGAGCTGGCTGGCTTTAGTCTGTACAAACATCACTCGCTGATTTCCTGTACACCAGCACGAACAACTAGGCCTCACTCACTGCCCAACCCCACTGATTTCTTCTCAAGATGGTTATGGTAAACAACACAAGCCAAATTATCTATGCGAGACAAACCATGCAGAATAGACAAATACTTATTAGCATTGTGGTAAAAACAAACTAATTTAAAAATTCTTTTATTAAAACTGTCACAGTTAAGCCAGAAATAGAATAAAAGAAAAATCATGCCAGGGTTTGTTTGCTTTTAGCATGAACAGCAATACTACACCCGTTCCAAGATTAGTGGTGCCAGCGATAGCAAAGTATCACAGTGTTTTGTTGTCTTTTTTTTTTTAAATATCAGTCAAAATAATAAATAACCATAGTCAAGCCTAACAAAAATACTTTATTTACAAATCTGAAAGTAATTTTAATCTGCTAGCTTGCTGGTCTCAACACAGTGCAGGCTGTTAAAATAAGGTTGTAACCAACTAACAATCCAAGCTCAGATCAGAAAGAAGTCTTTAAATGGAATGATAAGTGTTGTGGCTTGTTTTCAATTTAAGAAAGACCTCTAACATGCTGCAATACCTAAGTAACAAATAACTAGTAAGCATTGTTTGAATGTAATCTTTTGTCAGTCGAAACGAGAACGAAGATGGTTTTAACTTATGGAGAACAAACAAACACACACCATCTCACCATTCTAAGAACATTTAGAAACTCTGGAGCTGTCTGTCTGAATTCTTGGTTATAGTCAAAATGTCCACAGCTGGCAGGCTAAGTCACAGTAAAAGCATGCACAGTTGTTGCAGCTTGCTCTGATAGCACATCATGAGCTACCAAATGGATGGGGTGTATGTCAGTTTACGGAACTCGAAACAAACTAACAGAATCAGCACTGTTGCCACATAAGCTCACGACAGTACTAAACACAGGCTGCTGAAAATTCAAACTTTTTTGGTATCAGGCTAGAAAGGACCTGCTGAGAGTTAACGACACTCCCAGATCTTCACAGTTGTGTCCACACTTCCTGTTACCACAAATGGTGTACTTCTGTGCATGTCTGTAAAAAGAAATATATAAATAATTTTTAAATTAAAAAAAAATTTGCACACACATTATGCATGTGATTTTCATTAGCACAATTAAATGTGTCAAACTGCTGCCATTTCAGTATTTGAAAGGAAACTTAATTTTTAATAATAAAACAGTAAAAGGAGTTGTCATTATAGTAATCAAAAATTCCAAAAATAACTAATAGGCTATCAACTAATAACTGTAAATAAGACATCACCAATAACTTTGCACTCCTCATCGTTAAGTCTAATACCTTAAGAAACAAAGTTTTTAATGTCCTGCTAATTTCTGAATGGGAATAATTAAAATATAAGACTGTCTTAAATTATATTATGCAGTTTTGTATACATATAGTTTCACATTATTTTCAATTGTATTATTCATATCTTGCAATTTTTTTTTATTTATCTTTTTTTTTTTTTGTTCTTTAAACATTTTCAGAATAGGAATGACTCATTTTCATCCTTAAACAATTATTCCAAATTTTAGAAAATAAATCACAAACAAATTAATGTTTTAACAATTCCTTTTTGCCAAGTCACACAACCTTACCAGAGATTTCAGTTTTGGACTCTAATCTTTCACTAGTATAAGAAGTTCTTAACCCTAATAAACCCTAAGGGCTTTATGAGAAAAGTGCTGTAACACACCAACCTAAAGATGTAACGAAATGCTGGTGGGCATTCAAGGTCTTGTTATTTCTTTTATTCTTTATGTCCCAAGTTCTCAGTGTTTTGTCATCCGAGGCACTAAGAATGTACTTCCCGCCTGGGTGGAAAACAAGCCCTCGCACCCAATTGTCATGTCCAACCTGTAAGCATACATCAATCAGTAAGTACAGCAATATTTCTCAGGTAGCTGCCAAGGAAACAAACATCTTCTGACTACTTTTCCTTTGTCGTATTATTTAGTACATGATAAATTCTGTTCACCTTTCTAATTTTTATAATGAAAGTGTCCCCTTTAACAAAAATATCGTAGACTACATCCATTTTTATTAAGAAGAACCATTAAGGGGCTATCAAAAACCTACATCTTCCTCAACTAACTACTGTAATCTCCAAATTAACTGGAAATCCAGGTCTCGTCTTATAATCAAAATCAACTTATACATGGATAAAATTAAAATTTCTCAATATTTAAAAAAAAAAACAAAAAAACTAAACCCAAACACTTGGCTGTAAAGTTGGCAAATACGGGTACTTTTTCAGTAGGGCTGATGCACATTAAAGTATGCTTAATTATCCAATTGATAACAAATCTTAACTGTGAATATTAAAAAACCATATTACAAGACCCTTTCAAAATGCCACTTGCTACATAGTGTAAATCCTGAACAGCAGTCCTTAAACTGGAAGTCGTAAAATTTGCCAAGGAATATGGCTACTCATTGTAAATATGGTATCAGTAGAAAATGTGTCTGGGAAATGGTACAAGTAAAAGGAAGCTCTGTGCACAACAAAGCAAACTAAGAAGACAAATTGTGGTTGATAGAAAAACATTGACAGGTTAGAAGAGTATATATTATCACAATATGCCATGTGCTGTAGACTTCACACCATTCAAATGAGATTAAAAGCGAAACAAATCATTGCTGAGTTGGAAGTGGAGTACATGTGGGTCCATTGTGGTGTTTCTGCTTTGTGTATAGAAAAAAGACTAGCCAGCAGCACATGGCCATGTCACAGAAACTGCCCAAAGACTGAAGATCATTTTCAAAAATTTGTCACAATGAAGATAGAGGAAGATATCAAAATGCCAAACATTACTAACGTGAAGTACTGTTAACATTTGATATTCCTATGAATAAAACTAAAGACAACAAGGGAAAAGAAACTGATCATCAGAACAACAGGACATGAAAAATCAAATTTAAGTGGTGTTGGTGTGTAGTGCCAATGGCAACCATGATAATATTTGAGAGAGACTATGCCAAAGAATTTACTGAGCAGCGTTATGGAAAAGGTGAATCCGAAAGGATAGATAGACAACAACATTATGAAAAGATGTCTGGATAAGTGCTACTCATCAGCCTGGTGAATTTTTCCAGAAAAAGAAATCCATGCTGATCATAGACTATGCATGTGCACATCATTACAGAAGCAAAAGCTCAAATGGCCAGAAAGAAGACTGTCTTAGATATCATCCCTAGGGATAAATTATTGCAATGGACATTTCTGTCAACAGATGCTTCAAGTCTAGGATGAGACAGATATGGGAAGCATGGATGTGGATGTCCACAGGTGAACATACTTTCACTAATACAGGCTGTGTGTGTGTGTGTGCGTGCGCATTGTGCTTCCTATGACACAGTGGATCAAACACTCATAGAACAGTGCCCTCCAAACAGCCATCATTAATGGCTTCATCAAAGCTGGAGTATTCAGCAGTTTGAAGACGACTACACACAGAGGACGATGAAAGTTTCACACCCCTCTGTCCTGAGCTTGCTGTTATCTTCCACTCAGACACTGAAGATGAGAAATTCAAAGGCTTCTCTGAAGCTGAGTTGAGAGTGAGACAGGGCTTAGTAAGTAATAAAAGAATATAAATTGTGAACTAGTTTTCTTTTATATTTATTATTCTATAAACATTACACTGCTTGAAGGTTATCTTGCATATCAACATGTTATGAAAAATTGAGTTGAATATCTAAATTTTAATGTTTGCAGAGAATTTTCAAGTACTCTTCATGATTCAAAACATTCCAAAAATTCATTTTAGAAATGAATTCAGAGGATTTATTCAAATAGTTCACTGATAAATTCAAAAGAGCTCAATAATATTCATGAGCATTGAACTACTGTACAGAGTTTTTTTTTATTTTTTGCAAGACTTCACAGGGGGTTCTGGCCAGTTTTGGTCAACTACCTCATCTTATCTGGCTTCATCCTATAATCTGGTTCCTCCTATTTATGAATGAAGTTAAGAAAAATGGGAAATTTACATCTAAAAAAATTTTTATCGAAGCTTTGTGCTTTATTATAGCAGTTTGTGGAAAAAGTTACATTTTCAACTTTAAATAATAGTAGTTTATATTTTCTACATAATCCTTTCCCATGCATGCCATCTGAAACTGCCCTAGACTAACCAGCCAAAACAAGTTTGGCATTGACAAGCATTTAATGATCAATTCCGTCTATATTTAATGCTTAGCTTTCCTACAAAAGCTACTGTGTGAATCACATGCATTACCTAGTTGCTTTATCTAATTGGTACATATGGAATTTGACACTGAATCCTTTCCTTCTGGTGATGTGTAGGTCAAGTATGCATACCTCAGATCTCAGATGGTTCAACAGCAATGGAAAGACATCAAAGAATGCACTGGATGTGGGGAGAGCAAGGTCAATGAGTGGAGTTTGAGTCATCTGCAAGGTATTTTTGTAGTCCACTGGGTCAAAGACTGATGTCCCTGATATAAATCCACTGGCCTTGCATTATGAGCTAATCAAATTTTAACAACAAACCACTATGCCACACAAACCCAGAACTGACAACACTTAAATGGACACCACCAGAAAGATAGCATTTGCAGCAGAAAACATCACTGTGGATCACCATTCTATGCCATCTATTGAAGAATTTTGGAGTGAGGATGAGAGACTGAAAAATAATGATACTGAGAAAATCCAAGAAAATAAATCAATATTGTCACCTCTGACAATAGTCAGGTAATTTTACTCTACATCTTTTTTTTTTTAACTTTCAGCACTAAAAACTGTGTATTTGCTTTCACTTTCTAGACATTTTTCCTTTTCATCTGGATTACCAAAGTTTGTGCTATATTGGTAATTCCACAACTTAATTTTAATCAGATGCATTTTGTGCAACCACCTTGAAAATTGTTTGACTTTTTGCATATACTAAATATTGCATTTTTAAACCAGGAAAGGGTTAAGGATCATTCCTCTCTTGCACAAATTACCAGTCCTATGTAAGGCAGCCCATACAGACAAGACCACATGAGATTTTTACCCCATCTGGCAGAGAGAATTCCATTCTGTTAAATTGTGTGTACGGCTTGCCAGATCAATTATTGTTGTAAAATAATTCCATTTCAAAATTTTTCTCGTTAAATAATACATAACAGTAGCAGACTTCATTATGGCAAGAGATTGCTGGGAGTCTATGACACAGGCTATGTGCAGCTTACAGAGGAAATCAATTTCCAGAGTTAATAGTTTTAGAAAAATAAATGATTTTTGTTTTTTTAAGTGGTGAATATTATATTCAATGGCAATGCCATGCCTCCCAAGAATCATTATAATATTAAAAATGAAGACATTCTTGCTCTTAATCATTTTTTATCTTAAAGAAACAAGAACAAAAAGCCTTTTTACTTTTTTAGAGATATCTAAACCATGTAATATAAACAGAAAATTAGGATATATTAAATTCTAATTTCATTTACTATTCTTACAGCTCTCATTTAACTCCAGATAAAGCAAGCAATAAGGAACCACTCACTAATTTAAAGAGACATAGTCCTGTTCCAATGTCCCACATTCTTATTGTCTTGTCACGTGATCCAGAGATGAGGAAGGGGCCATTCCTTCCTCCCCTTTTAGCCTACAAAAGGATAAAAGTTGCATCAGTCTAAAGTTCTCTATGATGAAACTTAGTTTTTAATCATAAAGGCCAGCAGACTTATTCTTATTGATCGGATTTGTATTGTTCAACACATTTCCATCTGACAGTTTCATACCCAAACAAGATGTTTGTTGTGTTGGAAACTCCTCTAATCAAAGCAGTGTACATGCACACAAGTCCATTTTTTATTAATTTCACTTAAACAAGCCCACATTGTAATTTGGTTGTCAGAAACATTTACAACTTAAAATATAAAGAATAAGCCAGAAATGTCTAGACTCTTGACTGAATCATGTAAGGCAATAAATTAAAGACCAAATCTTATAGCCTTGTGAACACTAGTTAAAAGAATTCAGTTAAGCACTTCTGAATTTGTGTCACTTGCACTTAGTCTATGTACTGCCTGCAGGAATACTAAGTTTCTCCTGGTACCTTTAGCTATCAAACCACCTGCTGAATAGTCTCTTAATTCAAGTAATGTATAAGTTCTTACAATGAACCCCTCCTCACCTATTTATTTTCAGGTCTGAGCTCTGAAGGAAAAACCCAAATCACTTACCTATGTATGAAATCACCTTTTACAGACTAGAGTGAACATGGTTAGAAAGGCAAACCTCCAGAAATTTAAATTTTCACGAAAAAAAAAACAACTTATTTTTGCATCATTTAATACAACAACATATACACAGTATTAAAAGTAATTATGGAAACGGGAAAAAATGGGTATAAAATGTAAATAACACATTTACATCTCATGTAAAACTGAAATGCTCCACAGTACAGTTATGTCTTGATATAGTAGACTTTTGATTTCTTGCATGACAACCAATCAAATACCACAGCTGCATGGTGACTATAAAAGTATAGACGTTGGTATTGTTGTAATTTGGTGAATGTGATGCTCCTGGAAAGGAAATATCACATGACAGGAGTACAGAAATTAAAGGCTACTCCATGCAGCAGATTCCAGACCAACTTAATGTTTCAGAAGGAGCCATATGCAAGACTGAGGATATACAAAAATGGTACTGTTGACAATAGACATGATCAAAGGAAAAAGCCTAAACTCTACAAAAATGATGTTAAGAACCTCGAGGTATGTTCTCTACATGATAAACAATGAGCCAGAAGAGATCTTACAAATACCTAGCTACAAGTACATATATTAACATTTTTCAAGATGCACATTAGCATGAAGGGTCTCAGCAGATGTAGCTGCTCTAAAACCATTGCTGAGGAGAGACAACCAAACAGCAGACATTAAACAGTGGAATGACCAAACCTGGCAGAAGTTGCTCTTTACAGGTGAGTCCAAGCCTGAACTGTCTGGCAATAATCAATGGCAGTTTGTTTAAAGGTGAACCAGGGATGAGACAGATAAAAACCAGTTACAACAGCTACAGTCAAACACGGGAATGGGTTTTAAAAAAGTGTGAGGCTGAAAGGACTCAGATTTGCATAAAATCTGAAGGTGTACTGACTGCCAACAGACACAGGCAGACCTTTGTTCGTCATTCCATTACCTCAAGGAGACATCTTATTGGGCAGGAATTCATCTTCAAACACAACTTGCCCCAAGCATAGTCAACGTGTTGAAAACTAGTTTGTAATGTAAAGAGGCTGATAGAACACTCACAAAGCCGATATGAACACCATGATACTGATTGTGTTACAGGATATTTAGAACATTACACAGTCACTTTGATAATCTGTATAGGATCATAATAAGGTGTCAAACTCTATGTAAAGCAAAAGACCTGCATACCAAATACTAATGCACTGTAGAAAATATTCATTTGTTTCTGTATATTTTTTGCAATAATTCATTGTCCATATCCTTGTGTAGAAATCTAAGAAATAGTTCACTTGTATACAGAAGCAGAAAAAAATATTTGGGGCTTTGGATGATTTGTTTGGATATCAGTTTTCTAAGATCTAAAATTATTAATAAAAGTGTAGTGGACATTTTAAAATGTAATTTTGAAATAATTAAATCAACTTAATCACTAAGACCAAATGAAATACTAATTAATGAAAGCAATCTTCTCGCTAACTTAAAAGCAAACCAGAATTTGTTGACAGATGTTAATTATTTTTCCCCATTAACTTTAATAGTTAGCTGGCTTTTAATTCAAAGCTAGCACTTTTTTTCCCCCTTAGCACTGAATTGCTGCAACCCATTTCTATCAATGGTCGCACAGTAAAAGATTTCATTTCAAAACTTAATTTGAATAGCCAGGTTTTGTGCAGCTTTCAGGCTGTTTCATTAATCACCACCCTGTTATACCATTAACAAACTTTCAATGGCTCTTCTATAGCTGCATCTGGAAATCCAGAGCAAACGGGATGCCAATTGCTAGGTTAGTTTTAGCTGCAACTTTGTTATATATAACTGAACTCAAATTGATAGAATTGCCACAGGTTTTCACCTTAGTTTTGTGTTAGCTAGTATTTTCATGTCCTCTATTTAAAAAGCAGTTTTCTTAGTACACTGGTCAACCACCCAATTTTTACTGTATATATACTGATGATACATCTTCTGTTGATATCACTAGCAACTATTTGCAGTGGGTTAATGTGTTATTTCAGTCTAACAAAATCCAACAGGTCACAAGTTCCCATGCCATACAAACACTGCTTCAGGACTAAAGAAACCCTGATGATAGAAAGATTGTCAAAACAGGTTCTTTTATTAGTTATATATATGTATTAGTGCCAATAAGGTGATCTGGTTGGAAAGCCTGAATTAACCTACCAACTTCTTAGTCCAATAACGTCATGTGTCTACAATGTTTTAATATGGTAAAATAGCACAATTTCATAGTGCTTGTTCTTTTAGTGTTGCTACATAGCCAACAATAGTGAGCATGTGTTAAAGGTCATTATTAAGTCAAGTTTTCTTGCAACCATCTATATTCCTTATTTGTTTTGTATGTCTGGGCTACTAAGTTACCAGTCTTCCTGCAGCACCAGTGCAACAGAATACTGGCCAGCTTATTCACGTTTCTTAGTGAGGCTCTGTAAAGACACCTTTAGCCACCCCTCTTGGCACATTATCTGAGACAAATGCAAATAATATCACTGGTTATACTTTGTAGGTTCTTAACGGTCAGATGTGTGTTACTTACATTGGTTCCAATAGCTTCATGGATGCTTGGATTAGCCGACTCTGGAGCCCAAGCAATACATTCAACTACATGGTCATGCTCTCGTAGTTCAGCTTTACATTCTTTTGTAGCAACCACCCACACTCTTACCGTCTGCAGAAAATAAACAAGAACATTTCATCAACTCTGCTAACTAGATCTGACACTTAAAAAATCAATTTCTCTGCTGCACAATTAATTAATTACTATTTGATATTTATAAATAGATAATTATGAAAATTCATTCTCTTGGTTAGTCACCTAAAACTTAGGGCCACTCCATGATATCAACAGCATTTTCCAACTGGGCCAGGCAACAGTTAAAAGCCAGCACTGACTTCCTCTGGGTAGTTTCATTTGTATCATGTTTCAAGATAGTTCATTTTAAGAGGAGACAAAAATAGATTTTATTACTAACCTTTAAAATAGAAGCTATCAACTTATAAAAATGATTTCTTAAAATTTTCAGATTTCAACCCAATAATGATCAAAAAGGAAAGTGTGTTTACACTAAACAAAGATCAGTTATAGGAGACCATTGAAATAGAAAACAGAAGCAGACAATGACATTCCTACTCTACATTATTCTATTTAGTTTAGGAGATATTTAAAGAATTATTAAGGGCATAACCATTTAGAAATGAATTTAAACAAGCAAATAGAAAAGTCAAAAGTCATTTCATGTTAGAATCTAGCAAAAATTCAATTTTATTTACAGCAATACTGGGCGGACTGATGCACCTATTTAAACTGAATCAAGAATCTAACAAAATAGAATACAGCTTGCACGAGGCAATTACCATCATAAATAAATATAGACTACCTGGTCATTGGAACAGCTGGCTACAAGAGAGCCATCTTGACACACTCTCACCATTCGAATCCAATCTCTGTGGCCCACAAAAGTTTTCACACAGTAGCTTAAAAAAAAAAAAAAGTTTGTTAGATATTCTATCATCGTGTTACAGAAAAACTTACTTTACATGTTCATATCAATACCTTGTTTAATTCAGATAGCCTGTGTTCTCCTTTAAAGAATTAAAAACTGATACCATTTGTTTGATCTTAAAGCATGACATTAAACTAATGGTTTTTGAAAATTCTTTCAAAAACATGCTTAAAAACAGACAAAATGAAGATAATATTAATACATAACACTGCTTTTGATTGCTTCTCAAAGCCAACATCAGCAGTCTTGGCTACCCAGTATAACTCTTTAGTTGGAGCTCTCTTAGTCCACATGGTACACAGTTCAAGCATGGAGACCACAACACATCAATAATATGCTGGAAAAGGTTTAGACTTAAACTCAGTTGCAAAGAAATTCTAAAATGCCTTAGGTTGCTTTGCTACACCTACAGACATTTTTGTGGTGATAAGATTTAAAAATCCTTTTTGTAGAGAGATTCTCAGAAACTGGCAGCACAGCGAGTATAAGATACACAAAAACACCACCACCTCTCAAGCAAGCACACCATATGGCAGCTGGCACTTCAAAGTTGTCTAAGAGATTATTACATTTTGAGCAATTTAATTCACAAAGCTAAAATATAAAAATACTAATTTTTTTTTAAAGTTTAAACAAGGAATGGCAAGGTTCTGTTAAAGAGTCCAACAGTAAAAACTAACCATCTGCAAGATAAAGCAGAAACAACAATAGTATGAAAGATAATGAATAATAGAGTCAAAGAGAAGAGGTTAGGAAAGCTACTTTTTTGGTGTCCACACTGTAGGATAATTAACAAAATATATACAATGCTGAGACAAGAAGTACAATTTAGTTCATTACTATCATATTTAGTTTTAAATTATAGTTTTAAATTGTGGAATAAAATGGTTCATTTATACTCAAAGACAACTTTTGGCATTCTTTTATGGAAAATCAAAGAACCTATTGAAAAGGCAGGTAAAAAATGTCAAGCTATGTATCAAAAAGATTTTAAGATGTAAGAAAATCCTTGCTGGCAGAAAGCATCAGATTCTTTGGAGAACTTATGCATGTAAGCTTCAATTGTTGTATTATCAATAAATAAAATGTTACAAAAAACACTTACCCTGACAAAACTTCCCACATTTTCAGTGTTTTATCTCTAGATGCCGATACAATAAAGTCTCCACTGGGCAGGAAGGTGACACTCGAAACATTGTGATCATGGCCTAGAAGAACAGTTGACAACTCAAAATTTTGTAAAAAAAAAAAAAAATACAACAAAAAAACAAATGATGATCAACAAACTGGATATTACATCTAATACTAATACAATTTAATTTCAGTTCCTAATCCCGCTTTCGAGACCATCTCAGTGTAACTGAATTTCCTCCATTGATTCAAGAGTTACAACACACAAGTACATGGCAACCTGATTTTCACACAAACATCAATGTGCTACATGCTGGAATTTTGGCTTTTAAGAAGTGCTTCATTGCCAAATTGGTAATATTTAACCTTTAAATGGCATCCATCTGTTTAAATCCCAAACTAATTTACAGTAACAATAGAGGCTAATGGAGGACAGCAGTTGCCAGTAAGATGCTGAACTGTTCCTCAGTCATCAGTAGCTTGCAAACAATAATGGATAATGCATGTCCCTTGATCCGTGAGGGTGATACCTCACTGTATGAAACATACACTGACCCTGTAGAAAACAGGATGTTGGACGATCCATGAAAAGGAGGAATATTCACTATCAGATCCATCGTCTGGTGAGGAAAGTGAAGCAGCAGCCAGCCTCTGTATGATCACACGATGGTTTCACACCAACTCTGCCTGGTTTTGAGAGATAAACAAACCAGACCTCTGTGTTCACCCCTCCTATCGCAAGCAGGTCAGGAAAGATTACTCTATACTTCTAAGCACTACCCTCTATTATATCTTACCATGTTTGCACTATCAGACCAAAACAAAGTCAGTCACATTTTTTTGTTTATTTGTATCTTAGTTTTGCATGCAAATTTATCATTTCATAAAGGCAAATATATTTTTTTTTTTTGCACATGGTGATGGGGTTTCCAACTCTGTCCTGGCAGCTAGAAATTAATGCTGGTCGGTAAAAAATGGCACAACATATGATGCTCAGGGAACTTTTTGGATGGACTGGTATGCTGGAGATTGGAGCAGTTCAGCAGAAACAGGAGTTTCATTTCTAGAGCCTGGACTTAGCATCAAACTTTTGAGTGTTGTTAAAGTGGGGGCCAATCCAAGTCAACAATGCAGCACTAAGATCCCCTTTTAGTACTTTAAGCCTGTATCCAAGTATCAGTGATGGGCATGGCAGGACCATGAGACTATACCAGCCCCTACTATACTTCTCATGGCCAAGTCCAGGGGAGAGGCTTCAAGCTAACAACATTAGCTGAAAACAACTGTTATGGAGGAGGCTCCTGATGTTGCTAAGAGTAATTGGCTGGCATGGCAAAACCGACCATGTCAAGAATGGCAACCTGACAAGTTAAAATATGCCGACAAGATCCTTGATATCTGCTCGAGACCTTATGTCAGTGCTATTGGGCAGCACTTCATTCTCATGGATGATAATTCCTATCCAGATCAATGCAGATAGCTGAGCATGTCCATATGTAGAAGCCAGTTTGTTCTCCAGACTGAAATCCAATCAAATGTTTAGAACCTGCTTCAGGCTGCCATGGCAAGATGTCCTCTACTATCACAATTATTGCAGTAACTCAGTGACACCCCCATAAAGGAATGAGACAACCCGGCGCAAACTGACACAGTCTCAGCAGGAGCACGAGATGCTAGCACCAAGCTATCATCTGTGTTAGAGACTCTCTCACAAGATGCTAAATGAATTTGCCAGTCTGAAGCAAAATGCTAGATTCTGCACCATGTCTCAATAACCAAAATACAGTTTTTGAGGGGTGCTTCTACTGACATCATTACTTGATATTTGCCAACCTTAATGTCTCCTTAAATTATGATTTATACACATTCCAACTTTGCTTTCTTTTGATCCTTAGCAATTTTTAAGTAGTATATGTTAGATTACACTGCTATTGATACCATTATATGTAGTGAAAAACATGAATAGACAATCACCTTGAAAATAAATGAACTAAAACCAGACTTACCATGCATAGTCCTAACACATTCGTATCCATGAAAGTCCCATAGTTTTATTGACAAGTCAGCTGAACAAGATGCTTAAAAAAAAATTCAAAAGATTTCAACAAATTTAATATCTATTATTAAACTAATTACCATTTATCCATAGTAAAAAAGCCAGTATTCAAATCAAGTGTATTTTCTCTCAAACACTAAAAGGTACAGATTGCTACTTTTATACAGAGCTCAGACTGTTTGATGAGTTGCTACCATTATCTGCTGCTAGCATGAGCATTGAGGTCTTTCATACATAAACTTAATTTTTTTATTATACAATCCTGTATACAGCTGCATCTTTATTTAGATGCAACAGTGTTTCTTCTTTAGTAGCTCTCTTATAGCTAAATGCTTTTCATCAAATACTCTTATCTAAGTTAGTTTGTTCATAATTTAAAATCATTGTCACTCTGCACAAAGAACGCTTACATGTACACAAAACTAAGTATATCAGTTAAAGTGATTTGAAAGAAGAATTTGTTAAATTTAGCTCTTCTAATTTAAAGAAGAAAAATCTTTCTTCAACTCACAAGGATGCTGTGGAGAAGAAAGGGAGGAAAGAGATAAGAGGACAACAGAAGGAAGATCGTGTGGTACCAAACAGTGATAGGGAAGCATCTAAAGGA
This sequence comes from Nautilus pompilius, assembly GCA_018389105.1. Lineage (NCBI taxonomy): Eukaryota > Metazoa > Mollusca > Cephalopoda > Nautilida > Nautilidae > Nautilus > Nautilus pompilius. The sequence goes on from JACATO010001900.1 coordinate 837,996, forward strand.
GCTGTGGCACAGCTCTGCATGCAGCAAAATGACAAGTTGTCTCTCACCCCCAACACATCCTCAGTGGCTACAAAATTGGAAAAACACCTTTACAGCAATTCTAATATTAAAGGTCGAAGCATCACATTAAATGATACTTCATGATGCTCTTTTTTCAGTAAAACATTTTATGTACAGTTTTTGATTCTATACTGAAATCAAATTTGTCCGTCTTGTTTACAGGTGAGGTCCCCCCCCCCTTTAAGTCAGTTTCCTTAGATCTGAGTTCAAATTTCATTCAAAGTTGAATGTTTAGCATCTTCCAAAATTAACAATCATTTTTTGTGGTTGGGGTGGGAATGCATAATCATCATTACTCTTCATCTGCTAAATTTGTTTGCTGATCTTTTGCAGCAACTGTTTCCTTTTTGTTTTTACCTACCACCATGAATATCGAAGTGTTACATGATTATAAATGAAGTGACAGCCTACTAAAAATACAGCAAAACCCATACAACTTGAAAATAAGTAGAGGGTACATTTAGATCAGTCTGATCAAATATTCACTAAAGGTTAGTATAATTTAAAAAAAAAAAAATCCTACATTTTGTGATTTTATCTTTAACCCCAACTTTCCAAAAAATGAAACTCGGGTTGAAAGCCTGCATTGCCTGCAAGTCCTGGTAAGACATTGTGCTGGCATACAATAAGATGATGGGGTGGAAAGAGGAAATTTCAACTTGCATGGTGATGTTTAACACAAGCTGAGGCATAAACTTACCCAGCAGTTTGCCGGTGTGGTCAAAAGCAATGTCTTGAACGGAATCAGTGTGACCTTTTAAAGATCTTTCATAGTCGCCACTCTCATAGTCCCATATCTGTGGAGGCAGGAAATGAACAAAGTAGTAAAAAACACATACATCTGGAAAAAAAAAAATTTTTCCAACCAGCAAGCAAAATTTATTCAATGATAATAAACCAGTGAAACTGAGATGTTTCCAAGAGAAATCATAGACTACCAGCATAAACATATGCATGCAGGCTTCAGTTCCAAAATAGGCAGAAAGCTTGGATCTCTAGTGTATTATGCATCATCATCTAGTAGCTACAGGTGTCTCAATTATTAAAATAGAAAACTAAAGCACATGAGTTTAGGTCAAAACATCAAAACTGTTTGTTTTGATCCAAGAAAACCTTTACTTGCCAACCACTTCGATTTCCTCCCCCATCTACGAAGGAAGTGGTTTTCTGGGTAAACGTGATGGAGGTAGATAGGTAACTAGACTGGTTTTCACCCTGACCACTGCTCAAAAGCTCCCCCAACTAAGTAATGTGCTTGGTCACCAAGGCTGATAGCCTACACCTTGGAAGTCAAGATGATTCAATGACAACAGAAAATTAATAGCCTCCAACTCACTTTTACAGTAGCATCTTCACTAGATGAAGCTATGATGCTGTACATGGGATGAAATATCACTTTGGTGACAGGACTCCTATGGCCCTTTAATGCATATCGTTCTGGAGGTCGCGGAATCCATTCTGTGGGACTTCTGTTACCCCTTGTTGGAGCACCTGCATTCACTTCTTTTTCTGCTTCAGACAGCTTGCTTTCTAAATCCATCACCTATTCAAAATGTAAAAAAAAAAAACAAGTTTTGTATAGTCACTAAGTAAAGAATATTGAAAAATAGTAGTAGTAGTAAGAAAATTTAGTTAAAAAAGTACAATTGTTTCACAATGTTTGTTCATTAACATCCTAGATTAAAGAATCTGTTATGTGGAGTAAAGTCTCTGGTCCTTTAGACAAGTGGGGAATTCCCGTCAAAGCTGGGAAACTATTCATGGAGAGAAATGTACAGATTTTGTTGTTAGAGCTCCTGAAAAAGAAAAAAAGTTGCTAGCAAGATATAGTGAATGCAAATCTGCATTATGATACTTTCCACTGTGAAGTTTACACATTGTGCAAGAAAATACAAAGCACTTTAAGCAGGGGGGGATCAAACTCAGGACAGTCTAGGTTTTTTAAGACAATTTGTGAAATAACTTCAAACGTGCAACCATGATACAACTTGTCCAGAGTTACTGTACAGACTTCCCAAGAAAATTTTGAAGAAATTCAACAGAAGAATGAAAACGAACTGAACTATTTTAAGTAAAATAAGATTTCAAAATGCAATAGAACAATTTGCTGATAGTTTGCTAGATATATATTTATTTCTCAGAGTTGGAAGTTTAAAATCTAGTGTGTAGAATTAAAATGAACATTCCGCCAAAGAAACCTGGATGTTTTTTTTTAACTACCACACGTGCTAATCGCCACTGCTGCATGAACCGGCTGTAAACACTCACGCTTCCTTGCTGAGCACAAGCACCGGCAGACCCAAGAGGTTTTAAAGATTTACCTTTTTCTGTAGTCTGATTACAGATGTCCACTTCTTTTCAAGCAAGCCTGTATATTTTTTATCAATTTCTTCAGGCTGTAAGATTTTTTAAAAAAGGAAATATTAATCCTTCATATTCCAAACTGTTCACAGAAAATCACAAAAAAAAAAAAAAAAAAACATTAGCAAGCCATCAACACTAGGACAGTAGAACAAAGGAATTAGATATACATATATCATCATCATCTTAAGTGTCTTTTATGAAGAAAACTGTTTCCACACTGACAAAATTAAACTAAAGTTAAATATACATAAAATGGGAAGCATTTAGCCATCAAAGATTATGCACAAAATATATTAACTAATCTCTCAGACAAACCAAAGTATTACAAAAGGGTTTTAAATTAAGGCTTCATCCTTGTGCCAGTGGCAGACAAAAGCTTAAACTAACTCGGACAAATTTAATCCAGCAGCGAATCTGCCGAGATTTTATTTCAGAAGAAAATGGATAAAGTTCTGTGTCTGGACACACAATCATGCTCGCACACTGATGGTGCGACCAAATCCACTCATGCTTATAGTCTCATAACAGACTCTTAGGGGAAATTTATTTTAAAAAGGATTCTTTTTATGAAAAAGGAAATCCCATAAGCCACCTCCTAGAACTAGGTATAATTTTGTCAGGGATAATTTTACCCGACAGGTCATGAACATTTGAAACCACCCCCCCAAAAAACGCATTCTGGCTGTGAAATAGCTAGTAGTTTTTCTTTTTTGAATGGGGCCTTCTACAAGTCACAAACTGAAACACGGGAACTGACAGACTGCCAGCCATTATAGCAAGCATGCATGTAGAAAAGGTAGTGTACAAAATTAAGATATTAGTGAGAAGTATTTGTCTTTAAAAAAAATTGTAATGCAAGAAAATAGCAAGATCATGGTCTTAGCTATAGTAATACAACTTGAGAACTAAGACAAGTTCCACATTAACCCTCTGTATACCATGTTGTGTTTTTAATTCCCTTATAACACCCCAACCTAGCACTAGCTAGTATTTGTGTCGACCTTGCTGCATATTTAGTCAACATACTCCTAACGCAAATCACATGAGATTGGATTGAAGTAATACAGATTTGTCATTACAAAGGATTAAATCATTGAGGAAGGTACTGTGAGTCACAGCCCTGATGGCTCTAAGTTGTGCTGAGTAATAAAGATTTGAAAGTTAGTGGGATGCAAATAATACCAAGATGGTATAAAAGGTTAATTTTGTGATAGTGAAAATAAGGAATACCGCCTGATTCACAGAAACAGATCTCTGGTTTGACTTACGCTATATCTAGATAAAGACACTGATCAAAACTGCACTACATCAAATGTTAAAAAAAAAAAATCAATCATTTTTTTCTGTTTGCCTGTCCATATTATTTTTAGGTCACTGAGAATTTTTAATGTTTATTCTATCACAATAAGAAAATATTAAAAGTGCAGTCAAAAGTCTTAAATAAAAAGTTAATCTAAAAGCTGCTATAGAAATAGGATAAAAGGTGTCATCTACATAAAGGTTGTGCCAAAACAGGAAAATATTAGTAAATAAGAGGGGTCAATTCATTGTATAGAGAATTAGTAAATCATGATCCTGAATGATTCTACCAACTGGATACAATTTCTTTAGTATTTTATCAATGCTACTTCTACACAATTTCTCCAAATGCTATTTTACTACCAAAACAAATTAGAAGTCTCAGATAAAAACTAGTATTTGACAAAGAAAATTTTTAATACTAAAATCTTTAAGAATATTAAGATTAAAATAACCCCCAGTTACCACCACCCAGCCTAAAGCTAATTTGCTATAGAGCTTGTCTCCTCGAATTTTTTTTTCACGAGATAAACGAGAGCTGCCATCTTTGTTTAACTTTGCTCAGCCAATGAGAGCGATGCTTTCCGTACATTCACAGCCAATCAGCACTTATGTTCTTCATTATAAATTGTCCCTGCTGCTAAACACATGCTGCACTATGGTTTCCCTTTGTTCACAGATTTTCGCCTAAAATTTTGAACATTATTAATGCAAAATGACTGGGAAAAGGCATGCAAGTGATTCTATTATGAATGTGTGTGCCAAAAGGAGTCAAGAAAAAGCATTTGTTTAGATATGAGAATAGAGATGTTATGGCAGATTGAAGCAGGTGAGCAGTGGGTGGATATGACTCATTCTTTCAAGTTGGCTCCATCAACCATCAGAACAATTTTAAGGAAGAGCAATAAAATAAAAGCTTCTAAGACCACCACTCCATTAACTAATACTGTAATGTAACAAAGCACTTATAATTCACAGGTAAGAAAGAACTTCAGTTACATATCTCCATACATGTAATGTTAAAATGGTTACGTTAAGAGTGATTCATTTAGAGCTCTGTTATCAGGAATCTTTCCTGAGCACTGAATGAAGTACTACTACTGTATTTGTACTTTCAGCTTAGTGGCATTTCTACCCATACAGGAACAACTTGTTCAAACTAAGTGCAACTCCACAGTCATTATTTGACAAGATGCATTTGTAGTGTACGTCTCGAAGAAAGTCAGATCAAGGCTAAGCAAATGGACAATTCACTCTCTTACAAAATTAAATAAAGAATCAAGAAAGTGCCATAATCCACTATCCCAAATGCTTTAAGAAACATGTAAAAATTTAATGTAGTTTTTTTTTTTTTTAGCACCAGCTGACTGGGCCAACTTACTGCACTGACGAGCAGAAATCAGACTAATTATCAGGTCGTTACAAAAGTTTTGTCAGTTTTTATATTATGTTAATTTGGGGTTCATTTTTTGCATGTTTGTGAAGGTGTACGTAGATAAGTTATATATCGTTTTGTAGCGTGTACTTTGGCATACATTATGCAAAACCTACCTTTTCAAAAATCATAGAATGGATATTTGTCTCAGGGTTTTGAGTGAAGCTCGGATAGAAAAGTTTTTCATGCCATTTTGCTTCATGAGTTCAAACCAGGCCACAAACAAGTGAGGCAACTCATAACATTAAGTAGGCATGGGGTGAGGACAAATGAGTGCACAGTACAATGATGGTTTGCAAAGTTTTGATCAGATGTGAGCCTCGAAGATAAGGAACACAGGAGACATCCTTCCAGCTGTGATGATGAAGACTGTCTGAAAACCTCAGCTGAAGGTGATTCAAGAAAAACTGAGAAGTTTCTGGAGAGCTTGACGTGAGCACTGCAACTGTTTCCGGCATCTTGATGCAATCAGCAAGGAGAAAAGGCTTGACAAGTGGGTGCCTCACGAGTTGAATGAACAACAACAAAATCGTTGATTGGAGATCTGCTCTTCGCTTGTCATAAGAAACAAAAACAACCCATTTCTTGACCGAATCATTACATGCGATGAAAAATGGATCCTTTACAACAATCGCAAACGATCAGCACAGTGGCTCGACAGAGACAAGGCACCTAACCAAATTCCAAAACCCAGCCTCTACCCAAAGAAAGTCATGGTCACTGTCTGGTGGACTGCAACTGATGTCATCCACTATAACTTCTTGCAACTCTGGCAAAACCATCACAGCTGAAAGGTACTGTCATGAATTAAATATTGTTCATCAAAAACTCTCCTAATAACAGTGGGCATTGGTTAATCGAAGAGGCCCAACCCTGCTCCACAACAATGCTCGTCCTGACTCTTTAGAAACTTAACGGGTTGGGGTACAAAGTTCTCCCTTACCCAGCCTATTCACCAGACCTTTCTCCCACAGATTTCCACCTTTTCAAACCCAAACCCTGAAATCCTTCTTCAACCAAGCAGCAATTGAAACTGCCTTCCAACAGTTTGTCATATTCCAGAAATCCACATTTTTTTCCAAAATGGTATAAACACACTTGTGACTCGTTGGCAGAAGTGTATTGATAGTAATGGAAACTTACTTTGGTTAATAAACTTTATTTTCAACAACAACTCATTGTTGCAGTAAAAAAAACTAACAAACTTTTGCAACAACCTAGCATTTTAGTAGTAATAAAACAATACAATCAAGATTGCCTGAAATAAAATCTACTGCAATGAGAATTCTTTCAACAGCATGCATGAATGTTATTCTCACACGCATACTGAAAAGTCGTTCCCTCACTTCATAGAGATCTGCAAAAAGGGGAGATTATAGTTGGTAAATCCCCACCAGACAAAATATTAACATTGAAGACTTTCTTCAAACCCAGTCGAAACTTTGTGGCACAGAAGCTTCAGACATTCACCCCGACATCCAGTGATCAGTTACTAAAACTGATACTTCATTATTTGATTACTAATGCCTCTAATTAATTAATGTCTTAAGTGATATTGGTATTTTCATTTATTTATAAAAAATAATTAAATTTTTTTACTGGCTCAACACTACTTTCTGGAAAATGACATCTGGATGAGCAAATAACTTACCATTTCTGTTTCTTTTTGGAATGCAGTTAAAGAATTCAGATAGCCATTAGCACTCAAATAGTCAGCAATAGCTTTATTTCTGTTGAAAGAGAGATATATAGAAATTACAGTAAATAGTAATCATTATAAAAAAAATAATCAACTTATTCACATGTTTTAAAGCCCTAGTTTTATAGTTTTTAAAAATGATTGCCATGTCTGGTTTCTAACTACTAAACAGCAAGCAGCAGCAAATATGCAAGTTTCCTATGTCACAGCATCTTCCTGGAATAAACTGAGAGCTAACACTGTGATGGTATCAGTGTCTTTACATTTTATTAAAAATTGTTAATGTTTATTTTTTCCAAATAGACCACTTTAAAAATCCAGTTATCTAAAGGAGTGATGTGGGAGATAGTCTAATGGGTTGTTTCTGTAGTTCCTGAGAGTTCTATCTACAAACAGCTAAATAGTCCTGCAATAACTGGCCACTGCTATTGAGAAAACACCAACAGATTTCTTTAAGTGTAAATGAGTATTTATTTTATTTCTGGTAGCATCTCCATATAAAGTTACAAATTCTCACTATAAAACAGAAATTACTGCAGTGCCAATCTCTTGAAATACGGGCTGAAAACGTTTTGTAGTATTTTAAGTACTGAACTGTTGTTTATCATCCAATAATCTTGGCAAAAATATCTGTAGTTCATGCTGTTTTAATGGACTTGACATTACTTTGGGAGTTTTCCTTCTTTACCAGCTCATGAAACGTTTATTAATCAATGTTTAAAAATTTTTTTAAAAACAAAAATCTCTAGATAATTCACAATGTTGATGCCTACTTCAAACCATCTCTTCTCTTCTGACAAGGATCTTTATTTATAATTACCAGGGTTTAAGTTTAGCATCAAGGGCAGCCACACTAGCAGGAAGCTAGATATCCTATATGGTCAGTGTAGTGGTTAGACTATTAGACTGCTAGATTGAGGAACAGAGTTAGATTAAGAATCAACTCAGTTTGGCATACCTCCCAGGCATGGTTTTCCTTCCACACCTAAAAAAAAAAGAATTCTTGCAAGGTCTTTCAACATAACACCTTTCTTTCCCATTAACCATATGGCTGTCTGCTGCTTGACAGGTAACCACAAAACCACTTTTCCAATCATGCTTCTTGAGTTCCATTATCTCAATCACTGTTGTATGTGGCAATTGTTGGATCAACTTTGGAGGACTCTTCTAAACTATCCAGAATGCAGGGCCAATTAGTTTGTTTTTTTTTTTTTCTTCTTTCAATTTATTCACTTAAATGGGATTGTGTTCTTTCTCTGGAGCTAGCCAATTAAATCCTACCCTACAGCTGATTGATCTGCTATTCATAAAAGCCCATCTTATGAAACCAAATACCCAGAGGACAAAACAGCCATCAAAATTACATTAGGTCAGTCTTTTCTAAGAAAGAGATGCATGCAAAGTGATCTCTGGAAATATGGTACAGCACATTGTGTACATTCTTATGTTATCTGTTAATATCACTTTAAAACATCTGAAGATTTCCAAATTTAATTTCATTCTTTACAAAAAGCTGCACTATAACTTAGCATGTCATGAGAGACAACTATAGAATGATCAATTTCAAGCAGCATTCAATTTAATTTTCTCTATAATCTTGTTTTATTAACACTAAATACATTCCTAAAATTTAAAAATGGGATTTTAAAACTTAAATTTATAATACCTATGCCCAAAAAGCTTAGATTCCGATGGCCTAACAGTGGTAGAGCAACATACTTAACGAGTGTTTTGCCTACTGCCAACAATACAAATCCCCACTATAAATGTATGACTGACATTAGTAATTCAGTTGACAGATAAAAAAAAAAAAAAATTAGGAAAGAGTTAATCTAAAAGGTGGCATTTGGAATCTTACATTCCAAAATTAAATAAGTACCTGATTCTAATGAGCATTTCAACACAATATCTTTGCATTTTAAAAAATAACTTGTTTAACCAAAATCCCCAAACTAATTTAGGATTACAACTGTGAAGATAAAGAAATCAGAGGATCTTGCTCTTTGATTTTATCATCAGTCCAGACTGCTGCTGATCCTGGCTCTGCGGTAGTTGCTCTGTCAGTCACTACAGTATATCTAGAAGTGCTGCTGATACATCTACACATCTTCAACAGTTATTCAGTTTCAGCTTGAACATCTTTTGCACTGACACATACAGATAGCATTGAAGAACAGTAAAATGAATTAAGTTTATCATTTCTAAACCATCTGGTGCTGTAAGGCAGTTTTTCACTGTCTTGTTGATGGGAAATTTCTCTGTAAGTATGTCTTTTTTTGAACTACAAGCTTAGACATGGGTTCTGCTCTGCATCCCTGTTAGCAGTATTTGCCCCTTAAGTTTTATTCATGTAAATCAGGAGAATAGTCAAATGTACAAACAGACTCAGCTCTTACATCAACTCAGTGTAAAAGGATGAGCTGCTCCAAGTGTCCAGCAACTGTGAGAATTCTACACAACTTCACTAGATATCCAACTTTGAAAATGAGGCGGTTACATGGTACCAACTATTAAAAACACCTTTCTTTAGATAAAACAAACACCAGAATAAAATACAGCTGAAAGTGACTGTACTTTGATAAATATAGGTTTTCCATATGTACAATGAGTAATTTTTGTCATGAAGATTGCACTAATGCCATTTTCTGACATTTACAATTTCAATAAAGTTTACTGCCACTATCTTATCTATTTTGGCAAAGATCAGAATCTCTCTCTCTCTGCAGTTAGACTCCAAGTAAGGTGTGTCACTATAAATTTGTGTTGCCATACTGATTTTTAAGCACTGGTTCCTTCATATTCTAGTACATTTGTTAAATGTGTGACAAAGCCCCTTTAAAGAAAAAAAATACAATTGCATTGTCTGACTAGTAATGTTTTACAGATGATGTTATTTTGGCAGCATAATTATTTAAATGGGTAAAATTTGGCCAAATATCAAATATTCTCTTAAAAGTATATGTGGTTCCTGTGAGGTGAGTCCTATGGTAGTTTCTGTTCACATTTTTTGCTTATAAAGTTTTTTTTTTTAATTTTGGGTTCAGTGGGTGACCAAATTAATTGTCCCTAGTTAGGTAATTACTCAAAGTGCGACAAAAAGTCTTGTTAGCTTTGAGACAAAGTGTGAAAAATGTAATAGCCAAACATTTGGAAAAACCTGCCTTTACACGTGCTTATGAAACCAAACTAACACCTTGCACCCATACTCATGGCAACAACTACAAAAATTGTTTAATAAATAAAAAGCAGAAGAAAATCAGTCCTAATCATTACTTAAGAGACAAAGTCATCAGTATAATATCAAGCACTTCCTGGTAACAACAACTCCCTATAATCTCGAGGAGCAGAAAACGTGTTATTGCATAGACAAGCTGTAAGGAGTGCCCAACTCAACGCTTTGTTTACACCATGTGAATTAGTTTAATCTAAATTTCCTATTAGTGCTTACCAAATGCCTCTCAAATAACAAAACAATACTGCATTTCTTCAGAAATTATCCTTCAAAAATGATTTTTGCTTCATTTTCAATTTTTACAACACAGACCAGCATTTCTCAAACTAGTGGACATCAAGCCGGCCAGTATCACAATTACTTTCATGCAACATTTAATTTTAATTGCTAACATATAATCTACCCTATTTTCCATGGTGTAATCCACACCAGTGTACTGCACATAAAAGTTAACTCAGACACTTTGAGGTGCAGTTATTGTGGCCTTGGATGTAGAAATTGCATCATTTTACCCCGTTTTTAATCAAAACATTCTAGGGACAAGAATTTATAATTTTAATTATGGATGAAAGGAACAAACCAAAACTAACTTCCTGTTGTATTTTTAGTTAAATCTAGAATAAACTTTCTTTTTTTTTATACCTTATTATTGGTACTACATTTGATTAGTTAATGAAAAATGAAAGGCCCAAAATTAGCAGCAGCATTAATTGCTTGTGCTAAGGCTGTCATATTAGTTCATTTTTCTGCATTTACAGATTTTACATGTTCATCAGCCTAGACTGCACACTTTTTTATGCATTTATTTACTTGTTCATCGTATTGTTTTGGCTGTTGGGGTTTCTAGCTTAAATGACCCTGACGACAGCTGGATGATTTGTTAAGCCTCATGCTACACATTCTCTCGTAGGCTCTAAAGGAAAACAACACCAGCTGAGTTTCTTGAAAGAGAGAAAGAACGCCAACGGTGAGGATAACATGCTTACTGCATTTTATCATAACTGCTTTGTATGACTCCAGTAGGCAAAAAACGTAAACCAGTTTACACACACACACACACACACACACACTAACAGATTTCAGAAAAAACAAAACTTAGCATTTACAGCTTATAAGAGGCTGTTTCCATATATCAGAACATATTCAGGAAATAAACTATAATGTAATGTAATTTAGAAGAATAGTAGCAGCAGTGAAAGCCTATAGTGAAAAGGATTAAACAAAGCTACAAAAATTTAAGAGCATTTGCTATCTTCAGCTGTAAACAGACTTGCAAGTACAATACAAAACCATCTCAAATACTGAATCAAAGCCAAAAAGCTAAACTGCTTAATCATTAAAAGAATGAATCTGATTATCACTATTTCAGTCTAACAAAGAGTGACACCTTTCCCCCTCTCTCAAAAGAGAAACTAATCTATTCTTGCAATAAACCCAAATACACTATTTCAGTCAGGCTTCAGTTCATTAAAGCACTTGCAACAATACTTTGCACCCGGCTCATTAACTTCAGCTGCTGCTTTTGGTTCCAGGTCCCCCATTTATTAACCTAGTCACTCTCTGGCCAAGCTTAGTTGTTACAATGAAATGAATAACTAAAAGAAAAACTACTATACACTAGGTGCTACCAGACTCCCTGTAGCCTAGTTGAAAGCATAATTTTAATGTGAGAATGGAGGAGTGCAACAAATGAACAAACACATATGGTCTAACGTACCTAATAATTATTGTTGCTGTAATGCAATACGCTCATGTCGAAGCTGCTTTTGCTAAAGAACCCAATTTGTAGCCAAATCTAGAGTTTGTATGCTGTAAGAATGGTGTGCCCATACTCAAAGTTACACCTACAAATGTTTTTTTTTTCTTCAAACTCCAGTATTTTACTTATGATTAACCCCAGAACATAACAGTTTAAAGGAATCCATACAGACATATTCTAAGAAATGTTTAGCTGAGATAACAAAAAATATGGGATTATTCAATTTTATGTAAAATCAAAACTAGTTTGAATGTCGTACATATAATCATAACTAAATTAAGGCAGCAGATGCCTGGAGCCTAGTTGCAATTCCCAGTGAACTTCTCCAACAGCATGGATATCCTCTGGTTTCCTACTACATGTTTTGTAGGCTCTCTCCCATCTTTAAAATGCTTCCTGTGCCTCCCTGCATGAGCTAGTTTTGAGCATGCCAAGGACTAAGAGTGAAGTAATTAAATAAACCTGAACCATCTTCACTTACATCAATTCATTGCATAGATTATTCTCTCACATTGCAAGAAATAAAGGCCAGCAATTATGAAGATAGTTAACTAATTTAAAGTTTAAATTGCCAATGTACCATTTCATGCAGTTCTAATTTACCATCGTCAAGCCTCTTTGCTAATGTAATTGTCTTAAAGAGGTAATCAATGCCTATTTTTCAGAAGACCAGCAAGTGTATGTATCCAACTGAATATTGTTCAGTACATCTCATCTGTTAAAAACCCAGCTACCACATGAAACACCCTGGGGGGTCATCCTGGAATGAGTGGGGAAGCAACCATGAAACAATCATTAGCTGCATAAAGAACAAGAGAAACACAGTGGACACGAGCTATTTTTGTAGCACATGGTAAACATACTTGCTATTAGTCTGGAGACGGTACTTCTTTCACACTGAGGAGAATAACACACTGTTATACAGGAATTGTCTTAATTTGTATCCAACATTTTGTGTTGCTAAACGTTCTAAAGGAAACATTTCTTTTCATGCAAAATTTACAACCACAAAAATCTGATTATTTATCGTGTCCAGTACATAGGTTTACAGGTATTTAAAAAAAGGTAAACTTTGTTACATCTGCAATACTCAACACTGAAGACATTGAGATTGGCTAAACAACAAGCAATGGCAGCACCAGAGGCTCTCAAAGTCACTTCCTGGTTATACAAGATTGCAATGGAATCAATGGATGCTGACCTTAAAAAATCAAAAACTTTCCATACTAAACTCTTTTCCATTCAGGTAATGTAACATTTATTATGCACAAGCATTCATACAATTTCCATGATAGTTACACAAGATGCACCTACCTGATTAAAATTATTAAAAAACATGACTCAAATAGCACTAATGAGGTAGTATGTCCAAAAAAAAAAGAAAGGAAAAGGAAAAGATTTAATTTATAGTGCAGAAAGTAAAACACTTAAAGAGTAAAATCACCTGACTATTGACACAAAGATGCCAATAATGATTCAATCTTAAGAATCTCATCACTATCATCACTTTTGACAGTCTATCGTCCTCACTCCAAAAAACCTCAATGGACAATACAGAATTATATTATGTTTACTGCTACAGACAGTTTCGCTGTCTCTCTGGTGGTCTCTGTCCAAATTTTGAAAGCTCTGCCTGCCTCGCACTGGTTCTGTTTGATATAACTACTAGATTCCTTAGCTATGTGATGGAAAAAACCTGCTACCAGCTCAGAAGAAATCCACTGGTCTCATGTCATCAAACACCAATATCTGGGTCAGTAAGTTGAAGACACTAGCACAATCCTACTCAACAACCTCTCTCTCTCCTCATCACTGCTGTCATACTATTACTGACACATTCCTCAATGTTTCTTCACTGCTGTCAGACCAGCTAAAATAAATGATGGCAAATCTGAGGTTTGAACACTCAAGACCACAACATCACCAAAAGAAAAAGATTCAAAGTATTATTTCATAACATATCAAGTAAATAAACTAGGTAACATGGCTCACACTAGTAAAATTGTCTTCACAAGAAAATGAAGCAATACAAGTAACCATAAAAAGTGATAATGTGGTCCAGCATCATTCTACACATTACCTGTAGCATAGGCAAAAGTGGTCATTTAATGAGAAACTAGATGAAACTTTCTACAATCAGTGATATGAATCTGATCTCTAACAAAATATTAGCTGAGACCTTACTGTTGGTATAACTTGGCCCCAGACTATTTTAAAATTATCAATCATATTAAAGATTGGAACCTGACTGCTACGGCTTACATATACAATTTATGCATGCATCCTATAAAATTCCTAAAGCCAAAAATATAAACAGGCATTTAACTGATGGAGTTCATGAGTACAATAAATGTCTGCTAAAATTCTGCAGAAGTCCAGACGGAGCTAGTGATGGCAATAACATACTGGATACTCTGCAAGATCTTAGAAACTGCGGCATTCAGCATGCCTGAGCATGTAAAACTGTCATTCCAAAGACCCTGATGAGTTGAAAACACCAAAAAGATTAAGTTTAATTCCTGACCAGACTTGCAAAAAGCTTGTGAAAACAACTTATTCCTGAAGGGACAAACTCACAAAAGACCTTGATGGAAAATAATTTAGGTATAAACTTTAGACAAACAATCTCCGCTCTCACAAAGCCAGATATAAAAATTACTCGTATACATAAGAGACAACAAAGTCTGAAGGAGCACCTGTTTATACGGAACCATAAACAGCACTGGTAAAAATTACTAGGATTAGTACTTTATACTATAGCTATAGCTTTTGCTTATGCAAGACAGACAACATTCAAACATGTGATGGCATGAGCTTTTCTGTTTTGTATGATTATATCCCATTGCTGACAATCTATACTAGGGAGTCCCAATGCTCAATGAGGCTCATGTCCAGACTCTTTCCATCTTTACACTGCATGAGCAATAAGAACTAGGGCACCATCTTCCATAAAACTATTTCCCTATTTGGAGAATGTCATCTAGCTGTGACTATCCAGTGACCCAATTTCCACACCACACAATGACAGCCTTGCAAATGATTCAACGAATTTGAGCTAGATGGCATTACAAGTGACCAACATGTGAGAACTAAAAAAAAAATTATCAATGTCTGAAAGGAAAATAAGTGTGGTAGCACCTGCATTGTTGTAATCCACAAATGGCATTACAGGAATGGTTACGTTTAGGTGCTCTACTGCTGTACTCAGTGTTGTGAAGATATCATCTTACTGCTATTGTAAACACTTGCACACATTGTTACATCAGTAACTGATTTTCAAGGATTTGGTTTCTCTGTCCGAATTCTAGCACAAAGTTTTCATTCTGTTTACTTTGGGCAACCAGAATGCACATACAAGATTATTTTATGGTTTTTCTTAAACTAGACAATTGCCTTGTTAAAACAATCAACAATGGGGATATCCAGTGCCTTGGAGATTCTATTGCCAACCCCCTTTCAAAGTTCATCAGTCCCTGTGAGCATTACCCTGGCATGCACCTATTCTTATAGACAGTTATGACTGGAATGGCTTATTTGGGCTTCAGGGGATGCCTATTTACATATTTCTATAGCAGGGTTACTAACAAATCTAAATGGAATTCAAAAGAAGTTTAATAAACTGTTGGGATGTTTACTGACAATGAGGAAAATGCCCAACAGTTATCTAGCAGTGCTTTTAACCAAAAGAACCAGCAGGTCACCTCTGCTGTCAACTATCAGTTATTGAAGCATTGACAAAATAAAAAAGGCAAAAAATTTCTCTCATCACTTAAGTACTTGCACATTATCTGTAAAGACTTCATTCAGATGCATAATTTGCTTCTTTAGAGAAAGAGGTCTATGCTAAAAGCCAAGAATTTGCAATGTTTGTATCTCTATATAAAAAAGAGGCAATTATGCTTTCCAGGAATGATCTTCCACACAAAAGCAAACACTATTCCAGGATTTCACTTGATAAGAGATGAAATGACAAAATGATATTGAGAGGATTAGACACCAGCTTAACTCTGGACAATTTTTATTTTATTCTCGACTGCCTAACCAAAATGAAGACAACTACTGGAGTTTATCAATTGACATACTGAATTTGTGCTGAACACAAGAATGAATCACATGAAGTGGTTCTCCATGAGCAGCAAAGCCATAATCCAAACACCTACTCAAAGTTTACAATTTCTTATAAAGTGGTACTATAAATGTAAAGCTATAGCAAAACTCAATACTTGTTGGTATCTTGAATACATCAGACATCTTCATCCCAAAGCCGAACAAAGTATGTCAATGCTGCTGCCTGTGTATAGAACAGTTTTGAAGATAACTGTAGTTTCTCAAGAAGTGGTGATACTAGTTGGCATCAACCAACCAATGATGTATTATGCCCCCACACACACACAATATCAAGATTCCAAAGTAATTTCTGTAAAAAGTGACCATTCTAACATGACAATCTCATTTTGTGTTATTTTCATACTAAAAGACGACTAACATGGCTGTTGGCACTATTTTTCATGGGGCATCCATGCTTGACAACATTCTAGTCACATGCAAGATGAATTAAAACCTATGCCATTCATTCCATCAGCACTTCAAAGGCATTGGGGATGGATTTTAAAAAATGACTGATCACTCTAGTTGTTCAAATCATGTGAACATTCAATATCTCAGCAAAAGTTTTTTTCACTGGTTAAGAGAGTTCTCTTGTTAAATGTTAAAAAACTTGATTAAAAACTATTAGAAAGTTGTCTACATTAAATGTACCTGACACTGCTATGTCAATTTTTTTTTTTTATTTACTTATTTTTTTAATATACCTTAGACTGGTTTTCCTTAAAATAATAAGATAGATTTTTAAGGCTTTTATTTGTGCAACTCAACTTTTAGTTTATTCAGCATTTAATTAATTTTTTTTAATGCAAGAAAATTTTAAAAATTCAAAGAGTAAGCATTTTTCTGCATATCGAAATTATACATCACCATGTCACAATTAGAGTGGTGTCTACTGTTAAAACAACATCTACAGACCTCTCAACATTTGTTTAGAAAGAAATTTGAGAAATGCTAAGCAAAAAAAAAAAAAAATGTCACAAAGTCAAAATACAACTATATACTCAGTGTAAATACTTACAGCTCTTCCCGTTGTCTCTGAGAGAGAACCATTTTGGCGAAAACTGGTAAGCAACTGAGCAATCGAAAAAGTTGGTCGGTCCCTTTTGTTTTGTCTCTCTCTTTCTGTAGTTTGTGCTTTCCCTACTACTGACTCCAATTAGAAGGGCTATATCCTATTGAACCACATGTTTCAATCTGTTTAAAAAAGTATATTATCACATTAAAAACCTTGAAATAGTAATTTCTTATTCCATAAACATTCAAGATGCAAATAATTCCCTTATCTTTAGACTTTCACATCTCTAGAACCTTTTAGAAAGAACAATAAGACTATCTCCAAGATTTTCCTTACAATAATAATTACAAAGCACTTTGATGTTATCATTCTTGTCAAGTGTCTGCTGTTGTAGTTGGAAAAACAATGGCAGATGGACAAAACAATCAGATGACAACTTGAGAGGTAGTGGACTAATAGCACTACATAACATTACAAAACAAAATATATCAATGCTATTACTTATTCAGCCTCCTAAGCAATACATTGAATAAAATTACATCTAGAGTATGTCAAGATGTAGGTCAACACTGAGTGCTTAACAATGAGGTCTTAGTTACATCTTAAGAGTTTAGCGAGTTTTCTTTTTCTAAATGCTTCTCAGTAAACCCTGATGTGTTTAAAACATTGTTAACTGCGAATCCAGTTAAATTGTAAAGTTCTAATCGTCAATGTTATTTGCCTTATTTATATATGCACTGGTGAAATATCCAAATATTACTCTTTATTATACTTATGGAGTGAGATATATTTTTTTTAAAAAAACTGTTTTTACGCGGTAATTTTGCCCTTTAACGTGTGGGGATGAGGGGAAACAAAATTAACAGCTAATCAATCTGTTCTGATTGCTTCATTAAGGATGTACTCATGTTTATTTTTAAAATAATACTGGCCTAAAGATGAATACAGATGTACATATGGATAACCACTGCGTTCTGAAAGGCAGGCACTCTTCAGAGGTTTCAAAGTAGGCAGTCAGTTTTGTGTGGCCCGGTGGGAAAAGAAGACAACAATAATTACTGGGACTTTCAATGAATGAATGAACGAACTCCCTCTTCACTTACCACTCGTTATACATAAATATGGTGCGGTTGAAAATGAATACTAGTACAGCAGCAATTACCAAAAAAAAAACCTTTTTTAAAAGGGGAGGGAGGGGTGGGGGGAGAGAAGGAAAGGGAAGTCCGAATCTTGGTAGTGGTGTGCACCAGGACAGAAAACTCAGTCCTGCTGTCGTCAAGGAGAATGCAGATCCTCCATCCCGATTCCCAATCAGCAGCAGCAGCAGTTGTTGTTGTTGTTGTTGCAGCGCTACGTCAGACAATAAATTACATTCGAAGCTATGGGCCACGGAACCGAGATCGAGCGAGCGAGCCCCGGCCGCAGGAGGGTCGCCCGGGATGCACCCTGAAGAGAAGGGGGGGTGCAGGGCTGCACTTAATGGATGCTAATTTTTGCACGATGAAGTCATTCATTACACGACGCGCGCCATGTTTTCTCCGCCGCCGCCGCCACCGCCGCTGCGATATGCCTTCGCTGCCTGGCCCCGCACCCGAAGAAAGAAGACTGAAGGTGGCGATATATCGAGCGGCACAGCGCTTACCTCGGGTTCTGGCCGATGGCGCAGTTTCAACAGAAGGGTAAATTTACCATCCAGCGTCAGAGGAAACGTTAACAACGTATTACCGTTATATATACACTTCGGCGATCGGGAGAACCGACGGCGCAGCCTCTCTTGCGCATTCCGGAAGTGACATGGTCAGCGGAAGTAGAACGCGAATCGACGAGATTTAAAATGGCGGGGATCGGTTCTATTTGTCGTCTCAGGTTAGCTCGAATCGGATTTTTCTCTTTAAGAAAACAAAACTTTTTTTTTTTTTTAAAAAAAAATAATAACTGGAAGACGGACGATCAGCGTTTGTGGATGAATTGCCAATCCCCACCTTTTTTTTTTTTTTAAATCAGTATTTGTTATATTATTTCAGTGTAATGGAGTATTTACAATTAAGACGCGCGCGTGCAGCCGAGGGTTTGGGGAGAGTAAACTTGCTTGTTTATTATCAATAAATCCAGGTCTGACAGACTTGGTAGATTTAGAGCGAATGTCTCACGCAGCTGTCGAAAAGGGTGATGCAGAGTTTAGGTGGTACGCTAAGCGGAACTGTCGGCATCAAGCGCTGAATGCGAAACCACGGTTCCGCTGCTGGACTGCGCCATCTTCTCATACCCAGTAACAGCTCGGGACGAGCTCAGGGACACTCCTTCGTTTGTTTAAATGCAGGAGGAAACTTGCCGTACGCAGAATGTAAAAGATATTTCCGAGTTTGTAACAGAAACGACTAACACGGACCTAGTTAGTATAGAAAAAAAAAAAAAACTGAGGCTGCTACAGTTGAATACAAAGTCTTCGAGACCATCCTGCTGCTTTGGATGTGGAGGAAATCCACGTGGCCGTCTGGTGAAGATGACCGTACCAGCAATGATTTGCTCACACCCTTTTGACTTTCTCATTTTTGTGTGTATATTTAAAACAATGATAATAGATGACCAGTCTCAATTTAGCCAGCTTTTTGCTTTTGAAAACAAAGCTGGATACACAACAAGCTGCTACTTTGATTCATGGCTGGTCATGGTAATTCTCAGTATATGAGCTAAGAAGAAGCTTTGATTTTCTAATGAAATCTTTTGCAATTATTCATTTTCAAATTTCTTTCATAACAGGTAAGATAAAGGGCAATACAATAGTTTCTGCTGTTATTTTGGAAGTTGAATATCTTTGGAGTTTACTAACATAAGTATTTGAACCAGGTAATGCTACAATTGATCTGGAGGGCAATTAATTTCCTTATTGCTGAAGTGTCGAGGAATTTCACCTTGGCGTATATCGACACATAGCCTACACATACTGCATTCTCATTGAAGGATGCAGGAATCAGTCAAACAAACCATACTAGGCAATTGTTCCAATGATTTACTATTACCACTAAAAAAGGCATAGATGTCAAATCTACTGGGATACTCAGTTTTGAACCATAATATCTTGAGCCTTAAATAAAGGAGGGTTTGCCCAACGAAAACAAACTTTACTACTTGTTCCATAGTTTTTTAAAAATTTTATTTTTCAATGAAATTTCTCCATAATCTTTGATAAGTGAGGCTATGAATGTTAACTGTTTTGTAATATACTACCACTACATAATCTGCCTTAAATACAATGTAAACAGTGATTCATAAAATCAATAACAAGAAGGAATTTTACTCCCAACAATACTTATTAGGGAGATACTGAATTATTAAACTTAATTTAAGTTTGCTTGTAACATCATTACAGCTAAGCAAGGTGCCAAAACATTTACACTTATTGCAGAATAATTTGTTGCTTTATGTAAATCAGACTTGTTAACTTTTAATGTACTGTTTTTAGGGGATTTCAGGAATCAGTATTATTTCCTTGTAACTTTATTAAATGAAACTTGACACTTTTTAATTGAAAAAAATAAATAGCTTCTTAAAGCATAGAAATGTGCTTAAATTTCCCCCATCCAAAAGTTGTAAATAGGACATGCTTAATTTTTATGCAGTAAAATCTTGCTTCCTTGGAGTCCAAGGAAACAGATAATTAATGTTCTAACCAGAATCTGGAAAATAACATAACCAACATACTTTGAGTAGCCTTTAAAAAGAACTGAAGGGCTGTTTTCTAATCTATTTTAATAACATTTTAATAAATTTAACTTTTGGAACATAATTCAGAATATTTTCTGGTAGTGAAATTAACCAGATTCTACTGTGCAGTGGATGTTTGTATGAGCATGTTTTTATGTGTGGAGTGTTTCTTCTCAACACAAAAACTGGATACAGAACATCCAAGATAGATCAGACAGTTGTGAGCAAATTAAATGTAGCAATAACAAGTTCTGCTTACAAGCTCAGTGGGTTGTATGAAGTGAAATTTCCTACTGGAAATCTATCTCTTTAGACTTGGGAGGAGCCCAGATAGACATCCCAAACCAATCCAGTTTCCACTGAGATTTAAATTCTGGGCCTTTTAAACCTTATTGGTCTAATAGCTTGCCACTAGACTACAACACCAACACATACTATCATTAATTAAAATATTTCAGGTGAAAATATTCAAAATAATTTATAGTGGAAGAGGTTGCAACGATATCAATAGTGAATCTTCGAGTTAAATTGCAACTTTGTTATGCCAGATATCTTAACATACTGTACAAACATTCCATATTTCAAATCCAGAGATCTCAGTCAGCATTTTTTCTTTTCTTTTTTTCTTTCTCATGCACTTGTTTTTGTATTTTTTTTGTGTGGCAAAAAAATTTATGGATATTGAAATTTATGGTAAATTTATTAAAATTATTGAGTCACCAGAACTCATCAGGTGTTGTTGACTCCAAAATCCAATGTTGAAAGCACTTGGAAAAAGACTTCACTGACAACACACTTCCTCATGCATGCTTGTATATTGGAAGAAAAATGTAATCAGAAATGTAATTTGCTGACAAACATCACATGACCAGAGACTTTGCAAAATGATGTCAGGCAAAATTTCAACATTTCTGACCAATCATCATGTGATTTTTGTTTTCTGTAACTTCTGACTGCTTGCTTTCTTTATAAGTGAAACTAAAATTACATAAATATGAGATGTCAAATCATAGTATCTATCTCTGATTTTCATCTGTGTGTGTGTGTATATATATATATATATTTACCTTCTTTTGTCAATAGATGCACCTGTTTGGAGTGGTAAATAAATAACAGTAGACACTGCACAAACAACGATGTTCTTGAACAAATATATGCACCCAAGGAATATCTACAAAGAGAAGAAGCCTGATTTCAAATCACTTGCCATTAAGTACCCAGAATTCAGAAAGTTTGTTACACAGGAGCTTTCTGGAAAGGTGTCCTTAGATTACAAAAATCCTGATAATTTAAGAGCTCTTACCATAACTTTGCTGAAGGAAGATTTCAGATTGGATGTTGAATTGCCTCATGATCGCCTCATTCCTACACTACCTTTACGACTCAACTATATACATTGGCTAGAAGATATTCTTGGTGATAAAGATAATGTTAAAGGAATCGATATAGGTGAGTGCAAATTATTTTTTTCATTCTAACTTTAGAAAGTTGTAGCGAAATCATTAAGCCTGACTGATATTCATAGTAACTAAAATAATATCTAAATTAAATGAATACCCAAGGTCTTTAAGTTAGTTAATGGTGGATTTTGTATGTCTATCCCTGATATGCAGGAAGATTGACTTTTGAGTTTAGCTCAGCATTGGAATCATATAAGACTTCCAGAACAAAGATGTTTCTCTTTGTGCATTTTTAAAATGATACAGTATATATAATCTAATCTGATAAGTTGTATAAACTGATAATGTTTTCTGGTTCTGGCCAAAATCCTGTATTTCATATGTTTTATTATTGCATAAAGTTATACAGAAATCCAGTCCCAAAACAAAATAATTTTCTGAAATCTAATAAATTTACATAACGTGTTTTTTTAGAACACTGGTAATCTAAAAATTTTATTCATTTACATAAAACTTTCCTGCCTAACAGTTCAGAATGGTAGAAAAACCAGCTGAATAATAAAAAGAAAAAAAAAGCAGACTGTAAATACATGATGTCAGGGATAAGAGAGAAGATTTCATGATTATCAGAAAGCAGCATTTGTAAAGCATGATGCAGCTGCAATTTGGAACAAACTAAGAACTGACAAAAAACTGTTTAGCATTTCGCAGTGGTATGATAAAACAGACAAGTGATCTTTGAAACTCAGCGAAGAGTACAAAGGGGGGGGGTGACAGAGTTGAAGTCAAATTTGATCAACTGCAATGCTATGTCTCAAGAAAGCAGAGGAAAACCATCAAATTAGGAGGGAATGCTGATGAAGTGGATTTCTCAGTGGAAGGAAGCATTAGCACAATATTGTTGTAAAGAAGCTGGTGAGATCAACCCAGAAATGATGACAGATTGGCTTTTGGAGAACATCTTGGATAAACTGGGACTCTTTCAGAGCCATTCCTGAAGCTGAGTGCACATTACAGTGAAGAAATGTATTGGAGGAAAGCAGATGAAGGAGCATGTGACCCTTTTATGTAGCTCAAACACAACGGGCTCCACAAAATTTCCTTTTTTTTCCTATTGGAAAGTTTGCAAAACTCCATTACTTTAAGGAAGGCCGCCGTCTTTCTGTACACTGCTGGAGCATGCAGGCTTGGATTACTTCCTGAATCTCAAAATCTGCATCATTATGGACAATTGTCTGCGTCATCTAATCTCCAGATCTGAAGAACATTCAATTAGTTTGCCTTTCCAAAAACACCACATTGAAACTCCAGATGTTGATGTCATTCACATGCTGGAATCTTGCTTCCAAAAGTGAATTGCCCAAAAGAGGAATAAGTGTCAGACTATTTTTTGGTAATTCTCTTGGAATGCACTCTAGATGGCCTCTGCTTCTTGGTCTAAAAATTTTGACCAGGAAAATTGCTTTGCTAACTGTATTTATCATGCTGGATTCAATCAACTAGAAGGACCTGCTCCTGATCAGCAGGTGTACTTGCTGGTGGAAGGTCAAGAGTGTTTTTCATGTGGGACCGCTTGAATAAGGAAATGATGCTGTATGACTTCATAGAAGTTGATACCAAGGATACCAAAGTTGATATTGGAATGACCCCATTGGAACTTCTCATGAATGGTCAGCTGCAGAGAAAGAGGAGGTGGTGAAAGAAGAAAAGCCTCCATGTGATCTTTAGTTTGTTGTCAACTGTCTTGTGATGCTGAATGAGATCCAGTACTTTTACTGGTGCTCAGACAGTCCTTTGGTTAGTGTGAAGGAATTTTAAATTGTTGAAAAGTTGGTAAATACTATCAGTCAATGCTGGCTGTGCAGAAAATGAAACTTACTTTCTGAAAGAGTGATGACCTGTTTTCATGATACATAAATCTTCAGTAAATTATCTTTTACAATGAGTCAAACTTTCCTCAGAAGCCTGATGTATGTTATTGTAGTGTGATTTTGTATAATCTGATTTTTTGGGGATCCCATCGATATAGATTAGAATTATCTATACTGTACTTTAAACAGTTGATGCTGGCTGTAGATTTATCCTTTGGCCATAACATTTGTATGGAAGATCAGTGCTAGAAAAAACTAAATCTTGTCATCAAAGTTGTTTATTTCTGAAGTGTTCATGACCCTAAATTAGAAAAGGTCACAAAATAATATAAGATTATTGAAAAACTTGATGGAGAAACAAGTGTCAGGCCAAATAGACCCATAATATAAGAGGAGGGTTTTTTATTGTCCAGTTTATCATTTTTGGCCTTTTGCTAGATTCATTATCAGTCAGCAATTTGTTTCTGTATTAAATCTCAAACAAAGTTGCTGCTTTATGATGATGCAAATGAATTTCACCTTTTTCTGTCTGAACGACTCTATATGATTTAGCTCTGAATTCCATTTTTAACTTGTCTCACCATTCTAATGACTTGTCTCCTCTCTCATTTCTGTTGTGAACTGTAGCATAAATTTTAGTGACATCATGAGATCTTTTTGAATGTATATCTGCAATATTTACCAATGCACATATACCTCTGGCAACAAAGTGGATATGTTCGTGACCACTTCATTCTCAGAAACTTTGGTGTCAGAGGTAGTTTCAACATGGGGAGAATGGGAATAGGTTCCAGTCCTTTGCATACTGTACAAAAAGTTCACGTCCAATAGATATAACATCATAAAACATTATCGTAGATACACCTTCAATAAAACAGAAAAAAAAAAGACGACTACACTCACCAGTGACTTTGGAGCTGGCATCAGTATGTTTACCACCATTGCCAACCGTTGCTCTGACTTGGCAACAGTGGATGAGTGTTGCTAATTGTGTGGTGAGCTGCCAGGATCCCAGTTTGATGGGCCTGGCTCTGATTCTTGTATTTGCTGAACAGAGGAATTCTTTTTGATGAAAGTATCAAGTGTTGACTGTCTTCTTTTTTTAAAAAATCTCATGATATCAGGAGATTTCTTTCAACACTGCTTTCTTGACAGCATTGCTGCATTCCCAGTCTGGATCATTATTTGAGAAGCCTCCATTACATCCATAATCCTTGCAATATTTTCTGACAAGAAAATTGTAGTTAACACTTTTTCTGGCATCTCATCACTAACTGGGTATTGTTCATCTCTCATTGACTGTTTGTGTTGTGTTGTGTTCTTCCAAATCTTCGTTGGTAAGTAACTTCTCATGAGAGTCAAAAAGCTCTTGCACATCATCGACTACTTCCTTTGCTAGCTTAGCAATAACATTTTTAATTACTGACATCTTGGTCTCAAAGCCAGCAGTCATTGATGATGTCTGCCCACCACTTACGCCACACTCGTTCATGCACTTGCTTATCACCTCTTGCCAGGCATCTCTCTTATCAGTCACCTTCATTATGTTATAAGATTTCCAAAAATCTTTAATTGTCTGCTGCTGTTCATCACAGGTCTCAATAAGTTGTCTAAATGCGTGTCAGATAATATGCTTTAGAAGTCTCAATTACCCCTTGATCCATAGGTTGCAGGATCGATGTTATACTGAGAGGAAGAAAGACTATATCAACTGGTATGGATGTTAATACAGTCTCTAGGCTTTCAGGATGACCAGGGGCATTATCTAAAATCATCAAAGTTTTAGGTTCGCATCCCCTTTTCTGAAAATAACGCTCAACAGCTGGACAAATGTGATGGATGAACTAGTCACGAAGAACATCCATCATTACCCAAGCCTTTAATTTCAAATCACATGAGGCATTTCCACCCAGCAATAAGTGAGGTGGTCTTTAGCAGCCTTAAATCCAGACACATCATGTTTCTCCTCTCTGGCTATGAAGCTTCATTTTTTTTTTTTCCAAAAGAGCCCTGTCTCGTCAACATTGAAAATTAAATCTGGGTGGTAATTACCTTATATGAGGGCTCTCAATTTGGCTAGAAATTCACAGGCTGCTTGGACATCGGTGCTACCTGCCTCACCTGTGAAGTTTTGTTTGTTTTCTGAACTTCTCAAACCAGCCTTTGCTGGCAGCAAATATCTCTGAAGATTCCCCACCTCCTTCAGACTTCACATGTTCGAAGAGATTAGGGCTTTCTCCTTAATGTAAGCCTGACTTAATGGCATATGTCGCTGTCTCATATCGTCCACCCAAACATGCAATCTCTTTTCCATCATCTCCATTACCCGGCTCCTCGTGCGAGTTAATTTCTTAGCAGTTGATACACCTGCCGTTCTGACTGAAGATTTTATACTGTCTGCTCTCAGTCTAAGATAGTTTTCAATGTGGACTGAGCCATACGTAGCAAGTATGCCACATTGCACCACTTCTCTGCCTCAACTTATTGTATGGCCTGCATTTTTACATCCAGTGAGATAGACTGCTGCTCCTTTTTAGGCAAACATGCATCACTACCATTGATGGCCACTTGGATGTCATAGGGGGGTGGCTAATAATGAATATTTTCAAAAAAAGAGGGAAATGGTGAGATATAATCCGTAGGTATATGCCAGGCGTTAGGTTTGAAATGATAGCAATTTTTTTTTTTTTTTGTGACGCACTTTGTTCTGATTGGCTGAAATCAAAACAAAAAACTATGGTTATGCATTCTTGTTGGATTCCATTAGTTTATTTGTTTTTAAATTTTAAGCAAAAAGAAGGGGAGAAAAACGAACTTTGTGATAAAGAAGCTTCATTATCAGAGGTATACAGTAAAGTCACTTAACACGATTAATGTGTTCCTGAAAAACAACATTTTAAGTGAAATTGTGTTATGTGAAATGTAATTTCCCATAAGAATATGTATGCGGGAGAGAAAGAGAAGAGGAGTAACAAAACAAAGTATTGTGAGTGTACAATGTATTGTATTTCAAAGATAAAATAAATTTACTTTAAATCCTTTAAGTTTCTGCTTCCATGTCGACAGTTGAAAGTGAGAGGGTACACAGCCACTACTAGTCCTCATCAACATTGATGGGGTCATCAATGTCATCATTGTCTGCCACTTCCATTGAGGTTGAAGGAAAGCAACTGGGGAGGATGCCGGCCTTTTGAGATTGAAGGAATAGCAAATTGAGGAATTTCTGGTATTTTCATGAAATGTTCAATCGATAACTGCTTAGACCTCTCAACATTTGTTCTTTATAAAGTTGGCGATAGCAAAAGTTGGCATCGTTAAGGGATGTAGCTACCCTGGCATTTTGCTGGTGATCAGAATCGACTTCATCCAATAAACTAAATGCTTCGGATAATCTCTTAGTCATTAATATGCGTGTGGAGTCTTTGGTTTCATCAATGCTGTCAGCTCTATTCTTCTTCCAGTTGCATAAGTTCTTCTATGTCCGAATCTAGTAGTTCCAACACATCTTCCTCTTCTACCTCATCAGTGACTGCCTTTTTGGCTAAAAGAACAATTGCAGCCTTAACCTTGGAAACGTTTTCATTGACCTTGAACCCTTTAAACTCATTAACACATTCCGGCCATAATTTATGCCTCACTGATAATGCCAAATGTGTTTTTTTATATTAAAATTTCGCCAAAACTGTTTTATTATTGGTTTTCCCTCGCCGTTGATGTCATGAATTAACTTGTCTAAAGTGCGACATAAATAACAAGCTGTAAAAACCATAATGGCACCTTGATCCATAGGCTGGATTAACCAGATTGTATTTGGACTTTGATATTTTCTGATGAATCCACTAGGTTTGGTGGATGCCCGCTAACACTTTGAATGCTATATTTTCTCGCTCACAATCTTTCATTTCTTTATGTAAATAAATTTTCAAATATTCCATGAAAACGCAGGATGTAATCCAACCATTTTTGTCAGAATGACACTAAACAGCTTGATTTCCTTTGAACACCCTTTCAAAGCTCTAGGGGTCCACGCATGATACACCATTAAGGGTTTAAGTTTTAAGTCTACTTGTGCATTGCGTTTTGACAGAAGAGTGCATTGGTCTTTCTCGGCTTTAAAACCGAGGGGGGGGGTTCGTCCTGGAAAATATAAGTTCTGTTTGGCATCATCATCCAATATAATCCCGTTTCATGTACATCAACCACCTGCTTAGGGCTATAGCCACCACCAGCAAACTACGGAAACTTTCGGCTGCATTTTTATGTACCATGGCCGCTTCTCCCGTCACCTTTATGTTGTGTAGGTTAAACCACTTCTTAAAACAGAAAAACCATCCCTGACTCGCGTGGAAAGGTTTCATATCACTGTCACTTTTGTCTTCAATGATTCATGCATACTCAATGCTTTGCACTTTATAACATGCAGACTTAACGGAACATTTTACTTCGTCTGGTGCTCAATCCAAGCACCACAAAAAAGCCTTTCAATCCTTTCCGTAATGCCAGGCCTACTACAACTGATTTTGATGGCACTCACTGATGTTGAACGCAGACCACTTGCTTTTATCTTACCCTCATTCTAACAGATCATCTGGCACATTACTTCATTCAGCCCCTTCACACGGAACCATTAGTCTTTCACCTTTCGCAAATCCCTCGAAGACTTTTTATTTTACTTCCGAAGAGTGACTATTTCATTGCTGAAGCACTAACATCCTCACTTTTTATTTTTGGGCCCATTGTTATTAAGGGATAAAAACACAATTTGGTAAGTGATTATCGCAGAAGAATATCAAACACCGGCCCTCTCACAGTGGGATCGTGTTATAATGAAACATCGCTGTGTAAAATGAATTTTATTCCCTACTTTATAAATCATTTTAAGTGAGAATTTACTATACCTGTATTTAGAAAAAAATAGGACTTCAAAGATCTTAAAACTTTGTTAAGATGCATTTTGAGGTAAAGAACTTGATGTTTTCTATTTTCAACAAGTTACATCTCTGTAGTAAGAAGGTATTATTTCTGTATTCTTGGTAATTAGAATTAATAAATCACTTGTCATGCAATTCATTCTCACAATTGCTAAAATGATAACATATGAAAGAGCTTTCATAGACTGGCTGACCCATCCATTTGTGGTGAAGAAAAATTGTGTAAATGGAAAAGTTTCATAAATATCACATGCAAAGATTTTAAATTCAATGAAAAAATCCTTTTTCACATTCCCCCCATGTATTTACCTAATAATTGTGTGTGTGCTTCATTTCAAAGTCATGTGATGTACATCAAGCCAAGTTCAGCTTTTGTGTTAAGGTGGATCTGACTCAATTCTATTGGGTGATCATTTTGTATTTTTGTATCCACATGAGCTGGCAACACAAAAGATTAGATGGAACAGCAATTTGGTATGTGACCTTTTAAATATGTTAGTAAATGTTAAAGCACTTTTTTGAAAGTGATACAGAAGCTTCGTAGTATGCACTAACAAGAAAGAAGAGAAGAAATGAAAAATAAAGGAGAAAACACATTTTAAAATAAGCTTCTAAATTTGATGAAGAATGTAAGATTGGAACTGAGTTTAAGATATTATTACTTTCTTAAGTGATTGATAACAGACAGAACCAAATAATTTTCAAAGCTAAATAAATAGTGCAAAGAAACAAATACAAACAGCCTGACTTCATGCCAACATTCTCTCTCTCATTTCCTTTCTGTAGTTGCCAAATCAGGTTTAAGTTCTCTCCATACACTATTTAGTATTTTATCTTTTCTAATCAGTATCTCAGTTTCACTGGTTTTACGTTCATAATCAGTTGGAAAAAATGATTAAGTATGTGAATGCTTAGTTCTCTTTAAAACATTTATCTTTATTTTCTTCAATAACTTATTATTTGTGTTAATTTCCACATGTCAGCGCAATTAAATCAGGTAAAGTAACCAAGCAACTTTACTGAGTGAGCTTTATACATTTTACTGCATAATTGGCAGATATTGGACACCTCAGAATAAATGCATTAATTATGAATCAATATGTTGAGTATATGATGACTTTAAAAATGTCTAAACATATGAGCAGGAACTTGGCCACCAATATCTGGTAAAGGTAGAAGTTGAACACTAAGCTGCTGGCTTGACTTGTTAGATAAACACTGGTCAACAAAATTAAATGTATTATACTCATTATGAATGCAAACCAACTTTTTTAGACTGATTTTTCATGCTGATTTCAAAATTTCACTCCATTTGTATGCAGCACGTATCAGTTTTTCAGTAGATACATGCAAATATTTACATATTTGTATATATGAAATCATTAACATAATAAATAAGGACATATTATTTTTAGAAACTAAATGAGTTTATTGAGTTAAAAATCATCACTATCATTCTGCAAAGAGTGAATACACAAAAAATGGGTCAGACAAAACAGACAAAGTTAGAACAACAGAGTTAGAAACATTGTGATTTGGATTTCCTGCGGTGTTCCTGATCTGGTTGATCACGGTAAAGTGTCCAGCAGTAGTCAGCCAGCATACTGTCATTCCAGAAGCCTTGGTACCATTTCTCCATAGCACTAATGTCCTGGTGAAATCTTTCACCATGTTCATCAGACACTGCTCCAAGGTTATCTGCTAAGAAATCCAGATGGGAGTCCTAGAAGTGAACTTTCAGTGACATGCGACAACCCATTGCTGAGTAACATTTCAGAAGATTCTTGATGCCATCCTTGTAGTCCATTGCCTTCTTTTTGCCCAAGAAATTCTCACAGATCCAATTGAAAGCATTCCAGGCAGGCAGTTCCAGTTCATCCAGTGTTGTCTTGAAGTTGACATCTTTGAGTACTTCTCTAATTTGGGGTCCGACAAAGATACCCTCTTTCAACTTCACCTGTGTGATTTTGGGAAACTTTTCTACAATATACTCAAACCCTCTGGCATTTCTCTTCCCTAGTGTCTTTACAAACTGTTTCATCAGTCCAAGCTTTATGTGCAAAGGAGGCAATAGGACATTACATGGATCTACAAGAGATATATTCTTGACGCTAGACAGTCCTGGCTGGTATGATGATCTTGTCTGCCAGTTTGATTCCGAATAATGTCTGTCAGTTGCCCGACTATCCCATAGACACAAGAAACAACAGTATTTTGTGAAACCTGACTGCATTCCCATTAACATTCCAATGACTTTTAAATCTCCACATATTTTCCATGAGTATCTTTCATAGGCACTGGCATGAAGTAAAAGTTCCATATTCTCATATGATTCATGAAGATGAACGGAGTGTGCAATAGGAATGGAGGGCTTCAAATTACCATTATGGAGAAGTACAGCTTTTAAACTTCGTTTTGAAGAGTCAATAAACAAATGCTACTCTGCAGGATCATTATTTTGTGATAAACATTCGAAAAGTCCATCGATGTTACTGCAAAGGCAAAGCGGGCCTTCAACAGAAAAACACGTTTGTAGAACCACATTTCTCTGCCGAAAATAAGTTATACAAACACCGTGCTCTAGCAGATACTTCTCTTTCAGTCTTGATGCCAACAGTTCTGCTTTATCTTTTGAGAGGGATAGGTCTCTGACAAGGTCATTCAGTTCAGCTTGGGAAAATTTCTGAGGGTCAAAGCTATCGTCATCAGCCACGTAATCTTCCTCAGCAGCACTATCTTGACAGTCAGCAGCAGCATCTGATGTTTCAATACCATCATCTGGTGGAACTGGAATTGGCAGACTTCCATTGTGAGCACAGGTCTCATTGCAGAATCCAAATTGAGATACATAATTTTGTGTTTATTCTTCATAGAAAATCCTGTGACATTTACTTTGCAAAAATAACAGTCATTAAAATGGTCTTTCGGCTCCCTCCATATCATTGGAATGGCAAAAGGCATGGACTTCTTCCTCTTATTGAACCAGTCACGTAAGCCATTTGAGCAAGCTGAGCAGATAAAATGTGGTGCCCATAACTTGTCCTGATCTCCAAGAGGACAGTCAAAGTATAGCTTATAAATCTTCTTGATCTCTGGTGTTATTGTACATTTTTGAGCTTTCACAATAAATTGTCCACAGACAACAAAACACATCAGGAGGATTTCTACACTGTCTTGACATTGTTAACACTGTAAAACAAGTAAGGAAATAGATACAAACGGTTATACTTATATTAAATTTGAGATGATGAAATATTGCATCTGAACTATGCAGCAATGAATAATGTAGTTTATTTTAAAGGTATGTTTCCATGATGTAAATGAAATACATGCATACACATCATTAATTGAAATTTCTATATAATGCATGAGCTAAAACCAAAAAACTTTCTCATCTTGAAAACTGTACGTGATGTCAAAAAACACTAATCAGTGGCGAGGCTACAGGGGGGCAGGGGGGGCAACCGCCCCCCCTGGTCGGATTTTGGTACCGTCGGTCGGAAATTTACATGTTGGAAAAAAAATGTACTGTACATAATAGCATTATAGGGGACCATTATAATGGGGACAAATTTTGATGCAGGTGAATTAATTCAATGATGTGATAGTTGTGAAATAATAGCGCTAGTGAAGAACATTTTTTTTCCAACATGTAAATTTCCGACCGACGGTACCAAAATCCGACCAGGGGGGGTCGCCCCCTGCCCCCCCTGTAGCCTCGCCACTGACACTAATTGTGTATTTGAAATCAGCATTAAAAACTACACTAAGTACACCTTGACATATGCTTGATGAAAAATACTTGTTGACCAGTGTAATTAAGCATCAACTATAAAATTTATTTTAAATTCCAGAAAGAAAGGGAGTTTAAGATTGTAAATGTGAATTTTCATCCTTTGTAGATGGCCATTGGAGAGTAGCTTCATAGGCATATGTGGAATTTCCTTTACATATTTTTTAATGACCATTGAAAAATGAAAACTATGGTGAAGGCAATTAGCACAAATCTCTTGGTAAATACTAGATTTTCAAATGCATTCTTAACTTTTGTTTGCAGATTTAAACTTGTGCTAAACTTAGATCAGAATCTTAGACAAAAGGAAAATAAAGTTTCTGATGTTACACAAGCTTTCTATGTCCACATAGATCATAGATCACAGGGGTTCCTGTTCTTTTTGATGAAGATTACTTCAAGTGACTGGTTAAGTATATCAGTTTAGCAAATCTTTGAGAATTTGGGCATCTTCTAGTAAATAACTTCTTAAATTATTACTGAATGAACAAAAATCTTTTTTGATAAGTTGACCAAATATCTTGTCATTGCAATCTAGTTATCTCATCTCATTTTATCTGCTTCATGATGTCACCACTTTCAGATAATGTATGTACAGTCGACCCCTGCATAATTGCGGTTCGGCATCCGCAGCCCCAGTTATTCACGGAATTTCCTTTAGAACCTAACTAATAATTGTTCGTGGAAAACCCCGCATATTCGCAGAATTGCAAATATCTTCCACGATTATTTTATGGCTTTTTTCGTGGCAATATTTTTTTTCACACTTTTTAACACTAAATTATTAATAACAATATAATTTACTAATTTTGTAATATAAATACTAACGTAAATTCAGCAAAATATCAATATAAAATAAACGCTATTGGCTGGAGGTTTGAAAGTAGCCAATCAGAGAGCGTTATTCGTTTCTCCTCGCTGCCGAGGCGCTGTCTCAGGCAGATGCAGCCCAGCAGCTCCGCATTATCCCAGCTTACCGTGTGTAGCTATCTCGAGTGTTTTGCTGAGTGTTGTGTTTTTTATTAAATTATATTTTACGTTATATTTTGACGTTTATAGGCATTTATAGCCATTTTTATGGACCACGTCCAATATTCGTGGTTTTTCACTCTTCGCGGGTGCTCTAGGAACGTAACCCCCGCAAATACCGGGGGACAACTGTATATAAAATTAGTTTTAAAGTATCTTAGAAGAGGATGTTTTACAACGCTCACTGCAATATCTGTAACTGAGTTTGTACTTTTTATCACAAGTAGAAATTGATGTGTATATGTGTTTTCAGTATCCCTTGATACTGTAGACAGGTACTGATACTGGAATTTGAACAACCACATGGGTAACTGGAGATTCCTGGTTCAAATCCTAGCATCAGTAGATACTGAAAATGTGTACACATCTTAAAAGAGGATCTGAATGCTTGTTGTTGTTTTCTAAGATGATTGTCTCTTAGCACCTATTTTTCACTGCGGTCACCATGATCTGAAAAGAATTGAGCTTTGGTACAGGTTTTAGATATACATTTGTGAAATATACAAAGAAAAAAAGTTGGTGGAGGGTTCTCTCAGCAGCGGACTGGGTCTTAAAACCAGCCCGGGCATCCTTCACCAGCTAGGTCAGCCCATTATTCATTAATATGTTGCTTATATGCGAAAATAGATAAGATGCTATAGCTATACTTCCACTGCTCAATAATTATAATGACGCGTCAGGGGCAACCTTTTGATATTTAGCAGGGAATCCCCGGGGGGGGGGGGACCCATTTTTTACCCAGCAGCCCCAGTCCACCGGGCATTGCCCAAATGCCTTTATGGCCAGTCCGCCCCTGGGTACTCATCAAACAATTTGTAAGGAAGGACACTTTTGTTTTTCCACTTCGATGACTAAATGTTTTTAGAGTATATTGGATTGTGACTGTTATATTCCTTTATTTATTAAGTGAATATAAGGGAACATATGTTGTGCATGAGCAAAAGATTGGACTGATCAAAAACAACACTGATGAGGTGCCATGCTAAAGAGAAAACAATTGAGGTGGGAAGGTTTGTGGCTGAAATGAAGAGTTATCAGTTAAAACCATACTGGGTGCTGGACAAGCTGCTGACTACTTACCATCTGTGCAGTAATTACCAGATTTTCTGATAAGAAATGATCATTTAAACAGTAGATGCAAAATGGAAACAATGAAAATTTAGTCCCAGTGAAATAAAAGTGGACATGAAGAAATATTCAATAAAATTACAGTAGCATGCATTTCTGGGTTCACTATTAGTAATGATAGGAGGGATTTATTTCATAGAGTATTAGGTAAAGAGCGCACCTTGTTGGTGAGCGTGACTGTAAACCAAGAGTGCGCCTTGTTGGTGACTGTGACTGTAAACCAGTGGTTCTCAACTTTTTTTGGGCCATGCCCCACCTAATCACCTCTAAAATCCTGATGCCCCCATGTGGTGATATATAATTCTTACCATTTAAAAAGTTAACTCCGTTTCAGCTGAAGAAGCTTAAAACGCCAATACCTTGGTTTAAACAAGCTTCAAAAGAACATGGCATCCATGAAAAATGAAATAAACAAAAGACAGTTAAAGTTTTGAGCAAGAAATTACTGAAAAAATTGTAAGAAAAAATATTAAGTGGTATTAGATTTTAATAATGATGGATTGTCTCATACAAAAACAGCAAATAAAAATTCAAAACATGTAATAGAAAACTGAAATGTACTATGAACACAAACTAATTTGAATGGAAGCCTATTTGATCATTTTAATTACTGTACAATAAAGTATAGGTTCCTATCAAATGCAAAATGCCATTTGAGCACACCTCAAGAAAAGCGGAATAAAGTTAGTGAGACCCTTGTGCTTCATGCCTGCTGCAAAGAGATTTTATATTAGGCACTAATTTAGTCAGCTTTAGTCTCAAATCTCCTCGTTTACTGATATCCAGTGAATTTCTTTTCTTCAGTAGCAAATTATTTACAACGCTAAAGCCACATTCAGCTAAATATGAAGATGGAAACGGTAACAACAGTTTCCTTGCAAAGCTAGTTGAATTTGGGTATTTAGTTTCTGTCTCATCACAAAGCCATGCCATCACTCCTTTTATGTTGAATAAAGTTTTAACTGACTCATCATTTTTTATTTCCGAGAGTTCTTCTTGGTACTGCACTGAAACATCAGATAAATCCACAAGCACTGGCTGCATCACCAACGATGGAAAATTAATCTGTTTTAAATCAGAAAATCTTTCTTTAAAATCAGAGGCCAATATTTTCAGATGATCCACAATGACAAGCACAGCAGCCTCAGTTGGCTCATTTTTTTAGCCAATGAAATTGGTCAAAATTTTTGTCAGAAATATTTTTTTGGCATAACTCGATAAATGAAATAAAGCCAAATATCTTCGCCTTTGCATCAACAAGTGTTTTATTTGTTCCTTGAAGTTGTTTATTCAACACATTCAGTTTTTCGAAAATATCTGCTAAATAACTCAAAAACGCTTTTCCATCAACGGTTAGCAGTGCTTCATTTCAGGCTTGTCACTTAGAAAGCCACTAAGTTCATCAAACAGTTCCATGAATCTTTTCAAACAATTCCCTTTCGAAAGCCACCGTACCTCAGTGTGATGTAAAAGTCTCACATAGTCTTAATTGTTATCTTCACAAAATTTCTCGAAAAGACGCTCACATTTGGCATTAGTTTTGATAGCATTGATAGATTTATAACTGATTTCAGTACCTCATTAAGTACAGGAGAAATATTTTTCGACACTAAGTTCTCTCTATGAATAACACGGTGCACAAGAAGCATCTCCGGATTCTCATCTTTCATCAATTTTAAGCAGCCATTTTTCTTGCCCATCATAACAGGAGCACCATCAGCTGCACAAGATGTTATGTTTTCCATTGGTATATTATTGATATCTAAGTAGTATTTTAGTTTATTATATATATCAGCGGCGGTAGTAGTGGTATCTAAAGATTTGCAGAATAATATTTCTTCAACAAATTCACCTTTATCAATATATCTTACATAAGTTAGCAATAAGGCCTCACTGCCTCTCACAGTTGATTCATCCATTTGTACTGAGAATTTTTTTGATTTCAGCTTTTCAACAAGTTTTGTTTCAATATCTTCACTCATTTCATCTATTCTTCTCCTAACAGTGTCGTTACTGAGTGGCATGGCTTTAACATCTTTGTCATCTTTTTCCAGAACTGTTTTAAGAAATGCAGATATTGATGGTTTAATTAAATCCTCCCCTATAGTATGATTTTTTCCAGATTTAGCAATGAGTAAAGAAATTTCATAACTTGCCTCAAGAGTACGACTGATAGTAACAGTTTGTGCAGTGAACAGAGACTTTATTGTTGATCTTTTTTCAAACTTATTTTTTAAAGATTTGAAGTAATTCAAATCTGAATTTACATACGCACTATGTTTCGCCTTCAAATGCGCCTCAAGATGACCTTGTTTCATTGATTCGTTGGTCAAGCATTGTTGGCATAAGAGCCAGAAAGGTGACCTTTCATCATGAGCAGCGGGTATGAAACCAAATTTCAAAAATTCCTCTGAATACTGACGAACTTTCTTTTTGCTTGCACTACTCATTTTATGCATAGGGGCTGTGACTGAAATAAATGAGTAATCTTAAGAAGAGAAATGCACTTTCAGAATTTAAGACGTTTAAGTTAAAACAAAAATGAAATGAAGTTAACACATAATTAATAAAACAATGCCGATTCGTTTTATACAGCATATAAGGACAGACAGTGCGGTACACCAGATTTTTACGAATGTGTGAGAAATTTGTATCTCACATGAATGTATTGACGATAATCGTCTGACAAAAATATGCACACACACAATGAATTTGGCAAGAATTGTATTATATTAGCATTTGGACTATTAAGTTTTCATCTCTGACACTTTATGTATCTTCTCGTATCATCATAATACTAAACAATCAAATATATTCACAAGCAACCAAAGAAATGTGCATCAATTACCTTGCGTGAAAACACCAAAACTTCTTTGTTTACGAGCTCTGAATTTTCAGAAAATGGAAATGCTCTCCTTTGAGAGAAAACGGAGGAAACAGTTATTATGATGGTAACTTAGCAAAAGCCCTTTGAATCGCATTTCTAAATCAAGTTCAATAAATAAGGTTCTTCCATGACCTCGTGCACTTTGTGTGGCATGCATGAAGAGCGATGGCACAGTGATTATGTAATAACTATACAATAAAGACCTTTTTCACTAAAAAAAATATTTACTCAAAATGCATCTGAAACTTAAACTTTACCTGATGGAAAATCCAAAAAAATCAAAAATTTGGACCCAGACCTCTTCATTCGTTCTCAATTGCCCCCCTTAAAAATCGAATTGCCCACCTGTGGGGTGTACGCCCCACATTGAGAACCACTGCTGTAAACCAAGAGTGCCTTGTTGGTGAGCATGAGTGCACCTTGTTCGTGAACCTGACTGTAAACGAAGAGTGCGCCTTGTTTGGTGAGCGTGACTGTAAACCAAGAGTGCACCTCAGTCTAGCAAAACATTTCCGCAACATTTTTAATAAAATTCTGATCTGTTTTAATTCTGAAAACATTTCATTTTGTTTGATAATTATAATTGGTGTTTTTTTTTTAATTCATAAATGAATTTGGAAAACAGGTTAGCCTGTGAAACAAAGAATGATTGACTGCAAATTTAGCCTTCCTCAACTGTAAAATGGGATCAATTCTGTTTAAAAAAAACCAACATATCAATTTATATTTGCTTGATCTTGTAGAAATATTATGTCACGTAACTGAAGTACAATAAAGATTAAGGTTGGATTGAAATAAAACAAGGAATATTTAATGGTTTTATGTCAGATCTCTTTTATCATATCCTCCCTCTCTCTCTCTCTCTCTGGAGCACTAGCTGGACAGGGAAAGGGTACGTGTGAGAGTGGAAACTATGGCCAACACAAAGTTGCTTAGTGCACTCCATCTTCAGCTGACCTAATGAATCTATTAAAAGTCCTTACTGGAACTCTTCATTTTCGGACCCATAGGCCAGCTGGTGAAGAAAAATGCAAAGAAATCATGCTAGGGCAGTGCGCCACACTGTTTCATCAAGTTATCTAAGCTTTTGTGCTATCAGAATAGAATTGTTATGAAATTTATTAATCACTAAACATAACATTTTGGCAGTGAACTGGAATGCTGTTAGTTGGCCTTTATTAAGCCTGCTATGGTATTATTGGGAGGGCTGTTGGATCTTTTGCACATTGGCATTCAGTTTTGATGAGGACGGGTTTTATTCTTAAAATTTCTGATTTCAGTTCAACCTATTATTTATCAGCAGCTTTGAAATGTCCGTTGTCACTAGTTATTTTCATCAGATATACTACAGTGATATACAGTCGACCCCCCCCCCCCAATGTAATCGCAGTTCGGCGTTCGCAGCCCCGGGTTATTCACGGAATTTTCCTTAGAATCTAACTAGTAATTGTTCGTGGAAACCCCTGCATATTTGCAGAATCGCAAATATTTTCTGCGATTTTTTTTATGGCTTTTTTCGTGGCAATATACATTTTTTCACGCTTTTTAACACTAAATTATTAATAACAATATAATTTAGTATTTATATTACAAAATTAGTAACATAAATTCAGCAAAATATCAATATAAAATAAACGCTATTGGCTGGAGGTTTGAAAGTAGCCAATCCGAGAGCGTTATTCATTTCTCCTCGCTGCTGATTGGCTGC
Organism: Nautilus pompilius; assembly: GCA_018389105.1. Classification (NCBI taxonomy): domain Eukaryota; kingdom Metazoa; phylum Mollusca; class Cephalopoda; order Nautilida; family Nautilidae; genus Nautilus; species Nautilus pompilius. The sequence continues at coordinate 877,418 of JACATO010001900.1, forward strand.
TGCCCACGAGGCGCTGTCTCAGGCAGATGCAGCCCAGCAGCCCCGCATCATCCCAGTTTACCGCGTGTAGCTATCTTGAGTGTTTCTCTGAGTGTTGTATTTTTTTATTAAATTATTATTACATATTTACTTATATATTTTTTATTATATTTTACGTTATATTTTGACATTTGTAGGCATTTATAGTAATTTTTTTGGACCACATCCAATGTTTGCGGTTTTTCTCTCTCCGTGGGTGCTCTAGGAACATAACCCCCATGAATACCGGGGGACAACTGTATACATTTAGTAGAATAAAATGGAACAGTTTGTATTAAAAAGACAATGAGGGTGGAAATCACAAATTAGCTAAGGTTCTGGCCAGTTAGATATTGGGGCTTTTTTTTTTTTTTCAACAAATGTATTTTACCAGCATGCATGGTTAGTTAACAGTGCTATATTAATGATTCTATTGCTGTTTTTTCTCTTCCCACAAGGTAGGTGGGGATCTTTCTACGCTCTTGTAACTACTAAAGTAAATACAATGGCAGACAGTTCTACCTATTTGTGGAAAATAGCTGGAAATTTAACATGTAAACACAAAACTGTACCAGTTACTAGAAAACTGAGAGATTAAACACATTATTTTTAACAGGAAATTAGTATTTGGTAAAAGTTAGTTTCTATTGTACATTGCTTCCAGAGCTAGTAGATTATGTGTGAAGCAAACATTTATTTGTGACTTAAGTGCAGCATGTCTAAAAAATTAGAATAGTTAATAGTTTATGTGAGCACTTGTTGATTCTGAGATGTGTGGGCTGATCTATCATGGAGTATGCAGGCAGACTAATCAAGAAATCAATAGCAGATACTTTGGGTTAACTGTATGGAATCATGACAACTGAACTCCTTGGTTGACTTTTATTAGGCTTTCCAGTGTTTTTTTTAGGGATTGTGTACTTTAAAAATAAAAACCAGTTTATCATTATTGCTGTATTTTTGTGGAAATTATTTTCTGTTGAACATGTCTAAAACGTGAATGAAATTGTATCCGGAAGTTTGTTGTTATATTTTCTGGTCTGTGTTATCTTCATGCTCAGTATTATATCTCATTCATAGAAGAGAAAGCGACTCAAATCTGTTCTCTTTCATTCATTCATGTTAGCACTAATACTTTATATTTGCAACAAAAAATAAAAATCTTTACAAATCTGAGAAAGTTTAGTAGCTACATAAATGAAAAGGTAAATTATTAGTGTAATTGATTAAATTAAAATGTCACAGATAGATAAAAAGAACTTCATTAAGAATGTGTGTCTTATGTGATGCTAGAAATTATCACCATTTTGCATTCTGCTCTGTAAGTTAGAAAATACTCTCCTGTAATGAAAATTGAAGGCTAACCACTCTGTACCGTTTGTGTAACAGTCCAGCATTTTTTTTTCAGCTTGATAAAAGTATTTGGACTTCTTGTTTATCAGTTCTGCATAGTTATTCCATGTCGCATTTAACCGTAACACGTTTGGACTCGAGCTCTAAATAAAGAGGATAGTTAAGACAACTAGAAGGAAGGAAAGAAAATACCTGCCAGCCATCTTTAATTTTAATCTTTTAGGTGTTAAAACAGTACAAAGTGATGTCAGTAATGAACTATCTCAGTATAATACATCGGAGGGGATTTTTCTGGCAGTATACTTAATTCCCTCCACAAATATTAAGGAATTAAACAGTTAATGCCTGTATCTTGAAAATTTCTCACTTGTTTTGTGAGACTTTCCTTCTAATTTATTCACAGTGTAACGACTCCTCTCAAGGCTTAAAAGATTTGAGATTAATGCAACAGAATCCCAGTAAAATTAAGAATTTTGTAAAGTAATTTGTATAGTAGATAGGTGAGACAAGCAACAAGTGCAGTGAGTTTTTTCCTGCCAAGAATATACTACGTGGCTGGTTAATTGTTTGTCATATCCCAAGTACAAACAAGCAGGCGTATTCTTTGATTCTTCAGATTTTTTGTGTATGCAGCATTCAAAAAATTTTTAATATATACCAAGCTGTTTTGGTAATGAATAATGGGAGGATTATATTGTCTGAAAATGTTGATTTCAAAACCTTTTGTTATTGATTACAAGCTAGAGAGGCATTTAAAATATGCAGACCGTGTCTTGATTCTCTGCAAATACAATTGCAGTTATTTATATTGCACACTAAGGTCTATTTTACAAGGTTTCTTTTCTTTTCTTACAGGTATAGCCAGATTAAACGGCCGATTATTTATTATCTTGATGTTATAAATGCATAGACTGCTGGTAAATCCCTGACCTTGTGTAGGGAAAACACAGCTATGATATCATCAGTAAAGCATGACTCATTTCGTTTGGTTGACTTGATTTATATATAGATAGATATTTTATTGGTTTATCATGCTTAGATATATTAAAAGTGTTTTTGTTTGTTTTGTTATTTTAATTTGTAATGTAGGTTTTAAAATTTCACAATTTGGTGTAAATTAAATACAGAAAATTGTCTACCTTGTTATTTGCCCATTATCCAGATATCATTCGTTGTGAGTGTCTGTGATATAAACAATTTCTATACTGTGTGGTTGTTGATAGTCATCTGTGAAATGAACAAGAACAAAAATAGCGCAAGCAATACTATCGTTCTGGAATCAATAAGTTTATTTTTCTCAGCTCTGTTTTAGAATAAATCAATAAAAAAAAAAAGAAGCAACAAATGTTTCTGCTGCTGCTGCTGCTGTGTTGCTTTTATCTCTGTAGGCGGCATCATCTTGCATGTGTATGCCTAGCTATTACCACCACTCCTTGTATAAACAGGCTATAAAGCAAGAGCAGCAGTTAGAACTTGTTTGAATTACTGTATCAGTAAGGAATATGAATGGCTGACCCAGTTGTTTGCTTTCTTTTGTGTTGCTGTCTGAAACTGCTCTTCCTAGTGTTAGTCACAGGACATTGTCAGAAAATTAGGGCGTCAATCTCAGAAGTATTAGCCTATTTTTCACTGGAGAGTAAGGAAAGCTTGCTTGTGATAAATTAGTGACTCTAGGCATAAAACGACATTAAATTAGAGACCCTTTATAACATTGTACTACTGCCCAAAGGAACAATGATTTGCTCACACCCTTTTGACTTTCTCATTTTTGTGTGTATATTTAAAACAATGATGATAGATGACCAGTCTCAATTTTGCCTGCTACTTTGATTCATGGCTGGTCATGGTAATTCTCAGTATATGAGCTATGAAGAAGCTTTGATTTTCTATGAAATCTTTTGTAATTATTCATTTTCGAATTTCTTTCATAACAGGTAAGATAAAGGGCAATACAATAGTTTCTGCTGTTATTTTGGAAGTTGAATATCTTTGGAGTTTACTAACATAAGTATTTGAACCAGGTAATGCTACAATTGATCTGGAGGGCAATTAATTTCCTTATTGCTGAAGTGTCGAGGAATTTCACCTCGGCGTTAATCGACACATAGTCTACACATACTGCATTCTCCATGGAAGGTACAGCAATCAAACAAAACTTGTTAAATAATACAAGAAATGTTTAATGTCTATTAGTTTTCTTCTTTTTTGGACTTAGATAATACTTTGGTTTTATTTATAATGTTTTCATCAATACCATGCTTTTAGAATCAGACCTAGGAGTCAGGTTGGACTCTGAATGGAACAACAAATAGCTATTCATGATAGTTCAGATGGGATGCTGAGCCAGTTAACATGTAGTAACTGAATTAGTGAACCGCCATTCATTATAAGGGTGAATTTCCTGTAATTTTGTTCGAATCATTGTGTAGAAAATTGTCTTTGCCTGGGTGCATCAGAGGAACACAGACCAGAATGATTGATGAATCAGGATTTTGCGATGCCATGTACTGATAACCATTTATTCGTACCTTGTTGTTGTGATTACTCTGAAAGAAGTCACACAACTGTTTAGTATAATCATGGAATTAGATTAATTATTAATATTTTCTTGTTCCTTGTGACTTGATAACTTCACAAGAAGACTGAGCTGCTAGGTTAGACAGTGATGCAGTCTCATTTGGGACAAAAGGAATCTTGTCTAAGGAATGAATTTATAAATGTGGTATTTGATCCTTGGCATTACCAATTTGTTCTGGGAGCAAGAGCAATTTCTGTATAGAAAGTGATCAAATGAGAAGTTTCCTATGGAAAAACGATAGCCAGTTTTAATTTGTATTGGCAGAGTGGGTACTGACCTAAAATGGGTCCTGTTTTTTTAAAAAAAAAAGTGGGAGTGGCCAGATCTAACAATGACATGGACTGGGAGATAGATATGCATCTCTTAGGCTGTAGACAAGAGAAGTCGATAAATGGATATGCAAAATGACTGTTATTCAGAAGAGATAAAAGAAAAAGACCATTCATGTGCTTTCATTAAGAATTTTCAGTATCAAAAAATTGCGATGATGTTATTGAAAGAAAATTTAGTATATCTGAAGTTTGACCTGTTTCTGGTTGGTGGGTTTAATAGTTGACTACCAAAATGAAAGAGATGCTAGGTGAGGGGTAAACATGTAACTACAATAAAACAACTACTATTTCTGGCATGCCTTGATACCAGATAAACTCTGTTATGTACAATATAATCATGCATGATGACATGGTAATATCTTAGTGTGCCTCTATTGAACCTAATGTAAATTTGCCTAAAACTTTTACCAGCTACCAAATATAATACAAGGTGCCCCCAAAAAAAGAAAGAAATATATATAAATATATACACTTTTTTCTATAACCTAGCAAACAAAAGGCATATTGATAGATAGAATGTTTGGTTTACACATCAGATGCCTCAAACATGATATGCTACAATAGGTGTTCAAAATATCCACCACCAATATTCATGCAGATGTCTGACAAGAGAGAAGCTTGCAGTGGCATGTGTTTTTACAGGAACTGATTTTGTGGCAATACACCTCATCCTCCAACACACCAGAGGAAAAAATTTGACCATGTAAGATTTGGAAAGCTTGGCAGGTATCAACTGGTCTATGTGTTCTCATCCACCTCCCAGTTCAGTGTTTGTCCAAAATCTCTCTCTGTTTTTGCCAAGCACTGTAAATGTTGTTGTTGTTGTAGAGACATAGCGCCCAAGAGTATCCTTAAAGAGACTACTTGGCTAGCGCTATCACCTCCGCTGGCTGTGAGACAAGTGCCTTGAGCAGCGGAGTCACTTCACCGAAAATTTGTTGGCGGAGGGAGATAAGACCGGGGCACCGCTGTAGCCAGTGGGACACCGTTTGAGGTTCCTCTCCGCAGATGGGGCAGGTGGGGTCGGCTGATTGGTTGACTGTACTGTAAATATGGCATCAGAGGTATGCTGTTACATTGCGCAGTGTTGTCATCTGTGAGCTTCTGAATGGAATGTTTTAATGTTGAGGCTAAATGCCTTTGTGTGGTAGTGTGTGTGTGTGTATGTAGAGAGGATGTCTCACAGTAGATATTGCAGCAGTTATAATATTTGATTGAATTGAGCTATAGACTCGTTTTTTCTCTCCAAAAAATGCCTCAGTTTAATAAAAAAACACATTGTAGTTTGTAGATTTATGAAAATTACTTAATGAAACATTGTTACTGTTTACAGTTTAGATTTATTCAGAAAAGATCATTTTAGAGCCTTTCTGGTATTAAGAGAATTGACTTTTTTTGGTTACTGGCCTGTGGTTTCAGCAGATGAGAGAGTTGGGAAGTTTTTAGCATGTAATTTATCTTCAGAGTTGTATGTAACAGTTCAGGATGAAATATGCCTTTGTACATTAATCGTTGCTTTTTGTTTTGTTTGATTTAGGAACAGGTGCTTCGTGTATTTATCCATTGTTGGGGCATAGACTTAACAAGTGGAAATTTCTGGCCACAGAAGTTGATGAACAGAACTTTCAGTTTGCTGAGAGAAATGTAAATAAAAATGGTTTACAGAATGAAATTAAAGGTAAGCGTGGGTCTTTCTGTGCCAACTCACTCAGTTCTCCAAAGTAAGAAACATTTTTGCTGTTGTAGCCATCTTTTCTTTTTTAAGACTACCATACTCATTTTTGATATTGTGGAGGTTCATATCTTGCCAGCAAATTAGGATTTTCAGCTCTATGCACCCTGAGTAATTCTGACTCAAGCTTTCGAGATATGCAGTCAAAAAATATTTGATATAAAAAAAAAGGTCTCTCTCAGGACCTTTTGAGATAAAACATTAGCCCCTAACAGTCTCTGTATTAAGTAGAATATTTGCCTTTAGAAGGATATAGTTACTTAATTCTGTTGAGGATTTGCTCACAGCTACTATGAATAATAATTATGGGTTTTTAGAAAGTGCAATGTGACTGATTTGGATAGGGACCAGTACTGGAAGCGTTGTTTTACTTGAGGGGGGGGGCCACTTTTTGGTCAGGTTATCTACATCGCAGGCAATTTTGGAATAATTTATTTTGCCCTACAAGTTGTGGGCTGATTGAATCAGGTCAGGTGCCACAGCATGTTCAGGTACGACCCAACTTCAGTTCTGACTGTGTTAATGGTTGAGAGTAAACCAGCACTTAGTGTTTTCTTACCACTGATTTTTGTTGTTCTCCCTGAACTGATAGCTCAGGAGATGCTACCTGTTCAACTAATGCATGACAGGCTAGAAATGTACCAGGAAAATAAATGTAACTATGCATTTTTTTTTAGAGAGAGAGAGAGAGAGAGGATTTATTTTTAGTCAGTATTGAGGTATTGTGAACCATTGATTGATTATCCACATGATTATTTTTTTGGTATGGGTAAATTGAGCGATTCACTGAGCACTGGCTATAAAATAGTAGTGTATCAATATTCACTATCCAGTGTCATGTTAGCCTGACTTACTAATGTATTGTAATGATTTGTTTTGGCATCAGACTTTATCAACTTGTGCATAACATTATTTAATTTTCAGGTACTACACATGAACACTGTCAAGTCTGCGGGATAGTTTAGGTTACCTGTGTCACCTACTGTCTACAAAGAGTGGTGACATTCAATATCTCTCTCTCTCACACAGTTTTTAATTCAACCATCTTCAGAAAATTTTCTCCCTATTTTTACCAGGAAGGAGAAGCAGTAAAAGCAGAAATATAATCGTCATTACATATACAATTATTGAACGAGTTAGATAATATGTGCGTCAGTTATCCCTAGTTTCTTGCCTGGTGCCCATTATAAAACTCTATTGATTTTCTGAGGTTGGAGTAAACATCACGGAATTTATAATTGTGAGTTACTGCTGTCTATGAACTATTTTGATTCTTTGTAAAGGAATTTTGTATGAAGAATTTAGTTTATCCAGCATCCTTTGATGAATCTGTCTCAAAGGAAATACTTTCTAACTCTTTGCTGCCAGTATTTGAGCAACTTTTAGTTTTGCAGACGTGTTTTGGATCCCATGAGAGAGAATTCTAAGCTGTTGTAAATTGCTTTCCTGACACCTCATCCTGGAAATTTAGTCTAAGCACATCATCTCTGATTCTGCACCAAAAGGACAGACTTTAATATTTTAAAACTCTCCTTCAATTTTAGTTTTATTCTGGTAATTCTTTCTTGTAGTTGAGTCCCTTTCAGTTGTTGTCTTATAAAATGCCCTAAGGATGTTAGTTCTTTTTTTAAAATTATTTTTAGATACAAATGAGACTTGTTTTAATAAAAATTATACAAGATAGCTAGTGTTGTGGATGGGGTGTAGAGAGGGAGTAAGGCTTCAGATCTAATCCCTTCCTTGTTCAGAAAAAGCCAGCAAAAGCTGACTTTTTATTTGTATACATTAGCTCACTGCTTCACATCTTTGTGACTAGAACAAGTTGTTTTTCTACAGCTTTTATAAGATTAAACCTCTGAGGAGTACATATGCCTGTATATTTATGGAGTGGATATTGATTCTACTGGAGGAAATCTCTAAACATGTTTCCAAGGTTTCACAAGCTACAGGACTACTTTGTCAGGGTCAATATCTTCTCCCTATAAATATGCATGAATACTACTAAAAGGGTTAATGTTTACTTTCTAGTTTGATGGCAGCTTCTTATGGGAGTCCTTTTGAACATTAAAAAAACCCTTTTGCTCAGAAACATACAAAAGGCATGAGTATATTATGTTTGTGTTCTTTCTACATAAAGCATTTAAATTAAGCTAATTATTCTGCAATATAGTTTTTATATAAAAAGTGGATTAATTGGGTGGCACTTTGTTAAGCGAAGCGATGAATGAAGCTTTCTGTTCAGCAAATTGTGGGATTATTGACATCTGAGTAAGTTTATTTGAGCAGGTGAGTCAACATTTATTCATTTTTGAAGATATTGCACATTCCTTTTCTTGGGTTTTTTTAAAGTCCAAAAAGCCCCCAAAGGAGGTAATTTGTGCCAGGCCTTGGAAGACTCGGATGACAAGTTGACCTTCTGCATGTGCAATCCACCATTCTTCAGCAGCCACCTGGATGCTCAGGCAGCCCTGACATCTCGCACCAAGCAGAGACCCAAACCTAGCTCTCTGAGCACTGCCAGCTGTGTAGAAGCCATAGCTGAGGGAGGTGAGCTTGAATTCATCAAAGCCATCATGGAAGATAGTGTCAAGTTAAAAGATCGAATATGGTGAGTTCCAAATTAACTTGACTCTATCCCTGGACACCTGGATGTGTTTATTTAAAGCTCTGGAGGACACTTTCACTTGTGGTAAATTTGGGTGGTGGTGTATTAAGGTGGGCAAAGTCTGCATACATTAGTAACAACCACTGTGTCTGGCTTTCTGTTTTCACTTGTTGCCTGGCTGACACTTTGAATCCACACTCATTGTGGGGTTAACACAGCAAAATCATCAGGAAATAATAACTAGACCAATAGACTTTAGCTGTTTACTGTTGACTTAGCCTTATCTTCTGTTGACTTTTAAACTCTGCTTTCAAATACAGATCTCATTATTTCTTACACTCATTTAAAATTGTCGTATGGATAGTTAGTTATTCTGTACGGTACACTGCCTCACCCAGACAGCTTTGTTCTCTCTCTCGCCATTCTGCTGCTAGCAGCAATTACTACTAAAGATAATTTTCATTATTTTTCTTTAGGATTTATTCAAGTATGGTTGGGAAGAAGAGCACATTGCCATTACTGAAAAAGGAGCTAAAGAGACTTAAGGTACTGTGTACTAAAGAATGCACTGAAATAACTGAATAAATCATCTGTTATGGTAGGCACCAATGCGCAGTGCTGGCCTTAAGCCTATGCCCCCCCCCCACACACACACACACACTGAGCACCTTCTATGCTTATAAGAAATTACTGATGCATTTCATTTGTTGGGAAAATAGTAAGTATATACTGGAACTTTCTTTGTACTGATTATTTAGTAAATGAAAATCATATATTGTAAGTCATTTTTAATCAATAGCTAAATCTGGAACAAAAGTGGAACCTAAGAAGCTTATTATCAACCAAAACCAGTTATAAATACCTAAGGAGTCACTAAAAGTTATTGTATTTTGCTGACAAATGGGTCAGAATTAGTGAGAGATCCTGGCCAAGATATTTTTTTAAAGAGTTATTTCTCTTTATACCATTTATACAGTAGACTCCCATTATCTCAGTTTTGGGTGTTTGGGAATTTTTTTTTTAAAGATATGAATATGTTTATCTTAGTATAGGGACATTATAATCTGCATGGATGAAAATACACTATGATGTGTTCTTTGCTTCACTTTCCAGCTGGTTTCATCACAATTATAAATATCATCTGGCAGTGGGTTGGTGGGCCTAGTGCAGATTGTTCATATGGAGTGTTAATTAACGCTGACTATTTTTTAGCCATGTTGACAGTGTATTTGCTAGGACCCTGAACTGTCTGGTGATTTCTGACTGACTGCTTGCCAATTTCCACGGCCTTTGTGGCTTGATATTTATCTTCAATAGACTCTTCATCTAACTCGCAGTTTCTACATGCTGCCATGTTTACGGACACGGAGTTATGAGGTCAGCAAGCAATGACTACAAAATACAAGAGTCTGACAAAAAGTTTAAATTTAACATCATAAATCGCATAATCATATATTGGATTCTTATTCACAGTTTACTTTATGACACTTCACAACTCATAACAATCTGGCTTGCAGTTCTCACTTTCTTTCAACTGTGATGTTTGGATTGGCTAAAACCATTGTTGTGATTATCTCTCGTTTCGCCAGGTGTTCATTTAATTGTCACCTGAGATGTTGAATATTTCTATAACAACAGGCATTGTTTTGCCCTTGATCTGCTTCACTGGACTTAAATCAAAATGCCTTTTCAAAGAAAATTTGACATAACTGGAGGATTTGAGGTTTGGAGTTGAAGAAAAGGTTCGACATAACTGAAAATTTGAGATAAGCAGAGTAAATTTGTTTATGTTGTATGGGAATTTTTCCAGGAATTTGAAAAAAAAAATGTTTTATAGTATTAGTGGCAGGGAAAAACAAAAACTTTAAAAAAAAAACTTTCTAATTACAAGGTTACATATAAATGATTGATTTGTTAATGAATATGTATTAAAAGCATTATTCATATTTGCTATTAATGATATATCTTGCCATTCTGTGATTCAATTTTTGTTGACAACTACTAGGTCGGCAAATATTTCTGGTTTTGTACTGAAGATACCGAGCACCACGATATAATGTTGCCTCTACTGTGTTGAAGCAGAGCTGTGATAGAGTTTTTTGCAAAATAGGGGTTTGCATTCCAGATGGAAACAGGGCTGCCTAACCTGTATTTTGTGTGTATAAAACCACTGGTTTTGCTCCAATAGTAGTTTCCCTGTAATTAATTAGGGTACATTACTTTCAGTATGACCGTCATATAAAAAAATAATACCTTTAATATAAATTATCAAAATAAGTATGTATAGATGTTTCTTTGGACAGATGCTCCTGCTGAAAATGTAGTTGTTAGATTTGCATGAAGCCAGGGGTTTTTTGAGAAAGGAAATGGTAACATATGCTTTGAAAATGTCAAGACTACCTGACAGATCACCCACCCACTGTTAGGCCCATTATCCTGAGGGTCCTTTGAATGATGGGCCAGAGCTTATTGAAGGATAGCACACAGCTGATGAGTCCATCAGAAGTGCCTTGAGTGTATCTGAAAGTTCTATCAAATTTTTGTTTTGTTTTTTTTTTTACAGATACCAAAATTTGCCACCATGGATTTCTGTCAAGGACGGACAATGCGATGGGGCTTGGCGTGGAGTTTTGATGAAAATGTTCATTTCCCTGTAAGTTCATTGTGAGAGTTTTGATCAGCCAACATAGTCTGACTTTAATATTCTAGAATTTTGTTTAAAAGATGAAAAATGAGAGAGAATGTTTAATTATTTTATTTGGAAAATTTTGAAAAACTGAGCAGGGATGTTTCTTTCATCATTTTCATAGTAAAGATGTTCGTTGGTGGTCAAAAGTTTAAGAATGATGACAAAACAAACATAAATATGTATAAATAAACATTACAGCATCGGCACTACCCTGACAGAAAGCAATTTCTTTCAAATGACATATACACCAACATGATCAGTAGTATATATTGTGCATACTCTCACTTTTCTTGCATAGTGACAGAGTTTCTTTCCTTCCTGTAGAGTTTTGTAACTAAGAGTAAGCTTGCTGAAACTGTTTGAATAGCTGGCTCTCTGGGATTTTAACTGAGTGCTGGTGATTGAATTTTGTAGAAGTCATCGTTTCAGAGTAGAGAGAAAGAGAAGCAACCGCTTTCTTTTGTGATATCAAAAGACATCCCAAAGTATGAGGTGTTGCCTGTGAGAAAACTTATTGAAGAGATGCTGAATGAACTAAAGGTAAACAGCTCTTATTTCTTAGATTTTTTTTTGTTTGTTTTTGTTTCTATGTTAAAATGGTGATGCATTAAATACTGGAATATACATACTGAAGATGAGGATAAAATACTGAGTTCATTTATGGGACCTATAGAGTTAACCCTCCCTCCTTGCTTACCCTTAGGTAATCCACTGATAGCTTATTTGTAGAAGTATATGATTTCATGATCACTACTAAGAGAGAACAGAAACAGGATTAGTGAGACATAAAATAAGAGAAAATTGTGCTTGTCACTTTCTTTTTAAAAATTTCCCAGATTGAGTATTCAGAAATCAAGACAAACAAATGGATTACCAGTCTGTCCTTGACTGCCAGAATCAACACCTGGTCTCATCATCGGAGGAAGAGGCGGCAACAACAGAGAGAAACAACTGTGACTGCAAATTCAAGGGAGGTTAAGAAAGACAAACTGCAGATAGCAGAGACTTCTGTGGAGGGAAACAGCCTTCAGAATATGTCCACTGATCAAGTGGCTGCTGTGCCACAAACTACAGAACATTGCAAGGAGAGAGTTACAGAAACAGAGATGGGGGAGGAAGAAAGGGGGGATGATGCAGATCAGCATCCCAAGAGAGGTAGACTGGAAAACAATGAAATGTCAACACATGAAAACAGAAGCAACTATGGAAACAAATCTGTTACTAACGTAAAGACACAAGAAAAGCTTCAGCATCTGAAAACAGCTGAATGCTGCAGAGTTGATTTAGCTGAGGGAATCAGCAGCAACAGTAATGCAGACTATATTTTTAAATGCACCTTAACTCTGAAAAGAAAAGGTGAACTGATCTTTTTGGAACTGTCTTGGATTGATGGCACCAACCGGGAGATGTTACACCAAGTAATGCAGTATTTTAAAAACAGACTGTAGTCAAACCTTCCATTTTTTATGATGCAGGTGAACTTCTGCACTCTCTACCTGGAATTTTGTAGATGATATTCTAGAGTGAAAAAACCCACCTCTAAATTATGTCTGTCTTGTAATTGGTATTATTAAACTATGTAAAGGACTTAATATGAAAAATATTAAACAGACTTATCCAGCAAACAAATGATTTCATGGGCTTCTTAGTTATTTGGTGATCAAACTCTGTGGTGCCTACAAAAAACATACATGGAATTTGTATCTAAAAATAAATTCTAAATTGATCCTGGCAAATTTTTAAAGAATTTAATATATGACAGTAATTCACACTATTATCTGTTGGTACCAGTGTTTTTGTTTCAATATAGTTAGATAAATACAATTTATTGGGATGGATTAAAAGGCTCATCGTGCATTAATTCAAGTGGCTGACAGGAACTGGTTTTATGAGATTTCCCTCTCAGATGCCTGGACAGACCACTCAAGTCTGGTATTGATTGGAAGAAAACAGCAAACATCAGTGGCAGCCTATCATGTTGTTCAGATAGTTACTGTACTGGGTGAATGGTGTAAGGCAGAACCACTATGTTTCCTTTTAAACTGTGTGTGCAGGTAGATGAGATTGGCTGTGTTCAGTCATTGGTTGATGTAAGATGATCAGACCTCTGGTACCTTTTCATCAACACAAGATGATGATTTAGCAGTTAAAATGTTGAGTGGCTTTCACATTTTTTAACAAACAAGAGTTTTTGGAGAATGTTATATCATAATTTATTCCTGCTGAAGTCATAACTAACAGCAGTTTATAGCTGAAGCAATCTGTGGCATACGCCATTTTCTACAAGGGAACATTAGTAGTGCAACAGCTGTCTGCTAGGCCTGACACTGAAAATCCTTCCTAGAAGTTTTCGCTGTTAGACGTGAGAGAAGAAACCATGCTAGTTTACCAAGGGACCACCCTGGACTTTAAGTGGAGAAGAAAAAGAAAATTCTCAAGAGCAAAATCCAAAAGTTGATTAGTCTTCATTTGATAAAATAACTGAATTGTTTGTATTGCTGATAGATGCTATACCACAATATTGTACTATCTCTTAAGTATGATTAATGGTCAGCTGTAATATAATCTATATATTCACCCCATAAATTAATAAGCACAATTGGATTTTTTTCCACAAATTTCTTGAAAACTACTGTATAATCTAAAATTCATTTCTGGGTTTTATAAATGATGTAATTACACAAAGAAGTATAATAAATGAAGATGTTTATTTTCTGGTAATAAATAGCACTTTGTAAAGTGGGATGGTAGTAGTGAAAAAAAGTGCCATGTAAATTGCTAGGTTTTAATATCATTTTTCTGATATTGTGGATGATTTCCTATTACTTGATCAACACAAGATAAAAGTGTGTATCGTGCCATTTCTCATGCAAACCTTGATCTGAATGGGAGGATTCCTCTTCATACACAGCAGTTTGGGTCTGAGTATTGGTCAGTAGTAAGAAAGAGTTTATCAAAATGAGGAACAACAGGTTCAAGAATGTTAGCATTTATGGTTCCAGTCACAGTAACAAGATCAAAGTCAATCATAAAATAGACGGATTCATAACACACACATTCTCATTTGACCATTGACAAACTTACAATTGGAGACAGAGTGCAGCAGAAAAGTACTTTCAAAAGACCAATGCATCCATGTCCTAAAATTTCACTGGAAGCAAAGTTTAACTTGCTTTTTGTCAATTTGACATCCTTGGACATTTAGTCTCTTGCACAATTCTGGTGCAGCACCACAGATTGTGATGTCATACTTTATCTTTCCAAGGTCAACCTTGTGTGAATTCTGTATGCAATCAAAATGTGCCAAATGCATGAAGCCCATGTGAGAGCATGAGTAACATTTTACTTTTGCCAGATTATCTCCACAATAAAGTCACACTAACAAAAATATATGAAGGCATTCAGTCAGACTAAACAATATTTCACATTTTATTCTCATTCCAAGTACAAACATGTCTTAAACACACTTACTACCAATGCAAGTTTCTGTTTTGTTTTTTTCTCTCTTTGCATAATCATTCACAGCAAATCTGCTCTCTTGCTAATATATATATATACCTTATGAACAGTGGCAGGAAGTCTTTCCCTGATACAGTGTAAGATTTCACACATTAACTTAAATAAATGGCTATCCACTTGTGCATTTCTCACAGAAAATTCGATGCTTGATTTTTTTCACATGTGAAAACAGCCTAAGGCATTTCTACACAATAATAATGTTTTGTTAGCCCAGCAGCTGTAAATAATAGTGAAAAACAACGATCATTGGTGATTACTAATCTTGTTAAAGCTAGAGAAAGTTTACTAAACTAATATTAACAGATTTTACCAGATAAAGTTTGAGAGTAATTTTTTAAAATTTAAATCATTGGAAAGTTTGTTTTTGAAAAAACAACCATCAGAGTGAATTACAAACTATCACACCCCTACTATTACTTTCTTTCAACCCAAAACAATTTCCCCAAAAAAGGAAAACAACAGAGCAGACGCAGACTTTAGACCAAGAATGAACAAACTATGAAATGCAGCAGTTCATCTACACTGTATGAGACATCACATCTATGGTGAATCGTGTCACTCATTGCCCACACCCCTCTATCACCAGAGATCCAGCGTGAATGGTTCACACAGGACTGGAAACCATATGTCCACGGTACATAAAGGCCATACAAGCAGTTGACAGCTTGCTTAATGCTACTCTGCTCAGTGTTTTGTTGTGGAGATTTGGTGTCACAAAGGAGAAAAGTGGACATTAAATGCAGAATGTCACCTAATCCTCAATGAACAAAGTGAGTACAAACCTGTGTGCTTGATTTGCCATGAATGTGTGGCAGTTTTCAAGGAGTACAATGTGAAGTACTACCTGACTTTGGAAAACAAAAAATTGCAGGCAACATTAGATGACAGTAGATTTTATTTGCTCTCATTCTTCAAAGCACAAACAGATATAAATATTTTTATGACTGCACTATTCCATGCACCTGCTCTAGAGGCATATTTAAAAGCTAATAGCTCTGTGCATGAAATATGAATAAATTCTGCCAGCTTTCATGTGCTGCTAATTGACATCTGTCAGGTATGATCTATGTAGGAGTACTGAATTATTGTATGTCAGAGAAAAAGAATCATTAAAAGTTCATTTAATTTCCAACTCGTTAATTCTGATGATGCTATTTTTAAAGAATTTTTTCATTAGAATAAATATATCAATGTATCCAAGAAACAGATAGCTGTTAGGGGAAAATGGAAGCAATTACCTAGGGTTGTGAGTAAGCCTCCATAACTGAAGCTTGGCATGATAAAACAAAATGCCACCAATCCACAAGTTTAAAAACTGACACTAGTACAAGTATTTAAGTTTTTAAATAAAACAGACTGTCTTACCATCTTACTGAGAACAAATTTTACTACATCAATGTGGTATCTCAACAAAATGTCATTAGATACAAATAAGGAAAACTGGCAAAACATATTTTGACAACAGTCACTTGATGGCTGGGTATTGCTTATTTTTAGTTAATGATACAATGTTTGTAGACATTTTCAAGCCCTATAGAATGTCATAAATCTGGTATAATCAATCTTATTTCTCATAGCTTTCAAAGGTCTGGCAGGAGTAAGTTGACCAAAACTCAATACCTGTGCCAAGAGAATGGTTGATATGTGTAGATTTCTTACCAACAAAATGTTGCACTGATTATGCTAGTAACCAGTAGAAAGTTACTTTTAATAACCTGCTGTGATAAGCCAATGAAAATAGTGACTTCTAGTAGTCTGGGGGTTATCCATAGCCTGTGATCTAGCTACTAAAACAGATGATTTTTGATATATTTTTCTTTAAGAAATTTCAGTTATGCTTTTGTAATAAGTCTGCCAAGAAGTCTAATATTTTTAAAGCAAATGATATATTAATAAGGGATGTTAACAATATAGTGTTTATTGCATATATATATTTACATAATAAAAAATACAAGCAGCATTTTTCCAAAAACTCTGCAAGCTTGTGAAGTAATTTTTCTAGCTGAATCATCTTTTCCTCGTTAAACACACCTGCTATACAAATTCTGGAATACTGATAAGGTTACACATTTTACAATTGCAAAGTATTTTGTGCATAAACATTTCCCTTAAGGCTAACAAAGCCATTTAGAAACTTCTTATCCCCCTGATCAAGAATTTCACTATCTCTTTAGCATGTATTATTATAATCACAACCTTTTCTTAAGCTATGCACACAACTTTTGGGTGTTATCGATCATTTCAGACCTTTGAAGATGTCAAGAACTCATAATATATACTAATATTATTCTTAGCAGAAAAGGAACAACAGTCAGTTTCATGAAAGAATCACCACTATATAAACTTGAAGCACAAAACAAGAAATCAGTTTTATTTTATAAATGGCTGGCTAATGGATCAGTAACATGCCATACGCATAGATAAAACTTATTTTGTTGTATTTGCAGTTTCTAGGGGGCAAAAAGTTGCTACTTTTGATTTATTTTAAAAAGCCTAACCACCAGTTTCAAAGAAATCCCATGCGAGAGAGCGAGCGACTGACTGAGCAGTCCAATGGTTCTCCTTAACCAACAATTAGGCAGTGAGGTTAACAAATGAACAGCACCATATTTCCATCTGTCACTACAAATGCATTAAAAAGTGTTCCCTCAAAGTCTACAGAAACATCAAACAACATGCCACACCATGGAATGTCTAACTCCTAGGAAAAAAAAAAGTCTTTTCAAAGGGTCCCATCACTCAACTATCACAGATCTACTAAATACATTCTATATATATATAGCTTTTCACACCCAAACATTTTAAACCAGTTAAATCCCATCTTGTCCTATTATCTACCTCGCATCACTGTGCAAACACTGCCCTTTATTTTCAACTATACAGCATCAGCCCCAGTTGGGCATCCATCTAACCAGCTGGCATCTGACAAAAAACAAACAAAGCCCTGACAGATGTGAACAGGGTTTTGATCTGAACTAAAGGCAATACATTTAAAAAAAAAAACTCAGCAGGTTGAGTCATACATCAGATTCCGCAGTAGGTTGGTGTATTCTCCAAGGTAAAACAATGCAAGGTTTTAACAAAGATGATCAATCTTCCTAACCCTGACCCAACTCAAACCTTTAACTGTGGTTGCACTCACTGCCTGACCAGCACCAAAATACAATTATTCTGTAATAAATGGCCATTGCTCAGTTTTGTACTTAACAATTTTTTAAAAAAGAGAGGGAATTTAAAAATCCAGCTACATTCAAACAAATTAACAACATATTCAGTAATGTCTATATACCAAGCAAAATAAAATACAAATATTGTTAACAAATTCATGATTATATGGCCAAATAGATTTAGTAACTTAGCTTCAACAACGGTAAGTATCACAATTCAAATAATAATGAAGACAAACTAAGACCAATCTTATCTCGGTGCTTACATCACACAATGGAAAAATCTCTAAGCTTGTGTATGACAAAAAAATCACCAGAATTTATCAAATTTTCAGTTGCCCACTATGTGGATTTGTCAAATGCACAATTCCCATCCTTGCTGGCTGTTTTTTGGATTAATAATTTTTTTTCACTTGCTGTATAATGCAACTTTTCATAAGTAAGGTCAAACACTGGAAAAACAGAGCCCCATTTTACTGATGTCTATCTGTGTATGAACTACTTCAGAGATCAGCAAATCCAATCTGTAGCCTTGTTTACAGGCTCTAGGGAAAAAGATTTATCCTTCTGAACAGCACTTTCTTGATTGAGCTGCACATCAACATATCACAGATATTTCTATCATTGCACCATGGAAAAAAAATAATAATCCTGAAATTTTATCCACAGTGTGCTAATCACAACATTCTTCTGCCACCCTGCTAACCAACAAAGATCTTTAAAGCTTGTCTCCCTAAATCCATCATTGCCACACATGTACAGAAGTGTAAAAAACCCAACTCTGCTGCTGTTTATTTTTTTTTTTTTTTAAGACCGGAGAAACCTGGCTAACAGTTTTTGATGGCATCTTGCTGGTCACACATCCAACAACTTTTCCCTTGTTCCAAAATACTCTTAGCATCCCAACAAACCTTAGATGTTTATGTTAACCACCTTGTCAATGAATGATTGTGGTGGTGGCATGTTTCTATCCCTGCCAGAGGGACCCACTAATCTTACCATTTCTACAATACTGCTTACTCAAAATCTACACTTTTACCAAAAGAACACTTCTGTCTACTTACAGATTCAGTTCAAACAAGGATTTTTCTGCAGACTGACCGACTTATTTTCTCTGCACCAATTTGACAAATTTTTCTACCTGGTAGGCCAGCCAGGTGACTTTACCAACAGCAGTCCCTCTCCATTTTAGCTGTTCTAGCCGTATTTGCCTCTTCTAACTCTGAACACCATGCACTCCAGCCTTCCAACAGGTCTTCCGGTGTTAAAAAATCTAGTTTAGAACAGAATCTAAAGGATGAAATAAGGTATTAAAAAGTTAATTATCAAAGTCATAAATCCAACACCATTTCATGTTCAGCACAGCTGCATTGATTTTCCAAGGAAAATGTACCAGCACATCAACAAAAATAAACAGTAGCTTGCGTTTCCCTTTGTTAATACAAGTATACATTTCCAGCTTTATGTACAATATTCAATACTTTCATATAATAAACAATACATTAATAAATTTTTCAAGTTAAATTTTAGTTCAGATTAGAGAATTTACAACAAAATCACACTAATGAAAAGCAGTAATAAATACAATCAGATATAATACTATTCAAAAATATACACAGCCCCCTTATAGTTTATTTTTCTTTTAGAAGTACAGGCAGATACAGATTTAAAAAAAAAAAAAAAGTTTTAGTAACATTTCCATGAAGTTGAATCATCTTTTAAATTTTTTTCAAGAAAACCCTTGTGGAGTTGAAACAGAAACTAAGTGAACATATCCTATCATTCCTCCTGTAAGCAGCTGGTTAACTGATATGAGACCCATTGGCACAACAGAAGCAGCAATTTCAGATTTTTCTTTTATGCATTTGTATGGCACTGTTTGGACCAGAAGAGATTGTAAGTAGATGAACAAAAAAAAAAACATCTAATGATGGGATTTTTTTTTAAAGATTTTATCTAAATTAGAAAGTCATCAACCTTCCAACACACTAACTTCCTTAGTAGTTTGCATGTGACTCACATCCCCATTAATGGACTGTAGACCACCTGGAGTGAATTTGGCAGAAAATTCCTTCAGAGCATCCTTCGCTTGCTCCCCTCGGCTCTTGTCAGACTGTTCCTGCTGCCGTCGAGTTATCTCTTGTCTATAGCGTTCAATGTCTTCTGGCCTGCAACAACAAACAGAACTCTGTGTAGACTACCATACCAGCCGTTCCAGATGTGTTTTCACACTGCCTGAGAAGGAATAGAAGCAGATCAAATGAAAACTCCGAAATCAGTTCAGATTTGGTGATGGAGAGGTGAACAGTCCTGACCTGGGGTAACTGCACTATCCAGACCATGGGACCTATACCTCTGACCAGACAAAGAATTATACTCTGCTAATCTACATGATAGTCTAAACCTTTGGACAATGGCCACTTGCTCCTGGGATATCAAGCCTTGAAACTCTGCTACAGGGCTGCATCAGACAGACTGAGATGGTGCAGTGTAAGCCAGAGGCGGTGATTGTTTATCATCATTGTGTACTTTATGATCCAATTTTTAACCATGTGCAGATATTTTATCCTCAATAAATTCAAAACTTACAATAATATATACTGTTTTGATCTGTGTAGAATTGGTAAATTTGAGATCTATGCTCTCTTAGATGGAAAATAAAGCTTAGCACTAGTATTTCAGTTAACTTGCCAACACAAACATTTAATATGTAAATTTTTTTTTTTTTAAACCACCCATTAATTTGTTCATAAGTAGACTCCAGGACAGCACTGATCAACCAAGCTGGCAAATTCTGCATGCAAAAATGTGGTTTTCAGGTTCTATGTGAATTTACCTTGAGAATGCAGGAATATGCCACATGGCTTTAAACCAGTGAATGGGCAGGCAAATAATTTTTAATAAAGAAAAAGAGACTGAATAGTGCATTTTTTCCAAGGTTTCACATGGGATTACTGTCAGGATAAGAGTTAAATATTTGTATTCTTGGTTGTAACCCCCTTCAAAAGATTAAAACTGAAGAACCAATGTATTGAGGATTAGTGGTAAAGCAATCTGACTATTTGCTGACTTTTCTTTCTACCGAGTCATGCACAACTATACCTACCCCACCCAGAGTTTCTTATTGCACAAAAGGGAGCCAGTGATGTTTTACTCCAACTTACCTTATTTGGACAAAAAGAATTCCATTGATCACATTTAACGTATCCAGGACACTTTGTAATGATGGAGTCTGGATCTGAAATGACAAGTCAGAGAGAGACGTGGATTGTACAACCAGTGAGATGGAGCCACAAGACATTTCAAATGATGGGGGGGGGGGGTCTACAATTTTCTCAAATGCATGGAAAACTGGCTGTGTGCAGAGATTTTTTTGAGGAAGAACACAAATTATTTAAATTTCATGCTGGTTTATCAAACAAACAAGGGATGAAAGTAAACACAGTAAAGTCACTTAACACAATTAATGTGTTCCTGAAAAACAACATTTTAAGTGAAATTGTGCTATGTGAAATGTAATTTCCCATAAGAATATGTATGCGGGAGAGAAAGAGAAGAAGAGTAACAAAACAAAGTATTGTGAGTGTACAATGTATTGTATTTCAAAGATAAAATAAATTTACTTTAAATCCTTTAAGTTTCTGCTTCCATGTCGACAGTTGAAAGTGAGAGGGTACACAGCCACTACTAGTCCTCATCAACATTGATGGGGTTATCAATGTCATCATTGTCTGCCACTTCCATTGAGGTTGAAGGAAAGTAACTGGGGATGCCGGCCTTTTGAGATTGAAGGAATAGCAAATTGAGGAATTTCTGGTATTTTCATGAAATGTTCAATCGATAACTGCTTAGACCTCTCAACATTTGTTCTTTATAAAGTTGGCGATAGCAAAAGTTGGCATCGTTAAGGGATGTAGCTACCCTGGCATTTTGCTGGTGATCAGAATCGACTTCATCCAATAAACTAAATGCTTCGGATAATCTCTTAGTCATTAATATGCGTGTGGAGTCTTTGGTTTCATCAATGCTGTCAGCTCTATTCTTCTTCCAGTTGCATAAGTTCTTCTATGTCCGAATCTAGTAGTTCCAACACATCTTCCTCTTCTACCTCATCAGTGACTGCCTTTTTGGCTAAAAGAACAATTGCAGCCTTAACCTTGGAAACGTTTTCATTGACCTTGAACCCTTTAAACTCATTAACACATTCCGGCCATAATTTATGCCTCACTGATAATGCCAAATGTGTTTTTTTATATTAAAATTTCGCCAAAACTGTTTTATTATTGGTTTTCCCTCGCCGTTGATGTCATGAATTAACTTGTCTAAAGTGCGACATAAATAACAAGCTGTAAAAACCATAATGGCACCTTGATCCATAGGCTGGATTAACCAGATTGTATTTGGACTTTGATATTTTCTGATGAATCCACTAGGTTTGGTGGATGCCCGCTAACACTTTGAATGCTATATTTTCTCGCTCACAATCTTTCATTTCTTTATGTAAATAAATTTTCAAATATTCCATGAAAACGCAGGATGTAATCCAACCATTTTTGTCAGAATGACACTAAACAGCTTGATTTCCTTTGAACACCCTTTCAAAGCTCTAGGGGTCCACGCATGATACACCATTAAGGGTTTAAGTTTTAAGTCTACTTGTGCATTGCCTTTTGACAGAAGAGTGCATTGGTCTTTCTCGGCTTTAAAACCGAGGGGGGGGGATTCGTCCTGGAAAATATAAGTTCTGTTTGGCATCATCATCCAATATAATCCCGTTTCATGTACATCAACCACCTGCTTAGGGCTATAACCACCACCAGCTATAATTTGTACCAGCAAACTACGGAAACTTTCGGCTGCATTTTTATGTACCATGGCCGCTTCTCCCGTCACCTTTATGTTGTGTAGGTTAAACCACTTCTTAAAACAGAAAAACCATCCCTGACTCGCGTGGAAAGGTTTCACATCACTGTTACTTTTGGTGGCACTTGCTGATGTAGAACACAGACCACTTGCTTTTATCTTACCCTCATTCTAACAGATCGTCTGGCACATTACTTCATTCAGCCCTTCACACTGAACCATTAGTCTTTCACCTTTCGCAAATCCATCAATGACTTTTTATTTTACTTCCGAAGAGTGACTATTTCATTGCTGAAGCCCTAACATCCTCACTTTTTATTTTTGGGCCCATTGTTATTAAGGGATAAAAACACAATTTGGTAAGTGATTATCGCAGAAGAATATCAAACACCGGCCCTCTCACAGCGGGATCGTGTTATAATGAAACATCGCTGTGTAAAATGAATTTTATTCCCTACTTTATAAATCATTTTAAGTGAGAATTTACTTTACCACCACAAACAGAATTCAAATAGGTGTTCAATTAAGTAGCATACAGGGTGTACTTCTTAATTAACAAATGATCAAATACTCACCTGAAGAGGTGCAAAAGTGATTCCCTTTTCACCTTTGCAAATTTCATTCATTTTTTTCTGGAACACAACAGCCTGTTGTGTGAGATGCTTCAGACACTCAGTACTTTCCTTGGTTCGTTCATGGTCTTCTCCAAGCTGAAAAACAGAACAGAGTCAAGGGGAGACAACCACTGATTGTCATCACAGTGCTGCTACCAAATGCAGTGTAGAGATGCATGATGAAATTTTGGACAGGATATTCTGCAAATACATAATTCTTCACAGAATAAAAAACAAAATGTTTTTGTACTAGTATGAATGCAGAAATGCTGACAATCTTTTTTTATTGGCAAACATAAGATGAATTGTATTTGGGGAAATGTGGCTTTAGAAATGAAATGATTGTGGAATTAAAGTAGAACTGGTTGGGAACAATTTCTCTAAAAATCAATCTGATACAGATGCACTTACAAAGTAGAAAATAGTATTTAGGTTGCATGGGCCAACAGCAGCAATTTCAAACATTAGCCAACAGTTCAGAAAGTAAACTTGTGTCATTCCAATATAGAGAAGAATGGATTCCTTTTTGTAAGTATGGCTTAACATTAGTATAGATATTTTCTCTGCTTGTTCAAATATTCAGGTTAATACAAAATGAGGGAGGAGAATGTATCTCCTTTATCCAGAGGTACTTACAATCTGCCTATAGACTGCATACGCCTCTTTTTCACTCTGCAAGGCCGTTCTAAAATCACTCCGACAGGAAAGAGTTCTCGCCACTAAATGGTAACTCATCGCCACTTTCAGGCTCTTTGCACCAAAGAACCTACAGAGAGAGACAAGTTCAATGTTACAATGGAGAGTGCAGCTCTCAGTCCAGTGTTGGCTTCACAGACATGGAAAGATTTTGAAGTCTGTCATTTCACCAGGCTTACAAAATTCTAGGACCGCAGATTTTATCTGGATCTGTTGACCTTGTGCCAGTCCAGAGTTTGTAGTAGTTGCTTTTCTTTCAAAACCTAACACAGAGTAGGTGGTTGGGGAAGAGGAGAGGAAGGAACACAACACAAACAGCAAGAAAAGAATAAGGTTTTGACTTCCTGTAGCTTTCTATAGTTACAGGAGTATGGGAGAAATGTTAGTATCAACCAGGAAAAGTAAAATGTCGGGTATTAGAAAGTGTGCACATTCAAGAAGTGACTTAAACTTTTTACTGTCTTTGTTGAGGAGAAGCTAAAGAAAATTGCCCAAGTTATATGCATATTAAAATTTATAATATTTTACTTAATTCCATCAAGAATGAACTAGGTGTGCATAATAATATTATTATTAATGTGAGGAGACCTTCATTAAAGGAATATATGCAAAATGTTTTTAGCAACAGAAAGAACATTTTCAAAAATAAATCCATAAAGCACAAATATGTTTGTAATTTCTGTAAATAAAAGCTCCAGTCCTGATTGGATCGTTTCTTTAGGAATTGGGTAAACAATACAAGCAAACATCCACGATTGTGTGTTTGAAAGGGAATAGTACCAACAAACACAAAGTGGTTATTTAAAAGACAAAAAAATAACTTAAAGTTTAAATAAAATAGGATCTAGCTTAATAACTACTTCAAAACATACAAAGAATCAATATCCAATATTGAAACAAATGCTTGCCTGCCACATTCATACTTTTACTTAGTTGGTGAGAGGCAAACTGACTTTCTAAAATCCCAACAGCATAGTTTATATGCTGAAATAGTGTCCAGCCCCTGGCTTTCATTTGAACATCCACACTGCATGTGCACAAACTGGCAAACATTGACAAGCAGTGCCTGAGCTCACTCAAAAGCAGTCTGCTGGATCTCACTCACTTGATATTTAGCTGCAGTGCCTTCTCCAAGAACCGTAATGAGAGATCAAACTCCTCAGCAGCATGCAGAATTAAGCCAATGTTGCTCTGAAGAAAAAAAGTTGGTGTAAAATAACATTTACAGTAGATGTACAACCTACAAAAAAAAAAGAATCACCAACCACAACTAGGTATCACAACCCTTTTCCAATCAAGTCAACCAAGAACTGATGAGTCATTTAATTATCTCTTTCACCTATACCATAGGTAGTATAGCATTTCCGGTCCACATTATCACTTCCTCTGGCTATTTGCATTATTTTGTTTTCCTGCAAAAATCATTTTACTAGTGAAGCTACTGGCATGAATTGTGCACGTTACCTAATTTTGTTTACTTGATATGTGATGGAATCCAACAGTGAATCCTTCCTTTCTGGTGATGTGGAGATCTCAAGTTGTTACCTTGGCTCGCTCTCTCATCATTTAGTTGGTTGGACAGTGATGGAGAAACATCAAGGAATGCATTAGAAGTGGAGAGAGTAAGGTCGTCAAGTGGAGTTTGAGTCAATTGCCGCCAATCAATGTGCCAGTTTTTTGCAGTCCATCAGCTCAAAGATTAACATCCATGATGACTCAAAGCCAGTGGATTCCTTTCATAAGCTGGTAGCAGGAGAGATCTTCCGCCACAGGGCAGAGGAGTCTAGCTGCTACACCACAGAGCTAACAACAGGTAGATGGACACCACCAGAGAGGAGACAAAAGCATCTGTAGTAGCAAACATAACTATAATTCTATGGAGATTCATGAAATTGAATCAGTATTGGCAGCTCTGTGACAACAGTCAGGTAATTTTACTTATTGCACTATAAATTAAATTTTCCTTGATTTCAGGACACATTTCCCTTTTCATCTGGATGATTGAAATGTGTACTAAGAGTCATTCCATGACTTTTTAATGTGTTTTTTAAATAATTTTAATCAGGTAAATGTATTTTTGCAGCCATATTATAAATTATCTGAACATTTGTATGTAAAATATTGCATTTCCAGAACCAAGAAGAAAGGCAAACAGGAAGTAAAAGGATTAGGCATTTGACAAATCACTTAAGTCAAATAAGATGTATTTGAGTAAATGTGCTGCAACACGAAATTAACCGATGGAGTGGTGGTCAGAACTCAAACCAATGAAACATGAGGGACTTTATTTCTGATAGAATATTTTTAATGGAGTTAAGCAATAAAGCCATGAGAAGACAGCATGCTTGCTCACGCTGTCATGTGAAAGAAAAGTTAGAGAGAAAGGACTGGTTGTCAGGGTAAATTGATTATTGCATAATAAGCAGATTTTTTAAAAACCATCATTTAACAATTAACGACCATACAATCAAACCATTCTAACAATAATAAAAAAAAACTGTTTCTTACATCAAACAAGGCCACTTCTGGATGGTTTTCGCCATGGCAAAGCAATGCGAGATACCTTGCTCTGTACATCAAGCGCAGTGAGTTGGATACTTGGTTGTTGGCGAAGCAGTAAAGTGCCAGGTGAGCCTACAGTAAATGAAACAAGCAACAAATGCTAGGTAACTTCTAAATGCAGGTCTCTATAGCCACTGAACATTATATGGTAAAACATGAATCATCTACTGATCTATAATGCCAGTGTTGAGATGATTTCAGAAGAAATGCAACTGTTTACTTATTAGCATTGAAGAAAAATCAATTTCTGAAGGATCCTTCTGCTGTTACCTGCCATAGAACCCCAAAACATTAATCTACATTTAAAGTCAACCAAGAAGTTGTCACCATACACAGTTTATACTCAACTTAGCACATTTCTGCTTGTTTAATTTTATTGTAGTGGGTTTCAGATGAGGATTTTGGTATAACTCCTTGACATTTTCATCACAAGACAACATTACAGATGATAAACATTTGGAGACAACTTTGCCAGGTGGTACTTACATACTCTGTGATGGTGTTGGGGTGGTCAATACCTAACACTCTCTCACTCATAAGAACTGCTCTCTGTTGGTAGGACAATGCCTGCAAGATAAAATGTTTCTCCATTCAACATTTTGCTGCAGTTAGGTTAGCTAAATACTAATTTAAAACATTTTTTCCACCACAATATTTTAAGTCGGCCTCTGAAGATTAATTTGTAGTGTAAAACGTTTGGTACACACCTCCACGTAATCCTCCATGATGTAGTTAAGCCTAGCAAGAAGGCGCAGACAGGCAACAATGTCAGGGTGCATGGCTCCATAGACATTGTTGAGGAGGTTAAGAGCTTCGCTAATCAGCTCATATCCTTCGTGTAGTAATCCCTGCTGGATCTTGTTCTGGCCACTTGTGAAAAAATGATAAGCATCACTAGCCTGGTTAGGAAAAAGAACAAAACAAGTTACTGAGGGCAAAGAAAAGAAATCATTTTAAGACTAAAATGCCAACCAGATAAGTTCTACTTCAAAATATCTGTCACAAACCTCTCCATCACCCACTTCTTTCTTGGTGACACAGCTGGGATAAGCATACAGTCCTAGTAGGAAAACACCAACTAATTTGACTTTACAACAGTTTTAGTAACTTGTTCAGGAGAAGAGTACTACTATTCAATGCATTCTAGAATTGGTAATAGAGCTACATCATTGTATTTTCTTGGTTGATACATATTAACAAATGTGAAAAATACTTTTCTCACTCATCCATATCAGACTTTTAGAAAACAGCCCATGTAAACCTCAGCAGCCAGATTTGTAGTACTAAAACTTAGAACTTAGTTTAAGAAAGATGTTGGCATCTGCATCATTGTATAGCATCAACAAAATGCTTTTCAGTGCAGAGAGAGAGGAGTGCTGAGAGACTGACTGACTATTAAGAAATTATCAAATAGTCATTGCCTGTTTAGATTGTTTTTTTTTATTGCTTTCTACTATAAATTTTATAATCTATTTGTTTTTTTTTTAAAAAAAAGGATTTGTATTATTAATAAAAACAAATCAAAAAAATTTTATTGTAAATACTGATCACAAAATAGTTTGAAAACAATGATAATGCAATTTTAATTGGTAAATATCTTTACTCTATGAAAAAAGTTAACCACCAATTCACAATGAAATTCAGCAAGTAATTTTGTTTTTCAGATTCTAAGAGTCAAAAGTCACAGATAAAGCCTCAGATTCAAGGTGTCACCACACAAAAATGGCTCAGCTATTGGACTGCTAAGGCCAAGAGCCCAAGCTTACCTCCCATTCAGGACTGACTTGGTTTGGCATATTACATCCCTTCTTCTTGTCACTCACAAGGTTGTTTTTTTTTTTTTTTTTTTTTTTTTTACAGTTTCCTTCCAAATCTTAAAAAATGAAGAGTTCTGTTGGGGATTTCCCACTGAATCAGAAGTGCCACCACTGCACTTCCTTACCTAAGTTGTATCCCATGTAGAGACTAGTGTATGACAACAATATCAAACATTACTTAATCCCCAATGTTGTAATGCCAATAATTAGTCTACATAAGCACTAGTTCTTGCAGTGCTGTGTTCAAACGAAAGACATCTTACCTTAGGATTGGTGTTTTTGACAATTGGAAATACATTGATGATGTCCTCTTCATAGAATGCTTGTTTGTGCCTGTTGTCAAGATTGTATTCTCGTAAAAAGATCTGCACTCCACATTTCTGGCAGAAAGACCGCAGCAGTGAAACCTTCTGAAGTCCGTATCGGTCAACAGTTGAATCGACAGAATCACTGGAAGAAATAAATGATGAGAAAAACAAGACTTACAAAAACAAAGAAACAAGCCATGTTGTGATAAACTTCGTTTAAACTTTGGCACATTAAAGCCACTGAAATTTGTGGAGTTATATATTTAGTATTATTCATAACGGTGTCACAGTTAAATTTCCCCAAGCAAAAAAGCAGGTAGATTCCTGATTCAGTCATCTTTGGTGGGAAGATTTGGAGTCCAGCGGGCGTCATCTTTACTATCTGCCTGGCAAAGTTCTCTTGATGAAAGAATCTCTTCTTAAACAAAATGAAATTTCACATGTGCATGATTGCTACTGATTGGGACCCCACACCTTAAAACTTGTCAGGAGACAATGTTAACTTGATTAGGAATGTACTACCTTAATCAAACAAGGGGTGCAAACAGTTAAAAGTTGAGAAGTCCTTGCTAAAAATTTTTGCAAATGGGGCACTTCCACCCATCCAGACAGGAGAGCCAGAACACTTCAAAGAACTCCAGCCCAGCTATATAAGAATAGTTTGTCCCCATCAGCCGCCTCCTCTCACCACTGACTCATTGGTTGCAAGTGTGTGCTCAGATAGCACTTATGACTGACAGGTATCATCATCATCTATGACAGATGGCCAACAACATTATTTTCTCTGTGCAGTTTCGTGTTTGTTTATCTTTCATTTCATGGAATAAAAGCATATATTACAATTTTTAGAAATCCATGTACTTTACATTTTTCTAGCCAGTTTAACATCAATAGCTGCATCAACTTACGCAGTAAGGATCAACATTTTATTAGGTCTACTGGAATTCCAGCATTAAATCAGAATGAAATTCAGAACAGCTATCAAAATATAATCTTTATACATCCTAGAAAACAAACATTATCAGATATTAGACATAAATGTAGCCTTGAATAGTGGCTAATATATAAGAACATTGTGTCTTGAGAAATAAAATGTAAGAAATCTATGAAAATCCTAAAAGATGCTTACCTTTCCACTTTATAATAATAATAGCTGTAGACTTCCTCTACAATTTTCTTCCATAAACTCCTGGGGCTCTCAGACACCCATTCTGTGTTATCTGAAGGAGGGAAGAAAAAACCCTTAAAACACCTACTATATTACAGTTTTAATATAGGTTTACCTCCCTATCTTCCATTATATTATATCCTTTATACACTTTAAATCATTTTACCAGATTATGTATCTAATTAAGTCTTGACATCTGTCACTGCAGCACAATTAGGAATTAGGTAATAGTACTATATGCAGACAAAAAGAGTTTAAATAATAGTGATGGCACCACAATGGCTATAACACCACCTAGTTAGAACCCCACTGCTGGTACTTGACATCTCCATTAGATCTTGTGGATCATTGGCATGGTGATGGATTCTCATAACACGTGGCTGTGGTTTTCTCTTGGATCTTCTTGTTGGTGTTTCTCCCTTCTAAATCACTGTGGTCTGCCAATACTAAAGGGTGTTGTGATTTTGAACTACCCAAGTCAGCTCTAAAAAGGGAGAATCCTGGAGAAAAGTGGACAAAGCATATTTGGTTGACAATCTACTAGCCACTTCCACAATCATCCCGGGAGATTAAATAAATCTTGTTGGTCATGAGAGGCTCAAGCAGTGGGAGACAGGCCAGTATTACTGCTTTCATCATTGGACTCATTCTCTAAACATTCAAATCTTACCACACACAACATACAGGTGAGGGGGAGGTGTCAATGTCCAACGGCTCGTGTTCCCTATCCCCTCAAACAGTTACCTGGGATGAGAAGTACGCCACTTTTGTTCTTGCGTTTATTCCTCCTCCTCAATGTTTTCTGAGTCTGTAGGGTAAAGAAACATTTTGGTATCAGAACAGGATACTGGGCCATGTCACCCCTACTAAGCAACCAAAGATAGGTAAATAAATGTCAGTTTCCCCCAGTGCACAAAGAAGTCGTCGATTAAGCATCTACAGAGTATCTAGACAAAAGGAAATTAAAAGGGCATGTGTAAAAAATACTGATGACAAAAGGAAAAGGATTATGGCAGGCACAGTTGGTTAAAGAGCTCACACAAGAAAAGGTGCACCTCTCAGAATAGAAGACTCAATCACGTTTCCTATAACTTTTGTATTAATAAATTAGGTGAGGAAATCCACAACAAAACCGGTGCACCAAAGACCCCCTCACTTCTGCATCATAGCAGTCTAAACTTGCCAGCAATTTGGTTTTAAGTTATTCAATTAAGGATGAGGTTTTAAGACATCGTTACTAGACAAAGATTCAAAGCTGAAACTGTTGACAGTGGAAGGGGATTGTTAGTGATGGATAAGTAAGAACCCATAACCCATACAAAAAAAAATTTTTTTTTTTTTTTTTTTTTACTGAAAAATAACAAAACAAAAATGACCAAGGTCTGTTTTCTGGGGGGGGGGGGGCATGAAGGTTGAAAAGAAATAGTGTCACTATATGGAAAGGGAGCAGTATACTGTTGGTCGAGGTTAATGTAGCTCCCTATCTCAGAGATTACTACAAAAACTCTTAAATCTGAATTGTATCTAAAGGCACTGCCTGTCTCCCCGATTTCTCAGAGATGTCGTCTTCATCTCGAAAGTTTCAAGACAATTACATACAACAGAATGGATGTCAATACTTTAAATTGGATATTAGACTAGCCAGGATTGTTAGAAATGGCAGACAACACTCATCAAAACTGATCTATGCTGATTTGGTCAGAAAGTTAACTTAATCTCAAGTTTTTATAATATCTGGAGATGGTTTCACCAAAATGTAAAAATGCTTTTTCAAGTCAAATTGAAAATAATTTTAAGTTAATTGTGAAAAGACATGGGGTTCATTAAAAACATCCATTGACCTGGTAGAGGTGATAAATCTCCTTACCTCTTCTGTACCGATCTGTGCGTGCGGAGTGGAAAAAGAACCCAGATAGCAGTTGAGAAAATGAGTTATGGCTGATGTCAGATTCATCATTGGAATTCCCTGCATGTAACTTTTGAAGAGATGTTTGGCTGCTCGAGACACTAACTCAATGACAGCTATACTCTGAAAAAAAAAGAAACATTAAATGACAGAATCATGGCAATGTTTTTATCATCATCGTAAGGAATCTATCATTTTAATGTAACAAGATACTGAACAGCCGTGAACGTACTGAACTGAGAGAGAGAGAGCCTGCAATGCATACACAAACAATAATTACTCTAATAAAACAATTCGTGTGCAAACACGGCTATAGGATCCTGAAATTAATTTTGTAAATACTATAACAATCACCTTTATATAGCCTGTACAACCTCAGAGCATTTAAGACAACCTGCCTGAAAATATCGCTCAGTTCAAGTGAATAGTTGGTCCTGCAGCATTTTACATTTTTGTCTTAGAAATTAAACAATCTTTGTGGATTTTCATCGAGAAGAAGTAAAAAGAACAAAATAGTTTTAACTTACATGGAGGTAGGAAATCTGAGGATGCTTGGAAAACATTTCTGCCACGTAACCAAGGTATCTCATATTAATGCCTCTGTATGCATAGAGTTAAAAGAAAAATCACTATTAGATTGCAGCAGCAGTTTATATAAAGATTATTTTAGTTTGTTAATCTATTAAATACAGCTAAAATTTATTACAAAAGGACATTACAGTTGTCCCCCGGTATTCGCGGGGGTTACGTCCCTTGAGCACCCGCGAAGAGTGAAAAACCACGAATATTGGACGTGGTCCATAAAAATGCCTATAAACGTCAAAATATAACGTAAAATATAATTTAAAAAATATAAGTAAATATATAATAATAATTTAATAAAAAACACAACACTCAGCAAAACACTCAAGATAGCTACACACGGTAAGCTGGGATGATGCGGGGCTGCTGGGCTGCATCCACCTGAGACAGCGCCTCGTGGGCAGCAGCCAATCAGCAGCAAGGAGAAATGAATACCGCTCTCTGATTGGCTACTTTCAAACCTCCAGCCAATAGCGTTTATTTTATATTGATATTTTGCTGAATTTACGTTAGTATTTATATTACAAAATTAGTAAATTATATTGTTATTAGTAATTTAGTGTTTAAAAGCGTGAAAAAATATATATTGCCACGAAAAAAGCCATAAAAAAATTGTGGAATATATTTGCGATTCCGCAAATATGCGGGGTTTTCCACGAACAATTATCAGTTAGGTTCTAAGGGAAATTCCGTGAATAACCGGGGCTGCGAATGCCGAACCACGGTTACGTGGGGATCGACTGTATTAATAATAAACAAATATAAATAAGTGTAGCTTTTGCACGTTATTAACCAAGAGAGAAACATTGGGTGGGTGGTACATCAAATTAAGTCAGATAAAGTAATATAAATTTCATTAAAACAAATGTACTGTGGCATTTCTAGAAAGACTATACTATTTAAAATGAACTCCAAATTTGGTTTTTAGATGATTTGGTGAAATAATGCAGCCTCATTATTTATTAATAAATGTTTGTTTTTCTTGATTTTAATGCTAAATAGTGCTGCTTTTGTCTGGCATTCCTGTCAGCATGTCTCCAACTTGTAAGTTTTTTCTCGCTCTAGTCCAACACGCTCACTTAGTCCAGTATTATAGTTAGACTACTTAGACAGCCTACAAAATGAACATGACATAGGGATGTTGCTCAGTGAACATATACATCCAGTTTGATAGGTTACTGAAGTAGCAAAACACAGTGCTATTTCCAATTCATCTTTTATACTTAAATCACGCAGCCATTTTTTCACCACTAACTTCCAGCATAGGTAAAACATTTTTTCTACACTGGTGACACAAGTGTAGTCCATTTTTGTGGGCTCTAAAAACACTTAAGCATAAAAGCATGGAACTAAATGAATAAGCAAAATATCTGCAGTTGTAATTAGGAGCAACTGATTGACTTCTAATCAGATCTTTTCACCAGGACCTGTACAAGAGTTTATCAATAACAAATTTTGATGTACCACCTAATCCTTCAAGTTAAAAACAAGATAAAGGATCTGTTCTAGACCAAAAGCTATTAGTATATTTACCATAGGGTTCAACAGCTGATTTTTTTCTTTTTTATTTTCAACCAAATTACTATTCAGAGCTTACAGTTTTCTGTGTGTTAAGATTTCAGTACAGGCATAAAGACTGTAGAGTGGGGCCGACTGCAATGGAATGGGCGGTGTGTGCATAGGAAGCAGAACAGATGAACGGCACATACAGGCTGCTAGTTGGCAACTCTACTGCCTTGGGTAACTTCGTCAAACTGAGTTGGCAGAAAACTTGGTACGTACCGATGATGCATGGCCTCAGTCAGACTACTGCCATCAATTAACGATGCAGTGTGGTCAAGACATTCGTTCAACTACAAATAAAATTAAAAACAAACATCTCAGTACGGTAAAACCTTTCTAAAAGAAACTCTGCTGCATGTCAACAGCTTACTGGTTTTATTTAGATTTACTTTCCACGAGTGTGTTACTCTTAGCAATCTGTCTGTTATGGTGGAGAAAAGCTTTGCAGGTGAGGATCTGCAGCAGCTCAGACAACATCCATCCAAATAAATCAGTTCTTTTTTGAGGCAGCAAGAAAAACAAACAGACAGAGCTACTTATACAAAACTATCCAACACAGCTTACCAGAGAAGGAACTTGGTGTAAGACTAGAAACTCTGTAGCATCTTTTACCAACTGCTTTTCTTTTTTAAATTGTTCTCCCTACAAATATAATAATAATAATAATAATAATAGTAATAATAATAATAATAATACACACACACATACACACACAAGCACACACAAAAGAAAAAAGCTACATATTCCTTCACGGGTCATTTTGTTAACCTCATCCCTGTAAATGTGCTGACATCTCTGGATCATCACTTACAGATAATCACTTAGATAAATAATTGTTTTTGTCAGACTTTTGGAGATCATTTTGTTTCTTTTATTTTTCCTTTATAGTACCCATTTCTATTACACACCCAACTGTCTTTTGCAATGCAATGTGTTATTTCTTTACAATGTTGGAGCCACAAACTCTCATTCCGCAAAAACATATCTTTCTTTAAAGCCACTTCATCTGTAAAATTACCAACGCATTCATTTTGTTCATTAAATATTAAATAACATCCACAAAAATGTTCTGAATTTTCATGGACACGACAAATGGCACGAACCCATTAATAAATTATAAACTACATTTATACACCAATAGTTTGCTAAAAATACTATCCATCATAACTTTCTTTTATGCATCACTGTAAAAAAGTTAACATATTTCAAATTTAGTATAGTTTAGGATACCCAATTCAGAAAAATTCACAGCTTAAAAATAAGAAAAGAGTTGCTCTATTTACCTCTGAATTAGGATGTTGTACATGAGGCTGGAAAACGTCTGGATTAAAAGTTATGTTAAATTCTAAAAAGAAAAAGAGAGTCAAATATCAACCTGAATGGCAAGATTTCAGAGATTGCTTGTGAATATCACCACCTTTAATATTTTAATGCAAATACTGGTGTTTACCATAGATGAAGTTCATTCTATCATTGTTCTAATAAATCTAGTTCACGAAATCAATTAGCCATGTAACACAGACACTATAGATAAGTGAGATAAGGTACATGAAAGCAAAGAAACTGGCTGATTTACCTGTGTCACTGAGGGAACCCACAGACCGAGCAGCTTTTCTCATGATCTCCTTTCCATTTTCAGCCACTGGATGATAAACAATTTTTATTCAAATGAATTTATGGCATCATCTCAAAAACCATTTACATACATTCGCTGGCTAGCAGCCCATCATTTCTCCCCTGCCAGTAAAATCTCAGCCACATCACAGACTACTCAAGACAGATGCTGTCAATGAATTTCTTCATACACACAACTTCCAAAAACTCAGATGAAAACCATAGTGGAACATTTAAAAAGCTAAATTTGAAATACATTTCCAAAATGAAGAATCAGCAATATTTTTGGTGCAAAATCATCTCTTTCTTTTTCTCTATCAAGAAACCAATGTATTGTTTGTGCAGGTACTGCTAATGCTTATCTGATCATTGCCAATAACATTCTAGATAGCAAAGATTCTCACTGATTAATCAAGGACTAAGAAAATAACAGACTTCATTCAACAAATCTAAAAATATCAAAAATGGAAAATAAATATTGCCACAAATTATCATTCACGCTATATGCCAATGATTTAATCTTTGAACTTCCCTTTTTTTTTTATTGCTTTGCATTAAAAATTATTTTTAAAATTTGGGATATGACTGGAATTTTTCATTCTTGGCATTTAATCACAAATTTAAATAAAAACCAGCAACAAACCAATTATGCAGAATATTTTGCTGAATTAATATAGCAGTTATGTTGTTTTTGTCATACACCAGTCTGAACAACAAAAGAACACTGGAGCATAGTGCCAGTTATCCACTAGAGCATGTCACCAATCATGTGTCAGGGCCACGGCACTTCTGAGTTTGCCAGAGAAATCCCTACTAGAAGTCTTCATTGTGGAGAAAAAACTGTCAGGAAAGTACGTCTGCAAAGCCAAACCAAGCTGACACCAACCAGGAATCAAAGTCAGCCCTCAGCCTTCAGGGTCCAGTACCAAATCACCAAGTCACCCTATAGTTGCAGCTTGCATCAGTGATTCTACCAAGAATGTCTCAGAGGAAGTTTATCTATGTTGAGATATGGGCACTGCTATCCTGTCTAAGCAATCAAATATACTGAATAACTAATTAGAAGTAAAATAGGTTGTCTTGGTAATGATACTTGTAAAGTTAGTCAACAACAGACAATCAAGAGTTTTACTTAATTTTAGAATTTATTCAAAGCGTATGTACAACATTTGTTCTGGAAAAATAAATTTATGATATTTTCCATTTTCTAAATAAAACTTTGTTCTCTATAAACAAATTTTCAATAGCTACAATTTCATCCTCATCAATGATAAGTAGATCTGAAGTATGTGAATTTTGCTATTTTTTGGGATGTACAAATAAATGTTATCTCCAAAGACAGGAAAGCAGACTATATTTACTAAAGACAGATAAGTTGACACAGATATAGTAAGAATAATCCATAAGTGGCTATCAGCATATAAAGCTGCAGTCAGTCAAGTTTAATACACCAACTGTTCAAACATGACCCAGTTAACTCTTCCTCCTCAACATCCCTAGCCTGTTCAAGTCAAACTTTCCCATCAGTTTTCCTATCAAAGCTTACATGTTTGGCTATCAGTACCAGTGAGTGCATCCACTATCTTCTTTGCTTCATCTGTTGCTATTTCCTCCACTTCATCTGTCTTCTCAAGCAAGCAGGTACCAGTCTTTTCAGCACTCTGAAAATAGAATAATTCACTCTTAATCGTCTCCTCCAAGATCAATACTACTGTTACTGCTGGGTGAGGTGGAGCGAAGCAAAGCAAATGTGGATAGGAAGGGGTCCTGAAGATAATGCTTTGAGTGATACAATTCAGCAAAGAACATTTTAAAAAGATGAATAAAACATTTAGTGTATAACAAATTCAGTAAGTGTAGAACTTATTTTACATATGGCTGCTGTGGCAAACAAGTTTCCCAGCATGCACCAGTTATAAGCCAGCTCATTTGGTTGTGACAATATTTGACAACAGAACATCAAACATACTCACTTTTCCTATTCCAGGGTCTACTCTAAGTTGGTTTTTCAGCCGTATCTGCTGAAACTGACAAGCAGCATTTCGTATAAAAGAAAGATACCTGTGTCTGAAAAGAAAAAGTAGTTGGAACACCATTAAGGCATACATCTTGTTATCGGCAGTGATCTGTTGATGTGGCAGTTGCTAAAAAAGAAAATATTGGAGTAACTGTCAGGAAAACAAGGGGAGTCAATTCAGTTCAGCTAATAAGCTGGTTACAAAACGTATTCCTTCAGACAATATTAAGCGTACATACTGATAAATACCAAGGTAAAAGATAATTCACTAACAATACTCTCTCTCAAGCTCATGACAGAGTAAAAAGAAAGTCCTGTTTATTTCACCACAATAGATGACTGACTATATCCCATTAAAGTGATAACACCCACAGTGAGAACTAGCCAAAGTCAATCCTCCAGGGAAAAAAAAAAGACAAATAAAATCTGAAGAAAATTAGAAAGAGTACTCCCAACCCCATTATTTTAGTGAGTAATGGTCGGTCAGTTCTACCTTTTCTCAAAATTCTGATCTTGGTCAGAAATAATTCAAAGATGTGCAAAACTAAAATTGCAATGGATAAGAAATAAAAACATGCAGAATTCCAAACGAGACATTTTTCCATTTCCAACAAATCCCGTTATTATTGTATCTGGTCTCCAAACATTCTTGAGTGCAAGTTATATAAATACCATTTTCTCTCTAAGTAGTCAAACATGCAGGTGTTACTACCAACTGCCCCAGAATACAGTCTCCAAACAAAGTCAGAATTCATGACATCTGGTAGAGACTACATTTCCTGTTTGAAGACCATGACACTCACCAGTTGAAACGTTGCCACACAACTGATATATAGCAAATGAGAGAGAGAGAAGAACAGACATATCTGTTAGCAAGTGGACATTAAGGGAACAAAAGACTTTGTGCTGTTTAATGACTAATAACAGTATGGATAATAAAAACTATTTAGATATACAAATACTAATGAAGATACCCACACAGCTCTGTAAAAACAAAAATACCATAGTGTCAAAAATAAAAACCAGAAAATGCAGCAAAACAAGTGATAATTATTCTAATTCCTTCACCTTCTCAGTGTTTTGCTTTTTTTCTTAATGAAAATAGTCAAGTCTTCATTTTTTCTCTAGACTTTGCAAAATGGTTTAGATTTATAACATCTCAATGTTTCTCCCAACTTCCCTTGCCATCCACTTGATATAAATTTTTCTAATTCACAAATCTACTGTTAAATTTTTTTCAAAAAAAAAAAAAAAAAACTCTAAACTTTAAAAAAAATTTTTTTTTTCTATAGTCAGCCACCTGAATCGCTTCTGCTTCGCGTATCTTTTAGACTGATTTTGGGACCTCGGTCAGCCACCGCTAAAAACCTTAATTCATCAGTCTTGCTCATTTCCAGCATTAGAAACCATGTATGCTACTGTCTGATAAGCTTGAACGTCAACATTTATGGAATTAATAAAGCTTTCTCTCTCAATGAGAAGGGGGAAGACAACAGGCAGGTGTAATGAAACTGCCTCATGACTGCTAGCTAAAAGATGCAACATCAAAGACTACAAGTTTTTTCTTCTTTTTCATTCTTCTGAGAATTAATGTAACACACTCACTCTGTAAAGGCCTCTATTAGTTCTTGA
The DNA here is from genome assembly GCA_018389105.1 of Nautilus pompilius. Lineage (NCBI taxonomy): Eukaryota > Metazoa > Mollusca > Cephalopoda > Nautilida > Nautilidae > Nautilus > Nautilus pompilius. The sequence continues at coordinate 916,753 of JACATO010001900.1, forward strand.
CGTAAACAAGCCAATTTATGTCTGTGTTTCCTTGGAAAGCCCAAATTTTGCATCTCTTTACTCAGTTCAACTGTTTTCGCTGAGAAAAGGAGAGAAAAGAAAAAACAATGCAATCATTTCCAGATGGTAGATTGCAACACTGATTAACTGCTAAGCATTATTTGAAAATAATGAATTACAAAAGCATTTCAACTTACAATAATAAACACAATTTATGTAAATCTCTTTTTCCTCTAAAGAAGCTATTTACCTGGGAGGAAGTTTGGATCTGGTGGGAAAGTCCGCAGTAAATCTAACACATAATGCCGTTGGTCATTACCAATAATTCCCTTTTTAAAAAAAAGAAGAAAAAGAAATGCATAAGTAAAATATTTATTTTCCATCTCCAGTCATTGTAAAAAGATAAGCAGGATGGTAAAATGTGAATGGTATCTAAAGAACACTAGCAATATTCAAACTATGACCAATAGGAAACTTATAATAATAATAAAAGCAGCCTTAGGGAACATCAAAACATTTTGCCTCTTAAATGATGCTTGCTGTACATAATCAAGAGGAAGATGAAAAGTGCTCATGCAGCAATGGTGAGACATGTTCACAAACACCACCAGCTATCCCATGCAATGTCTGTATAAAACTCACTTTGCATTCAACTGATGAATATAATTCCACTTCTTCCTTCTTGGAATTTATCACCCTGGAAAACAGAAATGGGAGTCAAAAATTTTTAAAAATTCATAATACTGGTGAGAATTAAACAATTCTATAAGTAAATATCTCAGCATTGGTTCTTGTTGGAATTGATACATTTTCTCTTTAAAAAAAAAAAAAATAGAACACCAAAATAATAACCTTCCAGAAATTCTTGGCGACTTGGGGTATACATTATAAAAAATTTAATTTACTAGTGACACACCTAACAAAGATTATTAACCCCGCTCCAGCTGCAGTCCAAAATGAATAAATTCAGATTTCAGTTTGCCTAATAAGTGAGTCTCCAATCACCTGAATTTATTTTTTTTGTGAGAATATAAAATATACTGGTAATAAATAAAAACCTACCAAATAATTGTTCCATTATATCAAACAATTAAAAAATATCTGCATTAATAGAATTTATCATGCTTACAGGTAAGTTTGCCAGACAAAAGAAATCTATCAACATCTGCACCATTATCTTTCTCCTAGTAAAGCACCTGTAGTAATCCAAACCATGGCTTAACCTTTCAATCCTTAAAATATGAATCAAACTTTTTCTCACAATTTTTGTGGCAGACTGTTCCACCTCTAAGGGAGGCAACCACAGTGAAGGAGAGCAGTTCCACAGTGTCTGCTATACAAAGTGTTTCCAATCCTGTATCACATGGAATTCCATGCTTCTGACTTTGGCAGCCAAATCCTTACTAGATCTCTTAGTTTCTTAGATGTGGAAGGAAGCCAGAAGAAATCCATGCAGCTGCTGGCTGTTAAGGAAGAGCAAGAAGAACCATGCCAGGGAGGTACGCCAAACTCCTCTGCAGGAACTGAACTCTGACCATAGCAGTACAGTAGCATAACCATTGGGCCACTGTGCCACCCAGTGATCTTTGCACTCAAATGATATTTTAACAACTATTATTTAAAAATGAATTACACCAAATACTTGAGAATAATCAATATCCCCTCTATAAAAACAGTACCAAGCTCCACAGAGAAGAAAGTGGTCACTGGTTAATCTTTCATTCATGACAACTCATCTGCCTGTTTGTGTTAGTATAAAACCTTTCGCATGCTCACTAACAAATCTATGAACAAAGAGTTGGGTTAGGCAGGTTATCTGTACAATACCGCCATTAAACAGCTTCTTTATATCAGACTGACCAAATTCTTTTTTTTTTTTTTAATCACAGAAATTTTAATGTAAAGTCAACAGAGACTCGAAGCAAATAATTCTATTTTTGTTGGTTGAAAACTGAAAAATGAAAAAGAATCATCACTGAAAACCACCCAGATATACAAAAAAAAAAAAAAAACGTTATCGGACAAGGTAAGTTAAGTGTAAGAACAGGAGTTAGTTCCTCATTGCCATAAGGTCAACATGCAAAACAAGTGGCCACTAGCTTGGTTTTCTTGTTGAGAAAAAAAAATCAGACAAACCAATCTAGTCTTCCCAATACCAGAGCCTGAACATTTACCTTGAAGCGATAACAAAGACTTAGAGATAATGCAAAGCAGCCAGCCACCAACATGTTGTGCAAATTCAAGAGTAAAGAGAACGTGGCACTACACACTTATTTGCATGCACACAACAAGCCCCAAGCACCAGGCCATACTAACTTGTGAGGTCTTATCTTCAGCTGGCTTGCTGTTTTCTGCAACTGGAAAAACAAAGTAAGGCTACATGTCAATAAATGCAACTGCACTACATACTACAAGCTACGTAAGTGAGGAGGAAGAACAGTTTTGACAAAACGGAAGGCTGTCTAGTTTGGTGGCTACAAGGAGAGACAGGAGGCTGGAATGAATATGAAGAGAAGTTGCAGAGAGGGAATTTTGGGGAGGAAGAAAAAAAAAAGCCTATCAGTTTGACCGCTGTCGACACTACCTGGGTAAGTTATGCCAGTCATTTACAGCTTTAGAGCTTAAAAATATTTTTATTTATTACAGAAATACTTGCAACACACTTGACAAATCAACTTAGAGGTTGACACTATTTCAAATGCCAATCTTTTAAAAATATTTAGGGAATTAAGTTTTTCATTACCTGGAGGGCAGGTTTGTGAAGAGAACAGCTCTGGGAGCTGAGCTCTAAGAAAAGCCACCTTAGCAGATCCCAGCTCCTGCTGGTGGTAGTGCATGCATGCATTGTGAAGGAGACTGAACAGCAGATCAGACAAGTCCCCTTGTATTTTGGACAGAAATTTTCATAACAAAAATGCAAAAATTCATGCTAATTATTGTTTCTTTTTCTTTAACACCTTCAAAGAGCAGTACCAAACAGAAAGAGCAAGCAGATAAGTTTCTAACAGCCTTTGAAAAAATTATACCTAGACTGGCAGCATCTCCAATCCTATAATAAAATAATCTCACCTGGGAAAAGTATGCTTCATTATCTTTTCTATGAAGCAGCAAACATACACCAATTATAATTTTATCCTTAATTTATAAAAACTGAAAAGCTGAGGATAAAAGCAGCAATTTGCTATCTAATTATGTTCCCCCTTTTCTATTTTTTTTTAACTGTTAAATCAGAGATGTGCAAATTTCATTTCCAAACCCTAAACACTATCAAAATCATCTTTTTTAGCTGAACTCCCTCACAATGTTCTGTTATCATTTCCAAAAAAAAATAATAATAACTGAATCAGTTACAGCTATGCTCCACATCCAATACCAGCTGCTTCTTAACAGTAAGGGTAGAATTTAGCATGAAAACATTTCCAGTTATGTTTATTAATCTCAAAATCTTCAAATTATTCCAGACAAAGTAAGTTTCATGAATGTCCAGCACAGCAATCTAGAGAGACCGAACTTTGCTGCCATTTTGGTAAAAGCATGTGCATCATCGAAGAGGTGACAAACTCCATAGAAATGGTATCTTTTGAATTTCTTTACATGCACTAATGTATGTAAAACCAATACTTTGGTATTTCGACAACACTGCAACCAAAGCCTTTGCAAGAGAGCGCCTTTTCAGAAACAAAGGCAAAAACTGCTGCTGTCCATTTCCAAGTTAATAAATCATCAAAAATGCTGCTGTAGTAATGATCAAGGATTATCAGAACATCTTACACAGACCAGACTGATCCTGGTTAGCATTCAATGACTGCATAGATAGCTACAATATTCTTCAGTGAAGACCACCACCATCAGACAAATCACAAAAGGACAAGATCTTCAAATAATGAATCGATTGTACACCTGGAGAAAGCAGGAAGAGTCATGCCAAAGCCAATGTTGTCATTCAGTAGTTATCATTAAAAGCAGAACAATTTATGGGTTTTCAATCAACTAATTACCAAGAAAATGTGATATAACAGACAAAATATTAACTGTTCTCTTGTTCAAATGTTTCCACAACTGTTTTCGCGATAACAACAGAAAGTCGCACAAAGTTAATACTTCTTGGCCAGCCAGCCCATCCTAAATTGCCCTATATCCTTTGGGAGGAAACTTGTTATTGGTAATTCTCAACAACAATGCGCCCAGCCACAAAAGACATCAAGGTGGACACTCAAGATGAATTTGGATGTCAAGGCAATGATAAGACCTGTAACCTAAGCTGTACTAAAACTGGCAGCCATGTATAATAAGTCAAATCATTCAGTAGGTAACCTGGTGCCAACTGTCTGTCGAAAAATGTGGTGGACGAACCCACAGACAGCTGCCAAGAATAAAAACGCACACAGTGATTCAAAATATGAGAAACCTGGAAATGATGAACATCTTCCTTTAAAAAAAGCTGTAGTAATTAGAAACCCAAGACACATTGATATTAAATGATCACAGGCCAATGCTGGAAGTTTTTATACATTTTTTTTTCTTTTTTTTCAGTAAAATAGTGCCATCAAACAACAGAAAAATCACCATTAACATGAAAAACTAACAGAATAGGACCAGCCAGACCAGCTGAGTTTAAATAGCAGGGTCCTGCTACTTAAAAGAACAACACCCACACTGGCCATGGATACAACGTGACATTTTTTAAGACCATTACACAACAGTTTACCACCCACACCCACCAGTTCTGTGTAGTTTAGATGTGTACATTTGGCAAACAACATTTTCTGTTTACTTTCATTTTACGCAGGGGATGACCAACTATCTCAGCTAACAACAAACCATCCTGGATGACCTGTCTAGTAAAATACTACAAGCACATTTTGAAAGCCCATCTCTGGGATTCAGGAAGGAAACCGAGTACCCATGTTATCACTAGGAATGACATCAGTGTCTAATGGTCACACTATGCAGAAAAATAATTCAGCATCACTTACCAATTCCTTGTATTTGTCATTACTAAGGACGGTTTTGCCAAAGTCCACAGATCCGTAAACCACAGACTGCTCCTGATCTCTTTCCAAGATTCCTGTAACAAGTAATGAAAACTTTAAAACAAAGCAACAACAACAAAAACCATAGCACTAAACAGCATACTTCCATTACATCATCTTAGCAAACTGCTGTCTGTTTACCCTTACCCACTTGCACAAGTCATTCAAAATAGTGTGCGTTCCCACAGGCAGCATTAAAAAAAGAGAGACAAGGGACCAAATGATTTAACAAAAACTGATTAAAACGTTTTCTTATTTTACCTAGTCTATATCTTCTACCATTTCTGCTTTAATAAATCCCAAGCATAATACACAATCAACAAACTTGGTTTGTTCAGAAATCAGTCCTTTACATAATTTCAAAGTTTTTATTTACTATATATAAACTTTTATATTTTTAATTTATATGCCTCAAACTTTAATAATTAAAAGAATAAGTAAATAATTACACTCAGCCAAACAAGGAAACAACTAATATAAATTTGAAAGTAGGGAGTATTTATTTTTGTCATTATTTCAATAGAATGCTCAATAGAATGCCAGGGGTTAATCAATATATTGAAGTTAGACCAAATTCTTATCAGAGAACATTAAAATAATTGAAGTGAGTTAAAAATTTTAAATGACAAATTTTCCCCACCAGTTTCCCCAGCAACTGTACTGGCTAAGATGATAACTTCCATCTGAGCTGGTCATACAAACACAGTATTTCACAAATCTCTTAACTGTTTTGTATTGTGTGTGGCCGAGCAAGTAAAAACAGTGTTCACAACAGTCACTGGACTAACTGAATTCACCCGCTGCTGTCCGGTACTGTAAACAGATATAGGGCCTTGACTAAATATGGAAGGTGAGACCTGCTGGCTCAACTACAGTGTCCAGGTGCAGTAAGAATTTCCTGTAACCTCAGTGTGCACAATCCTTCCAAATATCTACCCCCAAAGTTTACAATGTGATGCTACTACAAACTAGATATATTCCCCAGTTTACAGAAGCACAATTATGAGATTTGGTTTGTTCTTGTCTTTTCCAGAAGATGATTAGTTTAAAAAGAATCTCTCTAAATAAAATCTTAACTACACAAGTGTCCATTTAGCATGTCCTACCTGGAATAATGGACTGTCCTGTTACTCTGTAACCACGATAATCAATGACAACAGTCCCGAGCATATAAAGATTTTCCACATCTACACCAGAATAAGACTTCACTCCTTGCAAGTCGCTGCCCTGTAAGTTCAGAAGACAACTCTACATAAGCAGTGTGTTGTCTTGTAGGTAGACACTTTCTAGATGACAAATATATTTCAGTTTGCTACAGGCATTTAACAACACTCAATTGCTAAAAGCATGGTCATTAAGTAAATATTTAAAGGTCTACAAAAGGTCTGATCCGAACAGCCACACTTGGTTTTCAGATTGCATCAAACGACATCAATGAGAGAGAAAAAATGTGATAGTAATGTTAGTCCGATAATGTATCTATTTCACATCCATTAACTGTCCCCCCCACCAAAAAAAAACAAAAAATTTCATTGATGACCAACAGCAGAAGTAGCCAGTGCATCCAGACCTCTGTGGAAACATCCTCATGATGTCATCACCAAGACCAACTGCATATCAATGCCAATGCTCAAAAAAGAGCAACAAATAGCACCAGTTGCCTACAGCAAACAACAAGGCTTCATTGGTCACTACTTCAGCACATCAGAAAGAAGGATGAAGGCTGCACTGTCAAGACAACAACTTACAGGTGCTGCATAAGCAGCAAAATCACCGCCAAAGTCTTTGTAGTGATCTCTAACATCAAATCCCAATGAGAAAAATATATTGTTCCAGATAAACATCTGCATCCTGAAAAGAAAAAAAAGGGGAGGGTTTAGTGACTTTACATCAGACCTCTTAAGTTTTTAGACATTTAATATAAGACTTAAAAAGGTTTCCTAAGTAAATAAGGGTTCTAAGCTTGTGGACAGGCAGAAGTTTTGTCAGCTATCTACAGATGCCAATGCTAGAGGTCATAATTACAACACAGCTAAGATACTGGCATGATTAGATAATAAAAGGGAATAAAAAGATGAAGACTTAAAGAAAGGATTAGTTAAACCAGGAGTGCTGGATGAAGACTGAAAGGAGCTACACCTACATCTGGTTCAGCAGCTACCCAATATGCCTCACTTTTTAGGAACAAGGTCCTTTAGTTTCCAGTCTGTGATATTAGATAAACATACAAGAAATGTAGCACACACATCAATTAACAACTTGTGTTTACTATAATTTTAAATATCGGTCTCTCTAAATTTTGCTTTATATAATTAATGTTTATTTTTTATAGATTACAGAAAAGCAGGTTTTAAACGTCCATAGCCCCCTCCCCACTTTTTAAGAAATTAAACATTATGCCTAATTAGCATAATTTTTTTCATAAATAACTTTTTAGGTTAAATGAAAATAAATTACCTGTACACAGATAAAATTTAAATTACAACCAGTTCTTAAAATATAAACAACTGAACATGAAGTGAATTATAATAAAATAATAATGGATAATCACTTGGCATCTTCTCCTGGGTTTATGGCCATCACATTTCCATCTACAACAGCCATAGCACCTCTGGTTGCTGCAGCAACAAAATCACTGTTCACCTGAATTTAAAAAACAAACTTATGAACAACAGTTGTTAGAGCTGTCACCCTGTAAAAGCAATAGTTCTGAGTCACACCAGAAACTTGTAAGCAGGCTAGCTAGCTTCAGCTTAACAATGAATGATTAAAAAATAGTGATGATTGATCAAATCAGTTTTGAAGATTGCCACACACACACACACACACGTCAAATGTGGATTACCAGCTGCTCATGTATATTTCATGCAGCAGTTTCCTTTCTTAGAGGTAAAATGTGTTTGTTGTACAGCTTTGCCTTGATTCTGTCACACCAAACTGTGATGGGCTGGGTAAAATCATGCAGGCTATGGCTGCCTCAATCTCCAATCAGATCTGGCATGTTAAACAATGCCAGTTTTCTTTTACTGATATTCTGTTACTGTGTACATAAAAATTAATTCTAAAGACAATAAATTTTAAAAAACGAACAATCGGTAACATAGCATGAATTGGATACTTACCTGTTGTTGTTTCTGTTAATATTTTAAGAATGTGCATGCATCATTTAGTGTTCAGTTATCTATCTAGTTTTCACTGTTGTTTACTTTAAGGACCTGTACTCACCTTAAAGATAGCTCTTTCTCTTATCAATCTGTCAGGCAGAGTTTTCCTGGGTAATTCTCGTGTGGTTTGTATTTCTTCATTCCAATCCCTGGTCTGTCCAGGTATATGTTCTTCATAACCCAGTCTTGTGGAAAATGCTGACCAAACACAAACAAAGCAGAAATTCCATCAAAACACTTAAGATATAATGTCTGCTTAGTGGGGAAAGTCTCTATACTTTTCAGATAACTAAACAAGAACACAGCTTATAATTCTAAATAATTCTACTGATTTCAGCAGCTTAAAAGAAACAATATTTAAATTTATTTCAAACTTTAGTCATAAATTTATAAATTTCAGACTTACAGGAAATACCAAATTTTTCATACATGATAATGACAACAAGTGAAAATCAATTAACTTTTTAAATAATCAATACAGCCCTAAATAAACAATTATTTAAGCATGTCTAGACCCACAGGAACTGAAGGCATGAAGCCAGCAAGGTAAAATCTGTAGGGATGCATAGATCAGGGGTCACCAAACATTTTTCACAGTGGGCCGGATAACTGAAAGAATGACGAGTGCGGGCCGCATAATCATTCTGTTCAATACTTGCAAGACAGAACGAAAGCTCTGGGAAAAAAGACGAAACACTAAGTTTAGCATTCCATGTTAATCATGGGTGAGTGGCGTGTAATGCACAAAAAACAAAGACAACCAACATATTTATTTACTAAAAAGTTATCAAAGAAGGCGACGTTAGCAAAAATATAGTTACATCAGACCTAGTGTGCACATATCCGAATCTTACAAACTAAGCAGCAAAAAAGGTTAGTGATATTTGTGAAAATGGCGTTTGGCTTTCAAGATATCATCAATGTTTGGTTTGGAATTGCTGCATCCAATCAAGAGAATTGCTTTCAAATGTTCATCAGTCAATCTCATTCGATGTGTTGACTTCACATACTTCATTTTTGAAAATGTTTGCTCACAGACATAAGTTGTTCCAAACAATGATGCCATACCAGCGGCAAATTTCTTCAATTTCGGAAACTCAACATCAGGTAAGAAGTGGTAAAATTCAACAAGTTTTCCTTCTCTGTGCTTCTCTTTCAACAAGTCATTTGCTTGCAAATCAATGAGCTCCAACTGTAGTTCAACTGGCACATCATCAAGGTTACAATCAAACGGATTCTGGAACAGAAGAATGTCACTCTCAATTCTGTCGAGATCTGAAAATCTCTCCAAAAAATGCTTCTTCAAGTCACGAATAATCTTTTTAGGAAAATCGAGGTTGACATCTTCAGCAATTGTAGCGCAAAACTCTTTGAAACAGTGAAAATGAGAGAAGTTTTCTCCTTCCAGTTGTGCTTCAAACAATGACAGCTTTCTCCGAAATCCTTTGATGATTCTGTAGAGATCACAGACGAGGTTATCCTTTCCCTGAAGTTTCAAGTTCAGTTCATTCATGTGGGATGTAATGTCAACCAAAAATGACAACTTTGACAGCCAGGTAGGATCTGACAGCTGTGGATCAGCTCTATCTTTTTCAGTGAGAAAAACGTCTATTTTGTTTCGGAGCTTGTAAAAACGAAACAGGACTTTACCGCAGCTGAGCCACCTCACTGCTGTGGGATAAGGCAAGTCACAGAAATCAGGATTAATTTCTTCAAGAAAAGCCTGGAACTGACGGTGATTGAGTGCATGTCCCCGAATGAAGTTCACAGCAGAAACGACTGGTTTCAGTACACAAGAAATATCCAAGTCTTTCCCACAGAGTGCTTGCTGATGTATGATGCAGTGTATGAACAGAGCACCCGGAATTTGCAAATCTTCCAACTGAGTCCTGATCTGCCCGACCAGACCCTTCCTCACTCCAGCCATGTTTTCTCCTCCATCAACTGTAACACCTCGAAGTTGATTCCACCGAAGGTTATAGTCTTGCAAAGTTTTCTGCACTTCCATGAAAATGTCTTTTCCAATTGTTGTTCCATGCATGCAGCAAACGGATGCCAACTCTTCCGTTATCTGAAAGTCCAAATTGACACCACGAATGAACACAAGAAGTTGTGACGTACTCGAGAGATCAGTAGACTCATCCAGCGCCAGAGAATACCACAACAAGTTCCTATTCTCGCGTATCTGTAGCACTATGTTCTCTCCAAGTTCTTCTGTTCTCCGCACAACTGAACTTGCCGAAAGGCTGATACTTCCAAACAAATCGGCTTTCTCAGGACACAAGTCATTTGCTGCTTCCATCATACACTCTTTGATGAAGTTGCCATCAGTAAACGGTTTTCCTCGCTCTGCCAACTCATGCACTATTTTGTAACTTGTACGAGTGACAGATTCGTTTTCAGCAAACTTTCTCGTGAAGAGATTTCTTTGAGTTTCTAAACCACGTTTCATGGACCCATATTTCTCAGAGCGTAACTTTCCAGAAAACTTTGAATATGTTGATAGATGTTTTGTTTCATAGTGACGCCGAAGATTGTATTGTACTCTTTCAAAACGGCAACACTTTCGCTGCATACCACGCAGCTAGCTTTCTGGTCCTTTGTTTCCACAAAGAAGTACTTTACTCCCCATTCTTCATTGAAAACGCGACACTCGGCGTCCACTTTTCTTTTAGTAGCCATAATAAAGGGTGAAGAAAACAGCCTAGAGACCAGCTCGATTAACACCTTGACCGGGGAATTTTTCTGAGCCTTCTTGCCCATGTTGTGTCAATTATCCATGAAAAATTTTAAAAATTTTATTTCACAACATCTCGTGTTCCATCCGCTTTATCACGCAAATGCAAGTACCGTCGGCGGGCCTGATCAGCTGACGTCGCGGGCCTGATCCGGCCCGTGGGCCGTAGTTTGGTGACCCCTGGCATAGATGACAAGCAATAACAGAAAAGAGAACCAGTCTGCAGGGTTGGCAGTGTTTACATATAGCATCTTTAACTGGTTTAACAATTTTTCACAGAGAATTTAAGGTGAGAAATCCTGTCTTGTTTCAGATAGCAGGTGTGAGTATTCACTAAATTATTGGGGGTTTTTGTCACTGAAGATTTGGTGACATTAGAGTTAATTCAGTCCAACAACACAAGATGGTCAAAAGTTGCAAACCTGATGGTTTCTTAGAAAACTGTTGAAGTCAGTAACATTGCACTTAAGATAAACACACAGGAGAATGATACCTCCTACCACACAAATTATGATGCCTAAAAACCCAATCCTGGTGATGGAGCATAATGCTGCTATAAAGCGTTGCCATGAGACCTGAATGGCATTTCAACTTTGGCAGAGAAATCTTTACTAAAACTCATTCTAGATGTGAAATGATCAGTCTGAATTATCTGGCTGATAGCATTAAACTTCAGGAATGATTGGCTAAACTAACTTAAATTCATGCAAGATTTTTTTTTTTAATTGTGATATATTTAGAAAAAGGTGGGTCTTTAATAGCTTAATTATTGTTGCCATTAAGTATCTTATTAAAACAATACTGAAGCCGTCATAGACATAACTTCTTTCAGGAAACCAATGCCACCTAATTCCTTTACATTGTCCTACACCAAACAGTTGAGACTGTTCTGGATGGTGTTTTATCTGATGATCATCTTTAGTAATGAGGGATTACAATAAATGGTTATACCAAGCAGTAACATGCAAGTTTCCACACACAAAAATTTTTAAAATCAACAAAAACAAGAGGAGGACTGATGAAGCAAGATGCAAAGCAACCATGGAGCACCAATTTGCTAAGCAGCTTTGTAAAACCCAGCAGAAGTGCTCTGCAGGGCACAATTTTAGAGTGTATGCAAGATGAAATGAAACCTGCTTCAAGTTTTCAAATGAGACTATTTTCTGATATTATTACTAACTTACCATCTTCTGCCCGTATGAAATCCACCGTGTGGTCAAACTGTGGTGCGATCCAGCTATAAACCTGGTATGGAGTAGGAACACGTTCAAAGGGATGTTTCTGGGCTCTCCTTTTTAAAAAATTTGAAAAGTTCTTCTTGAAGGATGGGCTGATCTGTAAAGGAAAGCACAGATAGCCTTTCTCAAGAGGTAAAGTGTTCTTCGGCACTGTAAAATAGCATCACATTTACACTGCAATAAATGGTTGGCTGGTAATATACAAAAACGTCTTTTCCAGGGGTGGGGGGGGGAGACTGACTTAGTTACTTGATTATTTTCTGTTTTTAGTAAATAAAAAGTTGGAGAGTGTTACAAGTGACTAATGGAAATAAAGTCCTTGCTGAGGATTACTTCTGACTTTATTAACTGGCTAAAATTCAATCCACCAAATAATTTTTGCAAGAAACTAAAAAAACATAATGAAGATAATTTTCTCTTTATATCGTGCTTAACCTAAGGTATGAGTGGGTCAACTTACATCAGGGATACCAACAGAAACATCCACTGTAGAAGTAACATCAGTGCGCATAAATGTCACAAAATCAATCGGGGTAATGGCCAATTGGTGACCCCTCATAAGATCAAAAACCCTAATTTGAGTACTGCAGAGGTGATAGGGAGCGCGCAAACCAACCCTTTAACTCGTGACTAAAATTACCGCTAACATTACGCAGTTATATTCTGTGTGAGTCTCATACCAACCTGATTCAAGAAATCTATAAGGGAGTGTGATAAATGCTTTTGAGGTGCAGCTTTTGGATTAAATTCTTCCTCTGTTGAGCTGAAAAGACAAAACCCACAAGTTTATCTTTTATCCTTTAACACAAATTCTGCCAAAAACTGGTAGATAAAGAAAAATCTTATTTATTTATGAATAAAAATAAACAGCCTGTGACAAGTGAATGGGAAATATTAAACAGAGAAGAGAACAAGCAAAATGACAAACCCTAACATAAATCTGAGACTTCTTCAGCATAATTATAAAGGGGCTTAACCTTGTCCTTGTTGTACAGCATTTACAATGTTTTGTGGTTGTTTTCATATTATATATTCAACACTTTCACTGACAGAAATGAAAGCATCAGCTACAAATTCGAGGAACTTATACATGCTAGTTCTTTTAAATGATTTTTCTTCTTTTTTTCATACGCCAAATGCCTACAAGGGAGACAACCTCAGCCAGAGAGCATAGTGCAAGTGTTGCTAATTCTGTGACACATGCACTTCAGGTGTTGGCAGGTTTTAGACAACATTACTCACTGGTTTAAATAAAACCCTCTGCTGGATGCTGTGGCATGAAACTTCTTGTCTTCCAATGTGACAATATACAAATAAAGCAAATCGCCTGTGTGAAAAGAAAGAAAAATTGTTTTTATAAATATTAATTTACAGTGACAATGTGTACTGCATTTAATAAAAAGTAGATATCTGATTAGAATTGTATTTTTGGAATCCTTAATACTAAGAACTGGAACAAGACCCAACAGATTTTTCCTCTACCTGGTCCCAAGATGATGACTGTGATATACACAAAGTAATAGGAAGAATGGTTTCGATCATCTTATAATAAATGGTATTTCCCACTGCATTACATTTTTTTAAAAAGTTTATCCATTGCCCATTTTTATGAAAATAAAAAAAATGACTGATTACAAAACAAATATATGAAGCAGAATTTTCTTGACTATTAAAACCTTAGTTTTTTTTTTCTTGTTTGTGGATTGATAACTAAATCTTAATTTATTGCTTTTTTAATTCAAACTTTTTTAGTTAGTTTATAAAAGACAAAAAACAAGATTTTTTTAAAAAAGATCACGCAAGCAGCTTACACAGCTGAGACAAATGGATCTCTAATCTGATAATCAGCCATTTTCAATGTATCAGCCAGAATGGTTGAAGAGCTAGGTTACTATGGCAACCACTAGCTTAACTTACCATGCATTCTTCGATTTCCTGGTGGAGGATTCCAACCGCTGTAGGTGAGCACTTTCAGACATATGGGACCCTACGTAGAAACAATAACAGATGCAATTAAGAGATTAAGAGTAATGTGAGGCAGCAGCTTTGCCTTTCAGTTTGCTGATACAGAACAACAGCGTAGTCTAGTTTATAAATATACGTAATGTCAACCAAAAGGTTTAAGGTTACATAATAATGAGGAGATTAATACATAAGGATTACACAACTCAATGGCTTGTTGCACCACAAATCTACCACATCTGATTAAATTTGCAAATCTGCTTCACAGGTTTTTTTTTTTTTTTTTTACCTTCTGATCTTTAAAGGTGGGATGAAGAGGTGATATTGGTCTGTCGCTGCTGCCAGGCATGATGTAGTCAGGTGGTGTACAATCCACAAAATCAGACTTGGTTTTTTTCCTATCTGAATATGTAAAAAAAAAAAAATAAAAAAAAAATTGTTTTTCTAGTCCAACTTGTCTGCTTCCTAACCTGGTACTGCCAAACACATCACCATTCACCCAAAGATTTGCACAACTTCAGTAGAAACCTTTCCATTATTAGCATTGTTTTCAAATTCAGAAAACCTTGTAATAAATTTTTTTTAATGTTTTTGCTATAATTTAAAATTAAAACACAACCAGTCTAAGGTAAATACAGCCTTAATAAGTTACCATTCTGTAGCTGTTTTAACAAAACCACTCTGCCATGAAACAGATAGAACTTCCATTTTCAATTTATGGAAACAGGAAAAAAAAAAAAAATGAAGACATTTACATTGGCAAAACTATCAGAAATTATAATGAAAATATTTTTAAATTACTCATTTATGGAAGACTGAAAGCCTTCACCCACATTTTTTTTAGATACCAGAAACAAAATCTCATTTCTAGCTATCATAAGTAAGATGCCTGTCACCAGTGGCATGAAGCAAAAGAAACTAAATGCAATGTTCATTATGTCCACCATCGCTATTGATGGCGGTCATAAATCGCTTTCTCTGCACAGGTAAATCACATGCAGAATAATGCTATGCCATGCTAGTGTACACTGTGGTAGAGTCAATTAAGTTGCCTCTATCCACATTGCCAAAAAGGTATCCAAGATTTTATTGCAGCTGGTATGGATAGACAGCATGTAAAGGTCCAGAGTTAGCATCAGTGTGCCAGCCAGCCCAAGTCTCCTCCTACCCAGAAAACAACACATCCCAGTCATCTGGAATCAATTAACAAGGTCCCAAAACTGCAGTTATCTATAGAAATACATCCTAGTCTTACTATTGTATTTAGACTGTTTATTAGGTATTATGGTGTTATTTACCTGTTGTTTTTTTTTTGTTTAAAAAATATTCAGATAATTCTTTACAGCTGACAAAAGCAACCAAGAAAGTGACTTTCATACTACCTTCCATTTAGGGAAATGAAACAGCGGCATTTTCCAAAAGATTCAGACACACACATCACATTAATTACTGAATGTGCGAACAAACCACTAGTGGATAATTCTCTCAGCGGCCAAAAGCACATAAAGAAAGATATGCAATCCAACCAAAAAAAGAAAAAAATAATTGAGAAGAATCTAACTCCAAGAAAAATTTTATATAAAAAGGGTAAATGGATGTTGAAGCTCACCAATGACATCTCCAGTGACTGCATTCAAAAAAGACAAGGACATGCAATCGATTCCAATGTATGCATCAGCCTGATCCATGGATTTGAGCAAATCTCGTATGTGGCGAACATGAATGCGCGCTTCTCTCACAGTGTAAGGTTCTGAAACATACAAGTGGGTTACCTGAAATTCCCCTCCAAACCACCAGCCTACAGTCTTCACTAAGCATCGAAAAACTTCATTCTGACCAGTATTTTGTAGAAAACGACCCCCCCCCCACTTACGGTTACCATTCATCCTGATATACCAGCAGCTATCAGGGCTATCATCCAAAATACAACAGGTACAAAACCCAATCAGCTTCCTAGGGCAAGAGTAACTGTTTTCTCTCATCAGAAATACATTAGGTTCAAGCTGGTTTAAGGAGAGAATTTCCCATTTAAATGTCAATACTAGAAAAAAATCTAAATCAAATCAAATTATATTTTTGGAAGTATTAATCCAGATGAGTTTGAACATCCCCAGTATAAGCAAGCAAACAATTAAGAAAAAAAATTGATTTTTTAAAAATTATATGAAACATTACATTAAAATCATGACTATTCAAGTAGATAAAACCATTTACATGGAAAAACCGTTAACAATTGCTTCTTTTGTTTGTTTTTTTTTAGATGCCTTATATCTAAATTTGATTTACCCATTCCCCCTAATTTAGAACTCCCATATTTTAAAATGGGGGGAGTCTGACTTCATACCTACAGACCAAGTTTAAGCTGTTTAAATCTTTTTAATCTGTTAAAAACACACATTATCAGGGGTTAGACACTACCAGCCTTCAACTTAGAGAATTGCCAACATTTCAGCAAAACTAAGTTGTTATCTTCTTTGTTTAAAAAATTTCAAATGTTTCCCCAAGTTTTACGTAATAATGGGAATTTTAGTGGCTAAAGTGAACAGTCAACATAATGGTCCAATCCCCCAAAATCGATTTTTCAAAGTTTTATAAAGAAAGAAATGTTTACCTAAATAAAGCTTAGAAAAAATATAGATTGTGTGTAGGTTTGTGGAAATTTTACATTAAAATATTTCAGTATATGCCAGCCTGCTAAATAGTGACACACACACACACACTCTCTCTCTCTGACAGCAGCTCGACCAGGACATCAAAGCCTTTGTCATAATGAAAATAATAATAAAATGCATCTCAAGAACATTCCAACACACAAGGTTTTCTATATGCTCAAGTTATCCTATAATCCACAAATTCAGAATATTATAGCATTCTTTCATCAGATTTCCTAACACAAAAGGTTATAGAATCTAACGTTTACTTGCAGATGGGACTCTACCCTTCATAGGAATTTACAATTTGGCAGTGAAATACATCTTAGGTTCACTAATGTATTCATGGCATGGAAATCTCTCTTAACAAAGCTGAAGAGAGATCAATGACTATATGGAACCAACCTGCTACAAGTGAATTAATGCAATATTTCATACAATGTTTTGGGTAGAGTATTTACTCAAACCATAATTGTTCATGACTAGGACCCTAAATGGTCAAACTAACAAAGTGTAAAGGTAGCAACTGATTTGGTGAAGCCCTTAATTTAAGAGAGATTTAACAGCAATCGTTTCAAGTTAAAAATGTAATATGTAGTTCAGGGATTTTACATTTTGTTGTTTGTTTTTTTTTGTATTAAAAATAATTCTTTCCTCATTTTAATATCTGTTTACCATATTTCCCTGCACAAGAAATGCAAAAGCCACTGCTACAGATGCTCAGTCCATGATAACATCCATCCAGATCAATATCTTCTCCTATCTTATGTAAGATGAGAGATGTGCTATTCATGTTATTTCAAAAATGTGATGGTGTGGCATAGCACAGTTTAGTTTCATATATTAAAAATACATTTTCACACAAAATAAATCACTTATGTAGATACAGTGGTGCAAATAATATTATTTTAAAACTTTAATCTCTCAGCAGCCATCTTTTTCTCCTGCAACTTCCATCATTTTTTTAAACATTGATATATCATTTTCAAAACAAGAAACATTGATAAAGTAGACTGCATACAATATTAATCTACAGTAATTTAACAAGATGGTTGCAGAAACAAGTTCTGTTTTTTTTAATTTTATTATCATCTTACCTTCAACTACTTTTACAAATGATCCATCTTTTAACCCTTCTATAGTCTTCAGTTCTGCAAAGTTATCCAAGGTTGTGCCATCAAGTTGTAGAGAGAAACAAGTTCTGTGGCAGCTATCTTCTCTGTCCATTAACACCTGGTGGATTTCTTGCACAAGCTCCATCGAACTTACCTGCAAGACAATGGAGAGGGGTTAAACAGGTGTTGTATTACACCTGGCCACAGGACAACAAGGGAAAGAAAGCTATAAAAGAAAGAGCCTTAATAGTAATGAGGGAAAGCCAGAATACCACAGAAGTAACATGGAAAAGACCAGACGGAGAAACTGCAACCAATTAGCCAACAGTATTACAAACTATGGCTGTTACTAACATAGGCTCAACTAAGCCAATTTTATTCAGTAAATAATGAAAGTCAGAAGTCAAAAAACATTAACAAAAGAAAAATAACAAATGTGGTTGGTTAGTATAGCACATTTGCATGCCATCCAAGGAATATGGAGTAAATTTTAGGTATTCTGATCCTAAAGGGCCAGCATCACAACCACTCCTTAGCTCAGATGGGCTGATGTCTCTTGACATACAATTCAGCAGATGCTGAAAATGTTTTAGCTAATGTACACAGCCTAAAGAAATGCATTCATATCACTTTGTTAGCATAAACAACATTTAAATAAAGTCCACCTTAATTTTAGATGGTAGCAATTTTAAGCACCAAAACTGTTTTGTTAGTATATAATCTTGATAGTCAATGGACAAAACAATATAGAGGCATTTGTGAGACCTCTTGAATGACAGTTTCCTTGGCCATTGTAGGTGGTGTCATATGATCCTTTAACTCTTTGTCAACCCAAGGCTTAAGTCATGTGCTAATTCCATTGCTTCAAGTACTACATGTGGCTTCTTGACTCTGGTAGGGTGTATCCACAGAAATCACACCTGTCAGCAACTTTGGTAGAAGTAAAGAAACTGATTTAGTGCACACAAGATCTGCATTGGTTCTCTTCTCTGATGCAGTTAAATTCAACCTTCACTTTGCTGATGGTTGTCTGTGTTTGGCAAGAAACAAACCAACATAACATTTATTATAACATGCTGGAGTGACAATATTATAGTTTAAAGTGCTGTGCCACACAACCACAAAAGTAGACTGGTTCACTTTAATGGAACTGTCACAGGTCATCATTACTCAGTTATGTTGTTTTTATGAAGCCAGTAATCAATTCACCCTTACAGGTGATAATGCAAGGACAGTCGCATAGCCCTTGCAAGAGGAAATTATCCTGTGTCTTTGCATCCAACTTAAAACCTATAGCACAACTGGAATGAACTCTCCAGGACAATGGCCAGAAACCACATGGTTCTGGGACCATTCCAGATTACATCAAACCTTAACAAGAGAGTGGAATGCACTGCCACAAGAAACTGTCAGAGGTGTGACAAACACTATGGGACTCAAAACAATGATGTAACCCTGTAATTTTTTTAATCGATCTTTGTGATCCAGATGCCAAAATTTAAGAAATCCTATTTATGAACAGTTATGGTTGAATTTATTCCCTTACCCCATCAGTTATAAACAATATGGCAGTACAGCAGAATGTTTTTAACAGAATTCCTGTCCATTCATATTTGTTGAAACTATCTAATAAAGGCCAACTTAGTGAAGCTTACACATCTCCAACAGTAGAGTGATACAAGTTCAAACCCCGAAGAACATCAACTGAACAATACACGAGTCAGCTTGATGGAACTAGATGCTTGTGGAAAGTCAGATCTGACAAGGGTCAACTCAGGACAGATCTGGTGGTAACTATCAACTAGTAGAACTAAATATTCTCAGACTAAAATTTTTCAGTATTTTTACTGTTCTCTCATGCATGCAAGGTTAAACAGGATTTTGTTCAATGAAGCATTCTAATACTCAACATACAGAAGGCCAAGGATGTTGTCAAACAAAAGCTGGCACTAAAAACAAGTTTGCTGATAGATTGCTATTAGATTCTAGTGCCAATTAATAGTTGATCAGTGATGGATTTTTTCATTAATTATTAAGTGTCTAAAATCTGGTTCTAAGAATCAGCAGGTCTATGGAAGTCTGTGATTATAGATGTCTATTAATTAAGTAGACAATGCACAGCCAAATGCAGAAAAACAGGAGCAAATGCTAAACATCCAAAGTTAATGAGATTCACCAGGGAGAACAAAACAGCTATGTACATGATGGTTGTTTAGTAAAATTTTAAAATGCTTCGTTTATCATAGGTATCTTTCCCCACATTTGCTTGGGCTAACACTATTGACTATATGGTTTAGGTACAGAAGCGAAACAAAGCCAGCCTTCCAAAATTGAAAGAAAGAAAGAACAAATGAGTGAAATAAAGATGGACGGATGGGTGTAGTAATGAAAGAAAACATTAGATAAACAACATAAATATGTATTTATTATATTTATCAGTAAACTATCATACTTTGTGACACAGTAATATTCATCATGGTTGGTATTTAACACATCCACAATGTGGGTGTTTACGTCCAAATCAATCAATCACTTGTTGTATGTTAATATTCACATCATAATGCAAGTTCTTTTAGCCTCTCTTGTCTCATGGAAGTTGCATGTAGACTTTCAGATGTCAAAATGCAGAAACTGAACTCTCACTCAATTTGTGGTGGTTAATATGCACGGGATCTTCAACATACTCCAGATGTTTAGGAATAGCTTTCTGTCCATCATTTATGTAGTTCTGATGACCTGAACAGTGTGATCATAGAAAGTCTGCACAAAGTATTAGTTCATTCTTCATTTGCGCCTTTAAAACCTTCTCACTTGTATCAATTCTAACCTAAAAGTTTCTGAAAATTCCCCGGTTGCTGTTGCCTTCAAGATGTTGACTACCATATTCGTGGCCTTTGTGCTAAATTCTGCTTCCAACACAACTTGGTTTTTAAAAATGAAGTTAAGTTGGCGCCGTTTTCTTCAATTCTCTTTGTTGCTATTTGATTTGGTTGGAGTTTTTTTTCCATAAACTTTCTAAGTTCACTTGCCGTAAATGTAGCTGCTTTGTGGATGTCTAAAGCTGCATCACAGAAACTCGAGAAACATGAATTTGAGGCCATGCATTTTGTCTACAGGCTTGTGTAGAAATCCATCCTATTTCTATCCATTTTTTCTGGGATCAGGCTCGTAACCCCACCCCCCCCTCCCCGGCCTTTTGCCCCCTTTTTCATAACTTAACAGTCTACATCATGGAGTACATTGAATCTGTTCATGGAGGAAATAAAATAGTTCTTGATGTGTATATTTATACCATGCAGAAGATCATTGTAAATGGTGTGATATCATATGAATGTGAAAAGTGAAGGTGAGGAATGTGCAAGGCTAAGGTGAAGGTTCATGATGGTCAAGTTGTTGACAGACTTCATGAGCATACTCATGCTCCAGATGCACCAAGATCAGATATGCTGTAGGTTCGTAATACTATAAAGTGCAAAGCGATAGATGGCGAGGAAATAGCACAGCAGATCATTTCACAATCTGTATCATTTATATCTGAAACTGCCTCTATACAACTTCCAGCTATCTGTTTAATCTGCCATACCATTCATAAGCAAAGACAAGCTTCTAGGAACTCTCACCCTATTCCAACCAACCTTGCTGAACTAATCATATCTGAACAGCACAAGGTGATTCTCTTTTACTATTCTAATGATATCATAACATTAATTATGCAAACCCAAAATTATGATAGTATTTAAGTAAATATGTTATTTGTGGCCTGTATATGTAAGTTACCCAGATCAGAACTGACTTGGATAATAACTTCGGAAGTTGTCTTCATGATTAATTTCACTGTTGCTTTCTTTCCTGCTATCTTATCGGAATAGCTAGTCTCTTATGTATCATATGTTGCTGGAAATACAATAATAATGATAACAATGACAAAGAAATATAAATTTTCATGATCTTTCTTCAATATGACAGCAGCAACACAAACCACTGTGTTCTATTATTTGCATCTGGTATCGCCTTGACTCCGCTCCAAAACTCTGATGATTGGTTTGCTGATGGTACTTTTAAAGTTGTCACAGAGCTTTATCAGTCATGCACCATCCATGCCTTGAATGAACACTGCATAAATCTGTGTTTATGCATTACTCCCAAACAAGCAAGAAGCCACATACACCAATGTTCTGCAACAACTGCTCAACATCAAACCACAAATCAATCCCAGTTTAATAATGACTGACTTTGAATCTGCTGCTATCAATGCTACATACACAGTCTTCCCAGATGCAACCAAGAAAGGATGTTTCTATTATCTCTCCCATTGTGTGTACTGCAAAGTCAAGGAAGCTGGTCTACAACAGTTGTACACAGAAGATGACTTTTCATTATCAGTTCACATGCTAACAACACTCACCTTTTGTTCCAGAGGAAGGTCATTGATGCTTTTGAGATGTTGCAGGAAGAGCTACCAGAAGAGGCCTTGGTAATTTGTGACTACTTTGAGGACACATTCATAAGCCATGAACATGGTCAAGGTCTTTGTTGCCATCAACAGCTGCCAAGGTTTCCAATCTCTCTTTGGAACATGCATGACAGAACTGAGAGATTTTCCACATACGAACAACCATGTCATATATGGGCTGACATTGGAGATTCCAAACAGATTTTGCTGCTCACCATCCAAATATGGAGATTTTTTGATGTGTTAAGAAGAGAACAGGTCCTAACTGATGTTTCAACTAACTAGATGATTGCTGGTCACCTACCTGCACCACAACACAAGCAACACCAAATAGGCAATCCATCAGAACCATTGTTGGAACGTATGAGAACAGACATATAATGGATTATCTGCATGGTATTGCCCACAATATCTCATTCTAAAGTTAAGCAACTAATAGAAAATCAATCAAAAATCAGTAACTAATGTGCTGGCAGTTGTATGGGTTTTTTTAGTGTAGTCAACCTCAACAATCTTTCTTACCGTAACATATATATTAACTACGTATACTTTATGGATAACAAAAAGAATAAATAAATAACAAGTTGTTGCTTTAATTCAAAATTTATGGGGGAGGCAAAATACTGGGGGCAACAGGCCTAGATCCATTTTTTCCTATTACTCAGCTAAACACAATGAACAAATAGCAGCATTTATATTAGCATGAATATCGAATGAAGCCATTCATAGTTAACAATCTCTTTTTTCCACTAGTACTCCTCCACTGAGAACCTGAACTGTTCATCTGGTTCCTAAACATCTGTTAAGAACTTGTATTTCTCTTTTCTAATGTGAACTGATTGTTTGAAAGTCCCCCCCCCCTGGGGGGGCAACTGTGGACTGGTGTATTTTCAGGTATCCTAGCATTATAATAAAAATAAATAGCTGCTATTTCTTCAGTGCATGAAGCTGAAAATAATAAACAGTTTAATTCACTGACATCCTGACTTACTGTACACAATTTATTTTAAAAATGAAAAAAAAAAAAAAAATAGTAAAAACATTTCCTCGAATTTTCAACATTAATCAACTAATTTAGTCTTCCATTTTACTCCTATGGTGGTGATCTAGTCCAGGCTAAGCCAACAATTATGCTTAAAGATAAAATGATCCAAGCAGACAGAAACACTTTAGCCCATGTAGGCTTATATAGAAAATCTACAGATGCCCCCAGCATGTTCCACAAATTCAGCTGCACTGTTTACTTTAATTTATTTAGTATAATTTGCGATTACTTGGCAATGCTGTCGTGCATAGACCAACTGACCTCTCTGAAATAGCAGAATCAATGCACCAACAATGCTAGGCCTTAGCAACCATTGCTAGACAGGAAAACTTGACAATGCCATCTTGTGCGTACCAACATGCAGAGACACTCAATGGTGCTGTTTAGTGTTTGCCATGTAATAACCGCACAGTGATTTGGTGAGTGCACAGTTACACTTAAGTACCTCACACAATCTCAAAATTTACACAAAATGTAAATAATCTCATTAAAGCTAAACCAACATACCTTCATCTATATCTGGAATCCAAAATCAAGCAAACTTTGCTGTTGCTTCAAACCACCTGTCTTCATCAGCACCATTTTTAGTTTTGCGGAAGAACTCCTGATGATGCCATTTCCAGTATGCCAGCAAATCAAATTGCATTTAGCATGTTCATGTTTTCAGAAGTAAAAAAAAAAGCAAAAACAAAAACTGACCATCCTTCAGAAGATGGTCTAAATCTACCCAAGGTAAAATCAGAATTTCCATGTTTGGAACAAGAGAAATGGCTCTTGAGACCCAATTAAAGCAATACTAACAAAAATATAAAATCTACTTTCAAAAATAATTTATTTTATTTTTCCTTTTTACATATATGTTGAAAATTATATACACAGATGTAATTCAGTCTATTTATCAGCTGGAGGTAAGCTACAAAACCACTGTCAAGTAGGTGCCAGTGCACATGATTAAGTAAAATCAAAAGTACCTTTTATCGTGTATTGCTCTGTAGAGAAAGGACAAAAAGTGATGAGAACAGAGAACTTGTAGTTTTGAGTTCCAACTGAAAATAAAATCCAACAAACTAGACGGCCAGGTTGTGAACCAACAGAATGATGAAAGACTTGATTTTTTTATATATCAAAAGTTTAAACCCTGAATTTTCAAAATAAAATGTTATACAGTTTTAATGATAAACTATTTAAGATTGTTCTTCAATTTACTGTTAATCTTTGTCTCCAGAAACTATCATGATTTTCACAATGAACCGCCCAACAGACCTAAACAGGTTCTAAATGGTTACTATTTTTAGAAACTACTGATTCATATTTTCTACTTCAAATTCAACTTCTTTCACAAAAAGACTGCATGAGTTTTCCACTCTTGCACCTGTTCCATTTTTCAGTGAGCAAACGAAGATGCATTCTTCGCATAAAATCAACCCGTGACAACACACTTGTTATGTTTCCTTCTGACGATCGGATAAACATGATAATCTTACTTTTACCATGGCAACTGAAACCAATGGTAAACATTCTTTTCTGCATAAGAGGTAAGAGAGGCAACATTAATATCAATGTATATCATAAACCTACTCTCATTTAACTTAATTATAAAATGGTATTTGTTTCTCTTTGCTTCAAAGAAAATCTTGTCATTCTTGTTTGCGCAGATATAATGTACAAGTGACTTTAGCACAACTGTTGATATGAGGATTCTGCCTTAGGACAAAAGTTTCACCTTGACAACGTCAAGATTTTGGCCTGACTTGTATAACTGAAGATGATGGGATCCCTGTTTATTTACTATTTCTTTTTCTAAAATATTAAAAACAAGCAAAATTTCTCTGCTCCGTTATTAATGATTTAAAATTTCTTTTTTTCTGTACATCCAGGTTAGTCTCTGGCATGCATTCACTTAACTTATGGCTAAATAATCTGGTTTCTAGAACTATGGGTGGTTTTTCATTCTATCTGATAATCAGATCGTGTTATGGAAACATTTTTCTTATTTAAATGTGATACCTTGGCTGACCTCAATTTGTTTTTCTTTTTTTATTGTATAAAGTGACAGTTTAGTAAGAGGTCCAATGTACAGATATATTTAAATAAAAACAAACAAAAAGCTATCCAAATAAAGAGAGAAGAGATGACATTTGTAAAGACTGTGGCGTGCCCGTCTGTGTTTGGGCCTGCTAGAGTAACAAGTAAATATGACGGACAGACGTCAAGCTTTAATTAATATCTATCGTCACTACCCCAGAGTGGTGGCCTTGTGGTCGAGCTACTGGGCTGCGAGGGCCATGGGTTCAATTCCCAGCCAGGGTCAGCTCCATTTGGCACACCTTCCTAGCACAGTTTCTTCTTCACCAGCCAGCTATGCGGGTTTCCTCCAACATCTAAAGACTAGGAGTTCCCTGCCAAAGTCAGAAGTGCCGAGCCCCTTGTGGTGCAGACAGGCTGCTGCTACTCTCTCTCTCTCTCTCTCATGGATAACCAAAGCACTACACCCCTATGCAGAGACTGGCTCATGACACAAAGATTTTAATATATTCAAGAAGTTTAAACTGCAAACAGATATAAAGATCTATGCCACGGTTCCACCCGCGAGAAAGCAGATGGATTTTTTAAATTTTTTTTTTTTTTTCAATTCTAAAATTTGGAACTAGTTAATGAAAGGTAAACTCAGTCATCATTGCACATATCTAAGCTTGTATGGTATCTTTTAGCTTAATGAAACCATTTCTCTTATTATCACAATCTTTAATGCAATTTACATAAAATATGGGAGGAGTGAAGACAAAAGCTTTCCTTAAAAATCTTGGTATTTAGGCTTCACTGTTGTAAGTAAGTAAGTAAATAACATATTTACTGGCAATTCGTCCCATTCCCAGTAACAGCAAGCTGGAAATGTTCTAAAGGTTATGAAGATATTTTCTTACACCAGTTCCTGTCATCTAGTCAAGGATAAAAATAATCCAAGGAACATTGCCATCACCTCCCCCACTACTTCCTATGGTAGCAGAGCAGATGGCAGGCATATTTAAGTTTCATAAAATCTCACTGGAATTTCCTGAACGCATTCTTAGTCAAAGAAGGTATGTAACCACAATTACTCCATCAAATAAAAAAAACTGCATAATCTTTTCCAAAAAGGTACTTTAAATTAATCGCATCTCTAGTAAGCAAGCAGCTTTAGAATTACTTTTTTTCTTTTCTTTTCTTTTTGAGCATTAACCAAATGAACCTAAGAGAAGAACAACATCCCTTTTGTTCCTAATGGTGAGTTTTCCACAGAACTTCCAAGGTAGGTCCCTGCTTACAGTCAACTGCCCCGTATCCATAACAGCGCCAATTGAGAGAGAGGCTTGTTTCCAGAATAATATTTTGCTATGCTTTTACATTTTTGACAAAAATTACCACCAAATTGAGAAAATGTAGCAGGTTTCCATTTTAATTCCAACATTTAACATGTACAGGCGAGAATGTCATTAAGCACAGATATTCCATTTTAGATCACTCATTACACCTGGCTACATTAATAGGCATATCGTAAACAATGGTTGTTTTCTGACAGTATAGTTACTGCTCATTTTTCAGGTCTTATGAACAGATTATCAGACACTGGTAAACCACAGCTGTCTCATCTGCTCATACACAGAAAAACAGATAACAGAAAGATTTATCAGCAAGCAATTTGCCAGCTGCATTGAATGAATAAATACACTTTATTAATCTTGTCAAACACCTCAACTATCTGCAATATCATACAGAACAGATATGTAAAAGCAAGTAACAAACAAAACCTTCCCTACCAATATTGAACGATTAAAAGCTTAATAAAATAAACAAATTCCTTACCGGTAAGTCAAATGGTTCCAACCCAGGAACAGAAATCTTTATGGTGAATCCTGTATCCTGAATTAAGACTATTTCCTGTTCGTTGCTTTTATTCTCAGAGTCTTTTGTCAGATCTCCACCAGCATTTTCCACCTTTTTTTTACTTAGACAACCATTCTCTATCGTTCCACTTTTTCCTAAATCTCTCCCATCACTGTTTGTATTGTTTTCCAACTTAGGTAAGCTTCCCTCTGTGTTTGGAGAGGTATCAGAATTATTATCATGCCTGGATTCCTCAATATCAGTGGCCATTTTTTTCCCCTTACACAAGTCATTAATGATGTTTTTATCTTTGCTACTGTCTTTCACATTCTCATCAGCTTTAATGTCCCCATCTGGCAGCTGCACATCACTGGGTCCTCTCTCATTTATTCCATTCATACTTGACTGTGTATTCTCAGCTTCATTTAAACCATCTACTAAAAGAAAGAAAATGCACTTTACATGTACACACATACACACACATATTGCCCTATTCGGTAGTTTTAAAAGGCCTATTATAAAATAAAACAAGCACCATGAACTTCACTAGTTTCTATTACAAACATTCCCTCCCACTTAGTTCATACAGAGTTCAAAATCAAAGCAAACAAAGGATGCATCCTGAAATCAGTTTTGGAAGAAACATTTCATTCAAGAATATCAGTAACAGCTTTTAAAAATATGCTGCTGCTGTTGCCTTTTTAAAATTAAAAACAATTACAGTAAACCCCTTAATAAATTAGAAAGACCCTAAAGAATAATTTCTGCATCATTCACATACAAAAGAAAATCTTGCAGCGGTTTGTGTAGAAGTGAACAATGTGCTAGCTCAATATCAACTCATTATGTCAGTATGTGTGCATAAATATTCATAATCCAGTTTTTGTTTGTTTTGTTTTGTTTACATATGTATACACATACAAGTTGAAGGGCAGCAGACGCATGCTCTTGAAAATTTCAGCATCAAACAAGACATTACACATTTTTACTAAAATATCCTACAGCATTTTGTCTTATTTCTCAAACTAATATCCAAATGCATATTCATCTTTTAAATTGCTGATACTGCAGAATCTGATTACCTCCCTTAGCACATGATTAAAACAAATGAACTTCCAGGCAAGTTGATAACCCTAACCCTAACATTTAAGCCAAAATCATTTATTATACGTGTGTACCTGAAGTTTTTTTTAGTTTCCACAATATGGTAAAGTTCTATAAAAAGGGACATTAATTGTTAACCAATCTGAAATACAAATTAATCTAAATGCAGTTCCATGCACAGTAGCTGACAACTTGTTGAGAATTGTGGTCCAATCTCTCTTCTTAGAAAGATAAAAACAAAGCAATGGGCACCACTGCATTTCACCCAAAAAATCTTTATTTAAATGACCTTTAAGTTGGTTTCATTGTTCTTCCTAACATCAAAGAACTTTGAGACAGAGAGAGAGAAAAAAAAAGAGGAGGCAGCCGTGTATCCCTTAGTTCAGAACAGTTGTGCTCTACTAGAATTTTAAAATATTTATAAAGTCAAGCAACAGTCCAAGATCTTTTTTTGTGTACTGCAACTACTTCTCTCTTTAACCGATGTTGGCACTGCACAATCAGCATAAACTAAACTATCCAATGAAATCACAGCATTAAAACAAAAACCTTCCACTTATTCCTTTAGACCAAAAATCCCTAAAACAACTGAAAATGCTTCACTATTGGGCTGAGCAACAAGATGCCAACACCACATTAAATGGGATAATAACCCCAGAATGTCACCAGAGACCACAAAAATTAATTATAAAGCAGCCCTTTTTAATACCACGTGTATCCTTTTAATAGATAACTAAGTATAAACATAGTGATTTGTTTATTTTTTGGCTATGCTCCATTAGACTTTGACATAAGATCTCACTACATATTTTACTTATAAAGTTTATCAAAGTGATAGCCACACACACACATACACAGACCAAGCAATGTAACTGCCCCCACCTTCAGCCAGATTTAATTGAGCTGTTGGCTATGAACCTGAGAACAGCAATTTAAATAAGTGATGCTTGTTCACTGGCTTACTGACAGATTCTCTCAATGTCAGATCCCCACCACCTGCTTCCAGAAAAGATACTTTATTGATTGGTCCAATACTTTGGAAGTAGGTCCACAATTTAGCCTTGTTTCCAAATGGTCAAGTTTCATCAATGTGTGCAAGATACAAAAACTGGTAACTTAGGTTTTACATCTGACACGCTACATAGACCAAGAGGTGGTTATAATACCAACCTTGTTATGTATTTGCTACTGCCTATTATCATTTAGCACACGCTCTAACACAAATGTCCTTCACTTATAAACAGTCCTTTCCTAATTCCATTTTTTTGTTACCGCTAAGAAACAGCTTTTCAGCTAATGCCCTTTCACACCCTAGGCAACCATCCAAACAAGCGCATTTCTCTCCCTAATAAGCTCCCCACACAATGATCCAAGCTGCACAGTATAAAGTTACTGCATCTGGATACTATGGATCTGTTGCATAAGATTCACTTGTAGCTACTGGTTCTATGTCTACCATGTCCAAGTAAACCTGCGATAAGTACTTTAATAAAACATCTCTCTTAGTGCCTGATGCCAAATATTTGCTTGTCAACCGGACAGTGAGGAAAACTCAGCAAACTGCAATGCTTGAGGATGACTATTGTTGTGTACTTTCTCGAAATCTGTACTAAGAATATAACAACCTGTATTGTTAGCCTCATAGTTGTTGAATGTCTACTACACTTTGAAAAGAATTATGCATTCCTAGCATCCTGCCCATATCAACAGTGTGCAGGTGTACCCTTTTAAACGAAGTCTGGACCATGGACTCTAAGCTTTCACAATAGCAATAAGTATTGCACAAATGATCTGCCAGATTTTTTCCTTACATTGCCAAGTAAATGAAACTGTCTGCAGAGTCTGCTAAGATTGAGAAAATTTGAAGCAGGCAGTTCCTGTCTGCAAGTTGTGCCTGCAGTTATTGCAGTAATCTAAAGAATCTCCTCAGCTCATCACATCTGTTTAAACAAGATACTGTACACAGAATCACAGTGGAGTTTCTTGAACATTTTACTGCACTGGCTTGGACCCACTTAACAGACTACTAAGTTGAAAAGAGTGACAAGTTTTAGAACTTATAACACCTCACTTACCTTATAATAGGCATCTAGACTAAAGCCAGTGACACATTTTGCTTCAATTCAGTCCCTTATTTGTAGCAGCCAATGCCATTAACCATTCTCATAATAGCTTGAAAGATGTTAAAGACCCTATCATTTGCCTCTATCAACCTGGTGACTGGCAATTAACTAGAAGGGGCATGTGCTCTGCTACTGGTAAACTATGTAATCTATATGCTATCTTTCCAGCTATCTTGGTTTTTTGATCATTCTGGCTTCTTTCCTTAAACACAAAAATTTATCTTCAAGTTAGACTTAACTAGGAAAGGACAAAGTACACGGACCACAAATGCTGGTCATGCAATTGGTTACATTGTACTATATGGTTGCATCTCTGACATTTCAGAAATTCAGTTTCAGCATGTTAGGTACAGACTGAAATCATGACTGAGACACCTTTGAAAACTACATCTAGTCAGAAAGCAAACACTCTTTCTAGAAATATTTGTGTACACGAAGCCCAGAGAAGATAAGATTTAAAGAGATCCAAAAAGCAAAGCATCTGCAGAGCAATAATTCACACCAGTTGCAGTCAAGGAGCTATTAGTCAAAAAATCAATAAGCACATGGCATGCCCAAAGCAAAGCTCATTTTCAGAGTTAGAAAATTGTGGAGATTATTCAAAATTTGGCAAAAATAACTAGGGACACCACCCAAGCCAATTCATCTGGACAGATAGTCACTCAGTTTCCAGAAAAATCCAGTCTCAAAGAAATCATTCTTCAATAGTAGCAGAGATTACCATGCAAATCCAAATGGTCTCAACTTCCAGATCAGCAAGAGGACCCTGTTCTTGCAGTTCAATTTAGGGACAAGGTGATAAATGCATTCTCATTTTCACAACACAGGAAAATCTTCATCTTCTTTCTGTAAGTCAGGAGTGATTTAAAAATAGAATTTTTTTGGCGGTTCAGACTATTTTCCAACAGTTGCAAACAATTCACATATTTCAGTTCAGTACCATACTGCTACACCCTTATCTATATCTTTCTGGCAAACGAGCTTAAACTATTTCCATTTCTTCATAGCTCAGAAAAAATCTCCAAGTCAGTGTGAGTCCACAGCAAGTTCTGACTGACTGTAAGAAGGCTGCCATTCATGAGCCCAAGTTTTGAATGACAATGCTGATCAACCATCTTGGCAGTATCTTGGCAGAATTAGCTACAATTACTCTCCCTAAACAGGCCTGTATCCAGGGGGGGGTTCGTTTGGTGCGTTCAAAACTCCCCACTGAACTGGAAAAGTTCCACCCTGAGCGAGAAAAAAAAAAAAAAAAAAACAAACTCTCTCTAAACCGAGCAAAAGGTTTTTTTCACGTGCTGTTTACCGGGCGAATATTCGCTTGTATGTTTTGAAAGTTGCTACGTTTCTCTTGTTGGTTGCATGTCTTGTCATACTCCCTCCAGGTCAGCTTGCCTGGCGTTGCTGGCCCCCAACAGCTTCCTGTTGATCTACCACCAAGAAAATATGCGCGTCCACCAGAGGCCAGAAGTCATCCCACCATCCTGGACAATGGGCCTGGCAGCAAAAGGTCAGGAACCGGAACTTGGACTGTTACACGATGGGGACTGGTGCAGTCGGGCCGCCCTTCTTGTGGGACAGTACGGACGTATATGAGCATACTGAGTGGCTGACATTGGCCCCAACAGTGGCTTTAAGAGTCAGAGTCAGTAAGTGATGTTTAGATTATTTATAAATTGCTTTTAATTATGCTTGATTTAATGATTTTGACATGTATACCGTTTATCTACGTTGATCTGTGTGGTACTTATGTTTTTCTTCGTTTTCGATTACAGTAGGTTATAATTAATTTTCTTGTGATTTGAACCATAGAGTCTCACCTAAAACAATGGCCAGTCATTCTGAAAGTGGTGACATATCTTTTGGTCAGTTATATGAAAGTAAACTGCAATCAGCTATTTTGCCAAAAAATGTTTGCTGAGAATTTAAAATATTAAATTTCTATTTAAACAGTGCTTAAAACATCTTCCCATGACATTGGCCACATTGTTCAAGCAACAATGACAGCAAGAGGTCAAAGAAACAATTGAAGGATTGAGTTCCAGGGACAAATATACGCTTCTGAAACATCACAAAGTGCCAAGACCTGACTATATCTTCCCCACTACCTTTATAGGAAGTTGCTATCGTTCCTTTAAATGCACATGGCTTGATGATCACAAATGGATGGTGTATAATATGCATCTAGATGGCACCTTTTGCATCAAGTGTGTCTTGTTTTGCAATAATTACTTGAACAAAGATCAGTTTGTCAATAAACCTTTCACTGCATGGCATAAAAAATCAGAAAAGTGTAGAGAACATGAACACAAAATATCACGAAGAGGCACCGCAACTGGCAGATAAGTTTTTGAGAGCAATAGAGCAGCCAAATGCAAACATACAGAACTTGATGGACAACAGGAAAGCAGCTAATGTGCAACAAAACAGAGATATTCTCCAAACACTCAGAATCAAATAATTGAGATTCTTGGTCATGATATTATCCTGTCAGAAATAGTGGATGAAGTAAAGGAAGTCAGGTTCTTCAGCATCCTTGCAGACAAGGTCACAAGCCACAATGCAGAATATCTTGTCCTTTGTGTGCGGCTCATTGACAAGAAAGGAGATATCAGTGGGGAGTTCTTAAGGTTGATTCCTCTGAAATGAATTTCCACTGAATATCTGGCTCAGGAAATTCTGCATGCACTTGATGAACGCAATCTGATTATGCAAAATATTCGTGGGTGAGGTTATGATGGTGCTTCAAACATGGCTTCAAGCAAAGTAGGTGCAGGCTTGAATCAGATAGGTGTAACCCCTTGCTACATACATCCAATGCAGTGGACATTGCTTGAATTTGGTGATAAATCATACATGTGCCATGCCAGAAGTTCGTAATGTGATTGACAGATTTAAGCACTGCTGTACTTTTTTCCTCTTTAGTACCAAGAGATCAGGAGTTCTGGAAGAGATAGTAAGAAGAGGTGTTGAGGATGGTAGCAGAAGGAAAGTACTTTTGGATCTGTGCAAAACTTGCTGGGCTGAACGACAAAGTGCATACCAGCACTCTTACCAAGCATTTGTATACCTGGTTGAGGAACTTGAAGTAATTGGATATAGACAGCACCTTGATAAGTACCAGCTTTTCAATGACTGGGACACAGTGAGTAGAAGTGAGACACAACAAATTTTAGCAAGCATCACTTCTTTTGACTTCATCATCATATTCATGATTTATAAATACCTGTCCCATTTGTCAGGAATCACCACTAAGCTTCAGAGTACCACCTTGGATATATCCATGCACACACAATGGTAAGACTAGTAATTTTATCATTTACAATTATAGCGTTCCTACTTATCCAGTAAATGATAATTTTTTTCATGTTTTTGTTACTTCTGAACAGATGTATTTTCTCTGCTACATAATTTACTCTGCAGATTGCTGATATCAGGGAAGTATATGCAGCAGAGAGAGAGAATGTTGATGAATCACTTACAGTAGTGTATGACCAAGCCATCTGCATGGCAGAGCATGTAGGATCAACACCATGCTGACCTTGTATTTCTCAATACCAAAAACATCATAACAACATACCTACTGATTGCATTAGTGACCACTACAAGGTGAATGCAGTCATACCATTCCTGGACCAAGTGATCAGTGACTTGGATGCACAGTTTTCTCGTAAGTTCATATGCAAGGAATTTTTCAAATATTTTGTTTTCTTCAAGTACAGCTATACTTTGTTGATGAGTTAGTATCATATGTATTTTGTTACAAGTTATAGCATTTATACATTGTAGATATACATGAGACCACACTAGTCCATAGACATTTGGAGACTGATATTACTTTTTGTTAGTTTAGGACCTAACTGAAATTGTGTGATCAATAAATTTCTGCATGCTCCAGCTCTGGCTGTCACTGCTTACTCCCTTCTGGGGTTAGTTCCAGTGGTTGTGTGCCAGCAACTGCCTGACACATCAAGAATGGTAGAAGTATATGCGAAGGATCTCCCCTCCCCAGATCTTGTTCCACAAGAGCTCACTCATTGGAAAATGAGGTAAATTATCTTATTAACAGTTAAACTGCTTTGGATGATTACTGATAATTCTTGGGCATTTAAACTGTGTTTTGAATATCTCTGCAGATATGACGTCTCTGAAGATAAAAAACCCAGCACACCAGCTACTGCAATCAAAGAATGTGATGCTATTATGTATCCAAACATCCACACATTACTGCAGCTTGCATGCACTTTGCCCATTACTTCCTGTGAATGTGAGTGTAGTGCAAGTGTACTGAGGCGCCTCAATAATTACCTGAGGGCTTTGATAGGGAAGGAAAGATTGAGCTGTTTGGAATTATATCATATTCATTATAATAAGGACATATCTTTGGATAAAGTTGTAGATATATTTGCCCAAAAGCACCCATGAAGATTGTATCATGACTGCATCCTGTCAGATTAGATTCACAAGATTTAGGTTGAGACTCATTTGTACAAGTCTGTAGCATCCAGCCCCTGCCAAGGTAGGGCAAACATTCCTTTTACACTACAACAAAAGTTCCTATTTTCATTTGAAGCTGTTGCAGGTCTAATGGAAAGTTATATAATGTCTCTTCTTAATAATTACAGATAAAAGGTTCCTGTAGACAGTTATTATATAACCCTGAGTAGGATGATGGGCTCAGTTGTATTGCATATAAAACAGGCTTTTGCTTTGAACTTACAGATCATAAATTCACTGCCATTTTACCAGGTTATTCTTATTTTGCAGTACATCCAATAATGTCATCATCACATGTACATGGACATAACAGTATGTTGCTCCTAATGGCTTAAGGTAAAGTCTATAAATGCACATTGTATTGTTTGTGTGTGTTTAGTCTGGTCTATACAATCTACATGCAGTGGTTATTGCTTAGTATGTTTGACTGAAAAGACATCCTCACAGTTGCAGAACTTGCATCCATATTAACTCTTCCATTGTCTTTGTGATAAGAATTGCATGGATAGTATTGTTTTGAATATTTTGTTGCTCTTTGTTATATTGAATGCAAAAATAAATACAGTATATATGTTCATTTTAATCACTTCATGATATAGTGTGATAATGTTTTACATTGCATTTAGTTCCACCCTTTGCAAAAAGCCCCCCCCCTCCCTGCTCAGAATTCTGGGTACAGGCCTGCTAGAGTTGATGTTGCCCCTTCGCATTATGCTGATATTAGCTCCACAGAAACTTTTGAAACATTGTGACAAATTGTCATAAGACCAATTGTTTATAACAGTTTGCGTTCCGTTTAGCCAGCAATAGGGTGTATGTCATGTCTGTAATTAACGGAGTTGGTGAGGTACTGTGAGCATATTCTTACATGAGAAATACAGCAATACTTTAGAGTGAAATGAGTCTACACCATACATTTAACCTTCGATTTTACCTCACGTAATTGCCAGCTTCTTCAGTAAATTTATAAACTGAACAAATGATATAACTAAAAAAAAATAGAGTTAATATCTAAGTCAGACGGAAACATTTTCCTGAAAGCAATCCAGTAAAATCAATGCAGTATTGATAACTGAAGTAAGTCTCTGGCATACAGATCTCTTACTTAACTGAAAGACCGATAATTTTTTAATGATTTTAGTGCTCACAAGCAAGTCACAAACACACACACACACAAAAAAAAGACCACCTTATGACAGCTTTCTTACCCACAATAAATGGGAATTTCAAAACAATGATCTTTTAAAAAGAATAAGTAAATAACAGACTAGAATGAGACTATTATAATCCAATCTAATAAAGAGAAGCAGCAGCACCTAGCCTGTCTGTATTAATCATGTGAACTGCCAGTTTCCTTGAAATAAGAAACTGTAGCAGCCAAAAAAAAGAAGGAAAGCTTCCTGCTTGCCAGAGATGGCCCTCGATGAGGGGGCCAGAATTCCATGAGGAATGCCCAAAATTTCCTTCAAATATCAAAGGGTGTTCTTTTTTGCCAGCCTCCTGAGAAAACATGAACTACTTTTAAAGATCTAATTATAACATCAGCTACTCTACACTAACATACAAAGATCCAGTTGACTATTATTATAACTAATTTTATTAGAAAACAGAATATCAAATAGAACTTCACTTGCTCATACCTATGTATAATTTACTATTGCCTGCCTTTGTCCCTTAAGTTATATTTATTAATCCATTATTATTTCAAAATTAAATATTACTTAACTATTTATATTTTTTATTATGACTAATCAAATTATGCTCGCTGGCCTAAAGCCAACAACCTCCCTCCCCCAACACGCACACACCTACCTACCTAACAGGTATATTTTTTCAAGCAACAAAATAATACAAATATAACTAATCTTCATCACTATCATATACTTGTACATGAATAATGGGTCAATTGCACACATATGCAGGTCAAGGTCAGATTGTGACCTGAAAGGTGTAGATCAGCTGAATGCCTGTAGTCTGGCAACTATACACATTTTGCACATGTAAATAGGGGAGTATAAAATTGGAGGAAAATGTAATGAATCATTTGATGTTACCATGGCAGGCCCTAATACATCCTTACAGCAGGTGAATCGATCTCTGCAGTTCAAATGTTTAAGTATTATCTTCAAGATAGATGGCAAACTTTGGCATGGTTCAGCAGTTAACAGCCCCATGCCTCTACAAAAGAGTTTGGCATTTGAACAATAGCTTTCTCCAGACTGCAATTGCTGCTATACCACCACCAAGGTAGTATTAGTGCTAACATCAGGAAGGCATCGCTGCAAATTCCAGAACATACCCACCAAGTTGCAGTGAGCCAACACTAGGCGTGGGCCCTAATCAGGAGTATTACATGTTATCTGACAGAACAACTGCTATAGTCTACAGAAGACATAAAGAGGTACACCTTGCATTTGGTGGGAAAAGTGCTTTGATGGATGGGTGGCATCAGGAAGAACAACATTGCTAAAGTTAATTCAAGAACACACATACCCCCACCTGCTGACATTATAACATCAAGGTCAGTACCAGTACCACACAAGATTCCCACTGACCATTTGGGATAAGCTAGATCAGGCTCACCAGCTTGCAGAAGCACCACTCACCATACTTGACCAGTTTGGGCAAACATTTGTTTCTCCTCAAAAGTTGTAATTAAAGGCTCACTTATTTTATTTAATAAAAAAAAAGACAAAAGAGCTAGAATGAATTTCTTAAGCAGTCATAGCTAACTAAAACACAGCTTTTAGAATATCTATCGATTTTAGGGAGGGAGTGTCTGACATGGACTTTCTACTTTGAATAATGCTTTTATAAAGAATAACTATTAAAAAGCAGGCTAACTGCCTACAGTACAGGTCTGCATGTTTCCAGGTCAAGAGCTAGGTTAGCATACAAGCCACCAAACAATGAAAACTAAACTGATCTACTCAAATGATAAACAGATATGGCACTGAACAGCAGAATAAAAACCTTCATAGCTGCCTTGTGTTATTAGTGACATCACTTATAGAAATAAAACTGAAGCACATTTGTTATGGATAAGTAACTTCTGACAAAACCCTCTCAGAATTTATTCCAAGTTAAATATTATAGTTACAAGGTTCAAACTGAATACAATCGTTTAACCAGGTTATTCATTTTCATACATGACCTGTCACGTTGCACATGTCAATCAAACATTTAACAAGGATATCAGGACCTGTGGTGATTGCGCCTTCAGCCACTGCAGAACAGCAAATTTCATGGCCTCGTCACTTTCAAGTGGATGCTACAAAGGTGTAAGTCATTGGGTGCTAAGTCAGAACTTACAGCAGACGAGGAATTGTTTTCCTATCCGATCTTCTGGATGAGCTCTATCGTCACATGCAACATGGTCTGGAGTTGTCCTACATGGGTTGTGTAGGTTGTATCTTCTTCAATAATGCTTTTACCCTTCTTATGATTTCAATGTATCAGACATCTGATGAAGAAACAGTTTACACAAGCCATGTAGGACAATTCTAGACCTCAAGTTATGCAAGTGACAAAAGAGGCCAAGATTGGATGGGAAACCTCTCGTCCACTGTACAGTCCTGAAATAGTGCCCAGCAACTTCTACATCATTGGTGTTATGAATGCTGTCCAATGAAAGTGGCAAGAGCATGAAACATGCTGTTCTGGAATGATGCATTTTTCCATGCAAACTTTGACTCTCTTGTTGAATGCTGGAGAAAATGCACTGAACATGTCAGAGATTGCATATAGGCAAACAGACTTTCATGAACAACATGACTAAGAAATTGTATTCAGTTTGAGCTTTGTAACTGTAATAGTTAATAAATTCTATATTATCTCAATATCAAAATGTCTGCAAGATGGGTGTTTCAAGGTTTAGTTGTGTGTGTTGTACTATTTTTGGTTTACATAAATAATACTGACAATACTAAAATTTATGATAAGGTCATCGTTAGATTTGTTCAAAAAGCTAAAAGATAAAAATACAAAAAAAAATCAAGTTACATGGAAACAAAATAGGAAAAATTTACTGCCTATTTTATACTAAATTATAAAATGTATTTGTAGCCAGCCAAAATGCATTGATCTTTACAGTTAAGACTTATCAGACTAACAACTAGAATTAACCAGACCATGAAAGGTAATTTTAATGCCATTGTAAAAGAACTTGGTCCATCCATACTTTGAATGTGCAGCAGAGGATACCAAATGAGGTTTGGCATAATCTTTTAAGAACCTTCTAGAATTTAAATGTTAAACATTCAGACTCTTCTTAGTTTACTTCATAGACCTGAGGGAACTCAACCAAAGTTTTGAGGTTACTAAGAGCCTGGAACATAATTTGAGAGAAACAAATTTTAGTCAAAAGTGATTAAAAATCCTAGAGAATAAATCATTATTAGCTTTGCAAGGATTCATACAAGAAAATACTTCTGTAATAACAGAATTATAAAATAATTCAATAAAACTGCTGGTGGTAATTTTTTTCTGGTGACTTTTAACAAGTTTGGAAACCACATAAGTAGGCATTTCTTCTCAACCAGAAAGGAGCTTAGGAGCTTCATATCAGCCATGTTGGTGCCTTGTAATAACTAGTAGAGTGGAGGTTGTTCAGGATTAGGAGGCCAGTCCTGCATTCTTTCCCCTTTTCCTGCAAATAATCAGCACTTAACAGCATAAAATTTGACAAAAACATCCAAGAAACTAAATAACTTGTTCCAGCAGCCTTAGCCACTCCCCTACCTCTAACATGCTGTTTTATTCTAAATGGCTTCACAGGTGAGAATAAACAACAGCAGGTAAAAATACATTCTCTCTTCCTCCCATGATCTAGTTTCTTTACTATTTATACAAATGTTTCAATATATATCTTTTCCCAGCTTATAAATACTTATCTATTTGTGTATACACATTTCTCTAAACTTCTGTCTATCTGTGTTTAAATTACTGTTTCACAAATCTCCTTAAGCCAAGTATGCAATGGAAATGCTTGCTGTAGAAGAGGAAGGAGGCAGCGGCATAGAACGCTGTCCACACACCACAGGACTGGCAGATTATGGCTCACAGCTAACGAACACAACCCTGCCATCACCAAATCTGTTAGATTCATCTGATTGGCAGTAAACGTAATCCTTGTCATTAGCAAATTCACTCATCAAAAACAACATTCTAAAATCTGTGACACTAAGCCTTCAAATTTCTGCCACACAATAAATAAAGTAAGAATTGTTCCCGTCTCTCCGCCCCCACCAAAATTGGTACAATTTCCTACAGTTTAAATTGTAATCAGCTTCTCTGTCAAATAGCAATTTTGCAGGTGACAGATAAGTATGCACTGGACCACAACACAGAATTGGCCGTGACTGGCTTCCACCTATAGCTTCACAGCATGGCGGACACTCAGCTGAGTACAGTGACCCATGTCTGAGTTCCATCTTGTGCAGTTTCCACCCTCTTCAATCCAGCTGTGCCATTTATCTTGGTGCTTTGTAAAACCACCATCATTTTATAGGTGACCATTCAGCTTCCATACACGAAAACCTATAACATACCAACCTCTGCTTGTTTGGTGGCATTGTCAAACTCATATAGAATACTTTTAAACATGTACAGCAGAAAAGGTGAATTATACTGTGAATAGTATTTCTTAGAAAGGCTATTGCATTAAATGTGTTGGGAATCATTATATGTCCATACCATTTTTTTTTTTAAATAAGAAGAGTTTTATACTTTGTGCACTTGTTAACAGAATGGTGTGACTCTTTGGCATAAAATTTGATTACTAAGCTTTGCTTGCAAAAAACCTGAGCAATGAATAAATATTTGATATATCCAAGGCCATTTTAGTGAAGTAGCTAAACACCACATGTA
Organism: Nautilus pompilius; assembly: GCA_018389105.1. Taxonomy (NCBI): domain Eukaryota; kingdom Metazoa; phylum Mollusca; class Cephalopoda; order Nautilida; family Nautilidae; genus Nautilus; species Nautilus pompilius. The sequence goes on from JACATO010001900.1 coordinate 957,607, forward strand.
CAAAGAACTGAAAATGATATCCAGTTATGAATGTGCAAATCTGATCCAGTTCTACCCTTACAATATGTAAAGAATGAAGTTTTGATCCCTATGAAAAAAATTAATTTATCTAATTAAATTAAGAGTTGTTTAAACAAATGAATATACTAGTAAGCCTCTATTAGTATCAATATGTTCATCATGTCCGAAGATGATTCCTCTACAATACATCATCCATGAGCTCACAGGTGGTTCCACAAGCCAATCTTAAGGGCACACATCCTGCCACATGCTAAGTGTGCATGGTGCATTGATAAGTTAGCTACAAATTTCACTTGTATCTCTCCTCTGTTCAAATGCCTGCTCAAATGATTGTAGTCTTTAATGGCATTTAGATCTCCTTAATTTTCTCTTCCACTAGCAATTCCCAGATCTCGAGGTTCAAATTCTCTCTTTGCCCCCTCCCCTAGATTTATTCTGCCTATAGCTAGTTCACTATAGAACACTAGCTTCAGTGTTTTTGAGTTGTCCATTCTAACAAGATGGTCAGTTCAGTGCAGTACTTTAAACAGCTGCAATTAAATACTAGGTTGGTAGCAACGTTTAGGTACGTCAACACAGGACACTCAGTCTTGACAGCTGACCTTGAGAATAGAAAGTAGGTAACATTATTGGAACCACACTAATCTTTTAAAATAAGCAGGGCAAGTCCAGAATTCACACTCATATAGTAGTAATGTTAGCACAACAGCATCATAGCCTTTTATTTTGGTTGTCAGTTTAGTGCTGCTTCCATATTCTTTACTGAAGCCTACCAAATAAAGAATTTGCCTTTCTGATCCTGAAGGTGATATCTTCGTTCACAGTAGTTGCAAGTCACTGTACTGCTAAAGTATGCAAACTCAAAGACATTGTGGGCTATGATATTGTTCATATAAATGTTTGGCATTTCTGTAGACATTCCTGGTGTAGGGTGATACAGGAATCCAGTTTTCTTCACGGTAAAAAGAACTCGTTTTCCAATAATCAATTTGGAAGTATTCTTACCAAGATCTTTCGCATGAGTGAAATTCCCCTGGAGATTCCCTATTAACCCTTCTCACTCTCCAGTAATTGTGATGGTATCTTTAAAGCCCTGTAGAACATCACCTGTTTTCCAAATTTTATGCTGTAAACATATACTTGTCAATATGGCAAGTGTGTTAGTAAAGGCAAGCTCATGTTCTGCACATGTTCTGAGGCTACTGCTCCCAATTACACTGTGATAGAGTCATAGCCAAAATATGCATCAAAGTCACCAGGAATCAACAGTTTGTCCATGCTTGAAGACATTAAGGATCAAATTATCAAGTTCAGAATAAAAATTCTTTACATTTATCATCATTACTCAGTGTAGGAAAATAAAATATAAAATGGTGGTAGTTACATTTGAGTGAGTAGTACATGCATAATCAGCCTATCAATGAATGCTTTAGAAGAGGTATTCCAATTTCACATTGCCGTTGTTAATGGCAAAACCTACAACCAACTACCTTGGAGAAGTTGCACGTTTGCCACTCCAAAAGGTAAAGCCAGTCTCATCTCACTGAGCAGCAGCAGCAGCAGCAATGATTTTGTTTCTAGCCAGTTCTCTTAGGTCTCTCAAGATTAGATACTTTCTGATCTAAAAGCATCCTTATGTCCCATGTGCCATATTATCATCATTCACCCTTCTACAGAAATAATGGATAGCCTGTCAACAATGGTGGAACAAGCAACTGTCCAGGGCATCTTTTCTAGGCTCTTCCCTGAATGAACTGATCAAAGCTTTCTTGTCATCGAGGATGTTGCCAAGCAATAAAACTGCTCCGATTCATCTGTTGACTGACCGAAAAACTGTACTGCCTATATGTAGGTTCAAGACTACAGTTTCCAGCTTATCAAACAAGCCACTCTGCCTATCCCCGCAATGACCACAAAAATTGACTGATGATAGTGGAAGTGGATGACTATATTGTGTTGTGTAATAAATAATTACCCATTTGGAGCCACACTTATCCTAAACCACTCTCTCGTCCTTTTCTCCAAGGTCCAGTAGCAAGCATGGCAAGACAGTGCTGGAAAGTTGAATGCAGTATACAAGTTTGGATGAGTTTCCACAAAGACATTTCAGAAGTCTTGGCTAACGAGAGACTATGTACTGCCAAGGAAGCCTTATGCCCTTGGCATCCTCCTCTTTTTATAGCTAGCAAATGAAGAATGCAAAAGCACTCATACTAAATGCATCACACAATCCAGTATCTAGGATATCAAAAATAAACTTTATTTTGTTTAAAAACTGTGCATGTGCACATGGACTCACAAAATAATTATCCCAGGAGGATGTTTTGAGGAAAAGTCTTGTGTTGAGAATTCCAGCATAAACTTACTGTAACTTATTTTGTCATTTATTTATTTTTTGAAGTTGTGTATTAACATACATCTAAATATGTGGCGCTAATAAACTGATTACTAGTCATTCCACATCTGTTTCTCTTGCCGCTTCTGTAAGTAGATAATTTGGAAATTACTTCTTCCCACACAATGTCCCAAAAACGCAGCAACTCACCATGTGTTAATAGCTGGTAGCTAACAGTCAAAGGCTTTGAAGAGGAAACAACTAAAAAAGAAAATTCTTTTAATTCTAGCATATTACAAACTTGTGATTAATGTTTATCTATCTTCTGCTTGAGCAGTCAATAGGTAAAAATTAAAGATAACAAAAACTAAAGTTGTTTTGTTTCAAGTCCTGAAGTTGTAAAATGTGTTATTTTGTACATCAGATTAAGATGGAAGGATAATCTTTTTAAAATAATCTGGAAATATTCAGTCTGACTGGACCACAGTAACTATCTTTTAGAAAATGCTATATACATTTTTGATGGAATGATATTTTCAAAATTCTAATTTTTTTTAAAATTGCAATTATGGATACACAATTGCTTTTTTAAAATTTGGTTATAATTACTAGCATGTTTATGCTAGAAAAAAATCTCTTATGCTTAAAAAACATTGTGTATGCAATACACATGCACACACACGAGAGAGAGAGAGAGAGAAAGATGCAAAAGTGATTAGTTTTCTTACATCTCATTAAAAACTATATTTAAAACTCTGAAGATAATTTGAATTCAACACAAAAACAACATACAAGACTGGGTGATAATCAAAATAAATGCAAAAAAACTATTCATTATTTCTATCATTATTACTGGCCAATAATATTCATAAACAAGTTAGTTTAAAATAATCAAGCACTATTTCCACCACATGTTGAAGTTAGTTCTGTACTAAACTTTTCATCACTCTGAAGTAAACATTTTTAACTATATCTACAAATCTCTAAGATGAGATGACTGCATGAATCTTTTCATTTCTATTACACCTTTAATAAAAACTGCATTTGCATTTGATTTTATTAAAGTATGATTTTTTATTAGTAGTAACAGACAAGTTGGTATATTTTCAAACCAATCACCCAAATCAGTGACAAAAGCAGTCAGTCAAAATTAAACATTCAATTTTGAGCATCAAATTCAAACAAGTATTAAAAGTAGCAGAAAGAAACAAATTTTTTTGGTTTAATTGTATAAAACCAGGAAATCTTTAATACACATTATATATTTTTAAAATATGACCAAAAAATTGTTTATTATTAGCATAACCTGTTTGTTTTTAACTTGTTAGACCAATATTTTCTATCTTTATCATCTGACTTAGATTTAGAAAGTACTTTAAAAGTAATTATAGATTTCATACTGATGCATTCAAAATGAGAATTTATTTTATAATAATAAAAATTTTAACTTAAAAAGCAAAAACTTTTTTATATATTATTTTAATATAATCAGAGTTATCTCCCATCTATAGCTTTTTTTTTATGATTCAGTATAAATTGGTTTAAGTTAAATTGTACCAATAATTTTGTAAACTTACTTTTAAAAGAAAAACAGACACGTGCTTCGTGAATTTTGCTAAATCATATTAAAATCGTCTTTGTTCATCTCAAAAAAACCTTTTTAGTTATGCTTCATGCTATCGTGTACCCCTACAACAATTTTTCCTAGAGCTAAAGGGGCATGTGTCCGGGTGAACAGCAGCAATACGATAGGCCAGGGATTCTGTTTTCGGATCCAGCGAGTAGCAGCTGTGAGTGAAGCTATCAGCAGGGTCCCTGCTGTTCCAAACACCGGTGATCTTGAAGGCTTTCTAATCTGTTGCATCGTCTTACCCAAGTCGAAGGTCCGGCGTATGCATCATCAGTGAACTTTTCACAAACTAAACCTGTTCAAGCCTCGTGCAGCACCACGGGATTAAGTTTTCCGTGTTCTTTCTGCTTTCACGCGTCACAAGATGCTGAGGAGAAGGAGGAGGAGGAGGGTCAGTATAGGAGTACACTAAGATGAACTCAGGCTGCTCTGGGACTCCTCTTCTTGCCTGTCATCTCATCAGATCACTAGAATTGGTGTGGATGAAGTCGGAGCCGTCCCCAGGATGAATGGAGGCTGCAGCCCTCTGGTCCACAGCCACCCACCCAACTGTCTCCGTCCGACGGACGACGAGAGCCTGATGCAGATTAGCATCGACAAAAAAAAAACAACAACAACAACAACAAAGAAATTTTAAAAAAAAAAAAAGGGGGGTAGGAAAATACCTGTAATGATTAATGGGGGGGGGACTAAACATTAGTTCCGCTGCGGACCTGTGGTTGTGGTTTTAAGTTACCGACAACCTGCAGTCAGTGTTAGGGGGGGGGACAGCGCGAGTCCTGATCGAAGTACATACACGCTGCATCTTCGGAATAGTAGATTTTTAGAGGAACGGTATCCTACAGACTTAAAAAACCCTTCGACCTTGCGAGCCGACCTTGACATCGAAACCCGGACCGACTGACGAAGCATGTGACAGGACAGGTCCCGGCGGGGGGAGGGGGGGGTTGGGGTTTTCCGCGGACATTTCATCCGGACGGAGCTTCGCCGTGGAAATGTGGACGAAAGGTCAGAGGGGAGGGTCGCTGTTCGCCGTGAGGGTGCCTGCTATGCTACACAACGGACGCCGCGCACGACCGACCGACCGAGGGGGGGAGGGAGGGGGGAGGGAGCACCAACCAGTTCTTCGGGGGAGAGGAGGAGGGAGAGGGGGGACGACGACGGCGGCGACGGGGACGGGGATCGGGGACGGGGACGGGCGGAAAGCGTCGTGGATTCGATCCCGTGTGAAGAAATTACGGCCAGTCCCTCGCCGAAACAGAACCCCTCGCTCAACTCACCCTCGCCACTCCGTGCGTCCTGCTCAGAAATCGCTTCCGCTTCCTTCACCTGCTTACTGTCCATCTTCTCCCCCTCCTGCTGCGGTTCTCCTTCCACCGGTCCCGCTATCCCCGTCATCGCTCCACCCGGTCGCACGTGTGCGATCCACAGCCTACAGACGACCGAATGCCCTTAGCAAACTCTCGACACCTTTACTCCCTCCCCCACCTGGATAAACTTGTTCCTTTTTTTTTTTTTTTCTAATTTTTACTCCCGATTTTTATTCATCTCAGCTATAAAATTATTAATGAAAGATTTTTCTTTTGGCTAATGCGGTTTAGTGTGTGAGTGTGTGTCCGCGTAATGCTCAACACTGAATGATGTGTTTTGGGTTTGAGAGTATGAGACCTGACCTCAGTTGTCGCTCGCTCGAGATAACGAGATGATGATGGCCCTGACGTAACGGATTCCGCGCGGTCACCGCCACACGGCGGCTGCCTTGGGGTGCTGGAGTAGGTCAGACCTTAATCTCGCGCTCTCTCTCTCTCTCTCTCTGTGTTTTTTTAAGATTTCTGGGGCGATTTTTTTATCGAGTGGATGATGGAGTTATTTCCTGTACCGACGGGGCGAGGGGGGCGGCCGTGCGCCTGCGCCGTGAACCATCCAGGGGGACCCGACCCGCCCTCTAGGAACCACATCGAGTCCGCGCGGGGCCGGCCCCGCGGGAAGGAAGGAAGATCCCGATCTTTATCCGGGCCGTACAGAGAATTAACTAACTCTCGGTCTGTGAGGAGGGAGGGAGGGAGAGAGAGAGCGGGTTGCACCTCACTGTTACTGTCAGTAGTCCGGGTGGCCGACACACACAGGCGCAGATAACCCTCGCCTTATGAACAGCCACGACCGGGCCGGGCCGAACCTGGAACCAGTCGAGCTACCATTCATTCCACACGTCCTGATTTTCGCCTCTCTGCTGGAACTTCCCTCTCTCACCTACCGAGCTGCGGCCCGGAAAACTGCGAGAGAAAAGCCGGCATGCGGTTGAATCTTCTCATTATTTATTTCTTCACTTTTTGAAGTAGAAAATACCAGTTATCCCCCCTTTTCCCTCCACCCCCCCCCCTCTACCAACTTTTAAACATATCATTTACTAAATTCGAGCAGATCCGGCCAGATTATTTCTATTCAGAAAAAGAAGTGCATAGCCAGCTATTTTTCCGTTGACCTGCAATATCTTCCCCTGTTTATTAGGATCAGACCCGACGGGTTTTTTTTTTTATTTAGTTAAATAACCCACTTTCAGAACCCACCGTTCTTTCGAATTTTTTGCCCCAAGCGGTCACGGTTCAGACTAAACAGAGTAAATCGAAAACTCATCGTTGAAACAAACTAACTCCGTGAATAGTAGTCACCTGATATATGAGAAGTAACAGTTTCGTACAAACCATGTCACTCAGTCTCGTGGTTACCTCTCATTCCAAAAAGGGGGCTCCAGGTTTGGCTTCTCTCTCCCTCTCTCTCTCGACTGATTGGCAGGTGTACTCATTAAAAGTAGATTTTTAAAAAATTTCTTTCTTACAATCTCTGGCTATTCACCACTCAACCTGATACCTATTTTAAAGTGTTTGTGCATCATTTGTTTCCAGCTAGTTATGTTATATTATAATCTTGTATTCTGATCTCTCGTTTATATAGCACGACATTCCACCGTTCAGCGGTCTAATCCTTAAATATTTTTGTTTTTTTGTAAAAGCGTTCTGAGCATTTTCAAGTAACAGGGTACCTCGCGCCCTCGAGCAGACACTTGAATCTACACAACAAGCAGAATGGAATTCTAATTAGAGGAGGCACTTGCTTCCAAACTTAGGGGAATAAATTGAAAGTAACTACTTGATATCACTAATAAGCGTATAGCATCAGAAAGTTGTAAATCAATTTTGGTTAATCTACTTTAAAAGTCATTTTAGTGAACGAAAGCCCTTTTCTGAAATTTTACGCAGAAGGCGAGAATTTAAAAAAAAAGAAGAAATAAATAGGTGGCTGGCTGAAGTACATATTAAAAGTAGCGACTATTAGTTACAAAACCTTATTGAGAAAATTTTTATTTTTGAGAATTCTTCTCTAAATCTGACAATTGGGGCAGACAATTTTTTCCACATTGTGACCATTACCATTGTTTATAAATACGTAACTAACCTTAACATGACAATCAGTCCAGACAACAAACAAAAATAAAATGGACAGAACTGGTTTATGCCCATATTACGTAATAGATACATGTGAACATATACATGTTTACAAGTAAATAGGTGACGTTGTCTGTGACTTTCTCTTAGCTGCAGGTGATCCAAACGCTAAGTACTTTACATAAACGATCTTCTGTTTGCAAAGACAGCTAACAAACTCTCCGGCCCCGCTTCTCTTACCACTACCCTAATTATGGCTGCTGGGACAAGCTGTGCGTCCGAGTCCCTAGAAGAAATTTCTAGTTATAAGAAACTAATATTAAAAGTGACCCCAGTACACGTATAAAATGGTGCGAGATACGCAAGCTTGGCAGCATCTCAGGTTGTCCAAAGTGCAGGAACTCTGTAAAGTGGCGCGATGGGGTTAATCTGGAACTGCCGAAGTTGTGTTTTTCCGCCGTTATGCCTTCACCCTATAGTTGAAGTGGACTCTTCCCTTCTGCCTTTGCTTAAATTTGACGTATGTCCGCATCGCCATTCTCTGCTTTATTGATACCATACCATATGTTTACCACCACTCCCCCCTTTCGTACTTACTACCACCTTCATGTCTGTTTATGTAAGCGATAAGAAATTTGTATTGTCACCAACATTTGGTCGGTGCGCGTTCACGTGACTTGTTTACGCCTGGTGGCCGTTACAAGCCTCAACTGGTTTATACGGGGCACCTCCTCTGGACCGTCATCTAACATCGTCCATTTTAACCGGCAAGCCATTCATACGTGTTTCACCGTCCTACTAGAACTTTACTGCAGTATTCTTTAGGATGCACAAGTCGCGTACTATTAAGAACATAGATTTATTGTGGTAATAACATTGCCAACATAAGCAGAAAACAATTTATTAAGTTTATGGGGGGGCATGCTTATGGCATCTACGAGATGTAGAAGAGGGACACGATCATTTATGTCGAGTTTAAGTGACATCCACACATTTGGATCGAATTTAGCTAGGAGAGTCACTATCTGCAGACAGAAAGACAGCATGGGTTAGCGTGTCGGCCAGTTTACCACCAGGTAAACATTTTGGAGTCCATCAATTTCCATTTGTTTAATAGCTTAAGTGGGAGAACTTTGAGTAAGATCTTCCGGTATTAGTTTATGAGCGGGATCATTTATTATTTCTGTAAGGGTTTTAGCTGGTGTTTGCCATTTGGTGCTTTACGTTATAACCCAACATGGTGAGTGCGTGGGGCTTGTAAGTTATGGAAAAACTGGTGTGTTGTGAGTATCTTTTGTCAGGCCTTTTGGAGTCGTTTATTTTTAAGGGAGAGATTTTTGTTGTTCGAGTGAGGTAAGATGAGTTTGAATTGAAAATCTCAAGTTGTGGTTTCGAGGATGAACCCTCATTTCAACTTTGGTAAGTCTGAGAATTTATTTGAAATGCAGGGAATTCGCTTCTCTCTTCCATGGTGTCCTGAAATGGGGTATCCTTTCCATGTTACCTCATTTAAGTTGTGGACAGAAATTCGAAAACCAAAATTTCGAGATTGGTTTTATAATATCCATTAATTTAAATGAGGTTCCTAAAACGGTTAAGATTTGGTGGCTGTTTGTTCATTTCTCAGCAGCCGCACCATGGTCTATTATGGTACATAGAACCGCTTGTATTAGCTGATAGCACATCTTTAGTCCTCCCATGTCCCGGGGAAGGTGGATTAAAGTATATTGGTTCCGACCTTACCAAGCAAAGGCGATTATTTGCCTTTGATGGTCTGGCGGCGTCTCCACTATTTCACTCCTATGCTAAAGGGCTGGCGTAACTTATTTAGTAGAATTTTCTCGTCTACGCGGCTAAGACCGTGGATAATCCGGCCCTTTGGTTTTCGGCCATTCTAATGGGTGCACCACTTATCCTAACCTACATTAGTTTTCTTATGTAGAAATTAAAAGCATGTCTCAATGTCATTTCTCTCCCCCTCCCATTGCAGCCGTGGTAAGAGAGGTAGTGCGGCAGTGTCCGACACTTCCGGCTTCAGCAGGAAGATTCTTGCTAGAGCTCTTCATATTTTTATATAGACACGTGGGCGGAGTACTGGTGAAAAAGACCGTGGAGAGACCAGGCCGAGGAGATACATTAGCTGACTGAGTCTATTTCCTAGACCCCTCCTGCTCCATTCAATACCACGACTATCAGAGGCCTGCGCTCGAGGTCTCACTAGAACTCTCTGATTTTGTTCGGACTAATTTAGGCGCCAGACGTAGTTTCGTAGACTTCCGGTACAGAAAAAAAAAAAACTGATACATTAAGTATGGCGTTGGTCCTGATATATACCTCTGGAGGACTTAAAGTACGCAGATACTAAGCTAAATAACAAAGACAACACCCCTGTTTTAAAGGTTGAGGACGGTCTTCGTTAAAGTCTGCATTAAAAAAGGTCTAGTTTGCAACCAAGATTATCAAAAAACAAGGGTCCTAAGCTTGATCTCTACATCAGTGTACAGTTCCTGTTGGCGCTGAGCTTCTGCGCTAAGTTCATCTATTGTCGTCGTTTATAGCTGAGCTGTACACGGTCTCACCGCCAGTCCTAGCGTTCTTTAACCCACTTACCTTTCCCTATTACCTGCGCTCTGACCCTAACTCTAAATCTCCTTAATTTTTCAAAATCAGTTATTTTTTCTAACTTCTACATAATTTCAACGAGCGTCTATCCATTTGGGGGGATCTTCATGGTAGGTTTAGCAACTCTGCTTTAAAGTTGCGAACTACAATTTTTTTGCTATTCTTTCTGATTGAGTATTGAATCTGGAAATATTTTATGTTAATGTCTTTCGGTTTTTCTTGGTGACTAACCTAACCTGATGTTTAAGACCCACGGTTTCGTGAGATCAAGTAATGAGCTGAGTGTTTGCAGCTCCACCGTACTATACAAATGGCTCCTATGATCACTAATCGGACCCTACCTGTCCAAACTCTTATTAAGAGTACAGTGAGTCTCAAGCTAATAGGATGCCATTTTCAGGGGTATGGTTCTAGTTCATCTGCGATTGTTTAAGGATGACGAAGAACTCTGTAATGGCCCCTATGTACGTGGAGTGGTAGGTTGATCTAATGAGCACCTGTAATTTATCTGGTAATTTTAGATCAGATAAGAAAATTTTTTTCATCGTTATCATTGAGAAAGTAGATGATTTGGAAGAGGCATCTAGAATGATATCAATGTTCCTTCATTGCTTTGCATCTAGGCGTCTAAGCTAAAGTTTTTTGACGCACCACCGTCTGAGTAAAGAGACAATTCTTTTTTGGTTTTTATGTAGAGTTCCTGCGGGCAGAAGAAACACATGTTAGATTGTTCCAACCCTACAATGAAGGAATCAAGAATTAATTTACATTTAGTTCTCAGAACATCCAGGGAAACTGAAGTAGTTCTTTTATCCATAATCACTAATTTCAGGAATAAAGTCCGTGGACATTATTTAGAGTTGGCATCAGTTGGGAGGGATATCTAAGCTAGGTGACAACCTCAATCCGACATATGAGAGCTGTGACTGACTCTGGACTATTTTTGTTCCAGGAATGCTCCAGTTAGTGTCTCTCATGACTCCATTACTCGAGGTTGAGAGTCGGATGGGACATCCGCTTACAAGGCACGGAACTCTGCAACTACCTTATCCTTTGGCTTGTACCCACTTTTCTGGGGAGGAATGGGAAAATTTTTCAAGAAAGAGTTTGCTCCGGTTGCCAGCACATGTCCTAGACCCAGCACCTCTGGTTATCTACAATTGTCGTCACATCTCGGAATACGCTTGGTGAGATTCATTTTTCCGAATCTCCGCTGTGACTTGAAGCCAAATCTGAACTTTTTCATATTTTCGCAACAGAAGCAAGGCTACAAGTGTCGTGCTCGAAACTTAGTTTTCATGAAGAGGAACATTTGTTTTCAATCATTATGAGCGATATCTTTGCTATAACTACCCAGTATATCTCTCGAAGTACAGAAGCCTTAGATGAAATGATAGGATATAAGCGGTGTTTACGTTGTTGAGAGACAAATTGCTAGAATTCAACGAGAATTACTCGGAATTTACATTCATCTTGTGGCAGGCAGTCTGATTTTTGGTTAGTTAATGTTTGCTTGTTTGTTTTTCCTACTTACAAAAACTTTCATTAGGATAATTATTAAAATCTTTTTTAAAAAGAGATGGAAAAGAGATTTTATCTTCCCAAAGAGTAGCTCCTGGCGATTATTTTATCATACATTCGCATCACGAGAACAATAACTGGAGCAATGAGTAGATTCAGCCCCAACTCCTAGATATCGCGTTGGAAGATACTGATGATGTCAAAGTCCTTGAGTTGCAAAATCAACAATAAATAAAACTGGAACCGGAACCGTATTTGTCTGGTTGTATGAAAGCTAGCAAAAAAATTTTGTTTCATTTTAATTTGTATTTTTTGTTGTTCTATTCTTCTCCAGTCCCTTATTTTTACTGACTGAGGTACCCACCCGGCGCCAAGCAGGAAAAAATGGGTTTTTTTGAAAAAGGTTTTACATTTTACTTGTTTAACCACACAAACACTGAATTGATGCTAATGCTTCATTTCTTAACATTCTGTAAGTTATACAGTTGCATTTAGCCTTCTTTCATAAGAACCTTTTAATAGACGATGTTACTTTTTCCTTGGGGTGAAAAGCAAAACAGATTTTTGTTTTTGCCGATTCTTGGGCTTAAGATATCAAAACCGGCCGTTGGTGGCCTTCAAGGCTGACTGTCGAAAAACTGAAATCTGCTTTCTCTTCTGAGTTGAGTGAGCACCGTGAAGCTGTAGTTACTCTTAACCTTTGAAAGTTGGCCTTTGTTAGCCTTTGATGCCAGGCTCTGGTGCCCTTGGATCCTTCCTTTGATCTTGATGTACCTTCATTATCATTTGAGGCTGCTAGGTTTCCTATTTTGAATGAGTGCGGTGAATTAAGTGTGTCTTTTGAAAAGTGGTCTTTGGTAGCTCAAACCTCTCCCAGATTCTGAAGTACCCACACCAGAAATTGGGGGTCTCTTGCTACGGTTCTGCCGTGAGAGAGTAACAATAAAATGCGCAAACACTTGAAAATATCTATTAGATATCATCAGTTACCACCATTTTTGTGACACACCAGTTATACTTTAAAGTTCTTGCAGAAAATAGATTCTTTAAGTTAGTCAAAATGGATATTTCGTATTATTTATCGGTGGGAAGAATGAAACCACTTGGTTATTCAAAGGAAGATGGGTTAGATGTGGAGATGAAAAGAAGAGTGGAGAATAGAGAGAGTTGGAGTGGTAAGACAAGGGTCTACTCGTATGCTAACCACTAGATAAACAGTATGTATAAACAAAACATCTGAATAAAACGAGCTAAAAGATTTTAAAATTCAGTTCAGTTGGGCTACACGGATGAATTCTCACAGAAGTGAGTGGTTGTTATCATCTACAGAAAGATATTAACTTCAAACAGAATCTGTTGCGTGGAAGCTTTCGACAGGGTAAGAAGATAAAACTGGATCTTTCATGACTGGGTAAAAACTAAGTAATTCTGCTGTTGATATCAGCGGGGCTGCGGAGTTCATCTAGCAGGTAACTAGCGAGTAACGTATTGGTAAACATAAAATACATATATTAAGGCTGATTTTCACTGAATGATATGATACTCGATTTAGTTGTCGGTGTCTCTTTGTTTTGGGAGGATACCTTTGTCTGTAGTTGTGTTCACAAAGCGAGTTCATGTCAGATAAAGGTGGAAGATGGCTCTGATTCCGCGTGTTTTTATTCTCAGCCGTAATGGACGCATATACAATTGTGTAATTATTAACAGACCAGAAGAATTTGATTGTCACTCGCCTACTTGAAAACGCTCCAATGAAAATTTCTTTCTACTTTCATAAATTTGGTTGATCTAGACTGGTTGTCTCGTACCTTCAACAAAGTAGTTTTGTTCATCAATGCAAAAATATAATTTTCTTGTTAACATTTCTACTACAGAAAATTATCAAATACAATTGTCAACAACGCTTAAAATGAAGACATCATCTTGTATTTTTATTTTAAAACTCTACAAGTAAATATCTGTCGTATGTTTGCCTACAATTGCAGATAACGGGATTCAGAATAGTTTCTTATAGATTTTACAACGACACTGGGAATCAATAATGTTCCTTACTCTTAATCTCAGTAGTACGTATCAGAACTAGTGAGGGATTTGAGATATGTGGTGGCGTGTATCGGTTGAGGTACTTCAACTGACATAATCTTATAGTTGGCATTAAAGTTGTTGTCCCAGTATTGCTGTCCGAATACTTCGTAGCAGATAGCAAATTCTATTTTTCTACCTGGATCAAAATCAAAAGGGACGTTAAAGTGGAAATTAAACAAGTCGGTAGAAGGTGATGTGGCGGTCTTAAACCGGCAGACCACATCGTTAAAGGTTTTCCAAACATCACAAGTACATCGTAAGAACACCCTTTTTTCGTAGCTAATATTTTTCACTAAGACACTTCCTAAAACTTCAGAGTTAATGAAACTAATATCGTTTAAGGTCACATAGTTTTTTTCGAATTTGATTTTCATCAGCTTCATATCCTTTTTGGGGTGTTGAAAGCAGAGAACCATTGAAAATTGTTTCCTAATGATTGGTTCAGGCGTTGGTTTCATTATTTCCTGTGGCTCCTCAAATGAGGTAGTCGAAGAATGTTCTTTTGAGAAGCATTTCAAGGATACCAATGAAAGGCCAATATCATCTGCAAAAACAACTTTTTTCTTTAATTTGCGCCTATTAGAATTTCCGTCATTTTTCGATCTGTCCTTTTCATCCAGTTTGTACATAATACTCGATCTTTTTTTATTTCTATGCGGAAAATGTGATGCGGTTCCGTATTTATGGCAGTTAATGGTTCCGTCACACAACTGCACGAAGTTAATCGGAGGAAGGAAAACGAAATTTTCGTCAAGTTCTAAAGAAAACACCAAAAGATCAGGATCTTCAAAAAACGTGGAAGAGTAGAGAAATATACATATAAGTTGGCTTCCAGCCTCGCTCAAATCAGTGCACTTCGGTTTGGTGGCAACAATCATCTTTCCCCTGTCACCATTAGCTGGCCTCCACCAACCAGTTTTACAATTTCATAGTATTTACTTTTTTTTTTAGTGTGTGTTAGTCGGGCATCATGAAAACAGAGCCAGATTGTGATATAGCATTTGTGACGTCACGGGACAAACCACTCGAGGGTTGGGGGCCGAACAGAGGTCTTAGCGTGTCCTGTGCCAGACCGCCCATGCGGTGGTTCACCCAGTGATGTCAGAAGTAGACGTAAAGCCAGCATGGTTACATCAAAGGGAATGTCCGTCCTCCTAATGGTCCTGCCACACTCTTAGGAAAGGCGTTTAGCGATTTTATACAGCATCTCCAACCATTTATCAATCATCTGTTGCGACTTTTGCTTACAAACCTGCAACAACCGTTACTCGAGTACCGATATAATGAGGTATAGTGGTCCACACGTTTACTTGGTATCTTTCCGCTCTGTCATAGTTAACCCGCTACCAACAGGAGGCTGGATTGAGGGGGGAGGGGCCCTTGTTGTCGCCTCCAGTTCATGTTTTCGTTCCCACAGCGAACGAAGAACGTAATCTCTCAAACCTCGAAAAAAAACCCTAAGGTCTTTTTTTTTTCCTTCAGCAATCTGCAGTATTTCTGGAAATCCTTGCCAGCCGAACAATTCCCGCCACCTGGTGACCTTTCTCTATAGGAATTTTCTGAAACCTTTCTAACCCATCGACATATTTCTTCGAAGAACTTTTGCAAGCTTCAGAAACTTTCAAGGGACTGCGGTTTTATCCTCCCTCCCACCCAATCGATCTCCCCATTTGCTTGGGGCCCGAAACCGGGTCGAGGTTCTACGTCTGTGTGCGCCTTTTACTCGCCCTGACCAAACGACCCGCCCCCCCCCAACATCCTCCCACAGGCCTCCTATTTTGGCATTCAGCCATATTAAACACTCATTATTCATATCCATTGCATCTGAACTCCCAAAATGCATTGCGAACTCAAGTTCATGTTGTGACCTCGTCGGATCCAAAGGTCATGCACGGTTAATACACCACATCTACCACCAGCCACCCCCAACTATAAATAATAGTATATCTGTCACCAGGCTACTACACTTTAGTTTGTTTTTTTCCTTCTAGGAGAAATTGTATTTAAAAAGTTACTATAATTACAAATTTCATTGAAAGTTTTGTGAAATGTTTCTTCTATATAAAATGGAGGTAGCCAAGTGTAATCTGAATTAAGATAAACTTTTCTCTACTACCACTATACAATTTTATGTATTTTCACGTTAAAACATCGGTCATAAAGTTGCCTGATATAAATCACCGAGAATCATAATGCGGTTATAATTTCGCCAATAGTTTTCATCAGTTCACCTTTTATTTACAGATAATGCATTTAGACAACATGGAAGTTGTTATCAAAATGATAACCTTTTGTAAGATGCCATATTTGAAAGGTTTATAGTGGATTTGGTAGCTATGGCTGGAGTTACTAAAGCTAGTCTACAATAATGATAAGTTAAAATCAACAATGGAAGTGAGCAACATTAGTATTAGTTGTACATAGAATGTTAGAATAATCTAACTGATAATTTTAATGTTAAACAGAAAGTCATTTGAAACTATAAATTATTTAGAAATACATAATTCTCTCTCCTGTTTTCTGGTACACCCATCCAATGAATGATGCTAGGTAAATCTCATCTGATGGTGGTTACCTGATACATCCTGTTCTAAATGCCTTAGTCTTTTACTTGTAGCAACAAAGGCATCCTCAATGCACCATTTAACAAAGGTCAAATATATATGGGCATGAGGAATCCAGAAAGACTATCACAATACATATTTTTTTTTTAAAAATATGCATCAATAAAAATGTTTTTCACACCAGGGAAGAAGCTTATCTCAGCTGTTCCATTTCTATTTATTAGCTACAGTGAACTAATGTGTTGTTTACTAAGCTGCCCGTCTCTCAATGTGTGCATGGTTATGGGCACAGGGAAAGTGTGGGTCTGTCCAAATATGGACTAGCGCCCTGTGATATACACTATCAGATCAAACAATGGGTTGAACCAGATAGAATAGCACAAACTCTCAGCTCAAGCTCACTAGAAAATTGTGTATTAATGTTCACTTCTCCAAAGGTATCATGCAAAATAAAACAAAAATAACTAGTATGCAGAAATAATAATATAATGGATAAGGAGTAAGTATTCCCCCCCTTTTTTACAACAGTATTTGCCTCTACATAAAATAGTTCAATGTAATAAAAGTATTGATTGTTTCAGAGTTTGCTGTTCAAATGTTCATCTGTCCACATGTAAACTATTTAAAAGTTCAACCATAAACTTCATTTGTTATACATAAAATATCAGATGACATTTTACAGGTACAATTGATTACTCTGAAGGTGGTTGAATAATTATTTGACCTATTGTACTGACCATAATTAACTCTCTGAATACTAATTTGCACCCAACTACCCTTCAAATCTGTATTACTCAGCACAGGTTTACCCATAAGGGCTGTGTGTAACACAGCATCTTCCTCATTAATAAAACCCTTTGTTGTAACAACATATCCACATTGCTCCATCTCCACATGGTTTGCAATACGAGTGTATTGACTAAATATACAGTCAACAAAATTACTAACTAGTGCTTGGAGAATTAAAATATATATTTCAGAAAAAATTAAGATCAATATTAAGTCATTATAAAATGCATGTATTAATCAACATTTAATTGTTATTTATTTTAGGATGTATATTATACTTGCACAGTCTTTGTCTGTACATTCTGGTTATTTGTTTTATTTTGTATGCAACTTTTACAGAATGGTTACTGCTAATAAGGATGAACTTCTGCTGGGCTGAAGCTGCTTTTCTTTCTGGTTTAATCCATTGGTGAATATTGCATGTGACAATGAGATTGATACCACTTTATTGTCATAATTCCACTAACCAAATCAGGTCATATTCGACTATCTGATGTGAAGTGAAACCCAGGTAACATTGTGCCATGCTGAAAAAGGTCCTTCAGATTTTACGTTATTAGTAGTAAATGAATTGCTAATTAGACACAGAAAATAGCATTGAATTGATGCTGAAAATATGTTTGACATGATAACAGATCCATGTATTCTGAAGGGGAAAAGCAGATGAAACCAGTCAGTACAAAAACACCCCACAGACATTTGAAGATGCTTCCTCCTTATTAACTTCTCTACTAAAGACACTTATTTTGTCAAAGACAACAAGAGAGCAGAGATGTGGACAAATTTGTCTCTGGACTGATCCTCCAAGCACTAATTAAGACTTTGCTGACATAGTAAGTAAACATATTGATGATCAAGTTGCTGATAAATGATAGAATAGGATGTGAACAGGTATGTATAGGAGGACATTTAGAAAGAAAATGTTATCATCAGCAAGGAAACTATTGGGATAAAATTATTTTCCAGCAGGACAATGATCCCGAGCACACCTTAAACTATGTGAAAGTTTTTTCATACAAAAAAAATTTTTTTTAATAGAGAGGCTGCAATGGCCAGCTGTATCCAAATATCAACCAAGTTTAATGGTTTTTGAAAGATGTGAACCAATGAGTGAATCAGAGAAAGCCTACACCAATGAGTCAGTCAACCTATCACTGTCAAAGAATGGGGATCAATCTCTTAGGAATTTAGTTGCTAATGTCTAATTGATAATGTTTATTATTTTTATTTTACAATGATATATGATGTTCCACTAATATAAAAGAAATTCTACCTAGATATACGCATCATTTATTCACCCTCAAAAACACAACCATTAACACTTTGATCACATTACTGTTATGCAGGCCAAACTAGGCATTTGGAGTTTCTCTAGTCTTTCCTCACAGCTGATGGAATTACAGGTATTTGCAGTAAACCTTCCTTCACAATTTTCCAAAATATCTAGTACTTATACATATTAATTTTATATCGGAACTGCACACTCCAAAGCAAGTCTGAATAACAATTCAACAGTTGGGGGGACTAGTGTGTAATGTTGACTATTCATGGTATGATTTAGGATTCTTAAGATAAAAAAATTCATCTTAAAGCCAATATTAAGTATTATCAAAACAAGTACAGCATCTCAACCCTACCACCAGCATTATGTAGCAGTCTAGTATATGAGTACCATTTAGTATGTTCAAGACTAAAACACCTGCGCTTGGGAAATATTTAATTTCATTATTTGTTAGACCACTGCTTTAATCAGATCATATACTTGTGATTTCCATTACTAGTCAACCATATTTTAGCATCATTTGAAAAATTCATAATGTTATTAGTATTACCCTTTTCCAAAGTTACTGTTGAAAATCCTTCAGAATTCTGGGTTTGTCTGAATGTCAGCTTCTGACCAGCCTGCTGTTTACATCTCAGCATCACCGTGTAACCAACTGACTCGCAATTACTAAATCACACCTAGACTTTTATTTCTTTTAAATGTTCATTGGGGGCTTAACACCGGTTTGTTTTCAAGCTAATGACACATTTTTCCAACTACTGACTGGTTTCTCGAAATCCTATTTAAGGGTTAACGTAAAACATGAGAAGTCTAGCAGGTTGTGAAGAATGCCATCAGGGGCCTTCGGTGGTGTGTGTGTGTAATTAAATGGATTCCCAGGTCCGTCTCTCTGTAATAGTAATATTGTTTGTATTTGCAGTGAAGACCTCGGCTCCGGAACAACTCTCTCAAGTCAAGCAGCAGCGACACAGTTACCGAGGATGCCGGATTTATATAGGGTTATTAATAATAACTAACCAGGTGTTTTCTCGGTGGTTCGAAAGTAAAAGATAGAATAGTTCCCCGTAAGGGTGTGCGATCAGCAGGTGCGAGAAGCTGCAGCCACCTTAGGTACCGCGTGCAAACCCCATCCCCTCCCCCTATTGGTTGGTTCGTAAGCGGTCGGGCTCCGATTAACCCCCGACAAGGAGGGTATATGTCGCCTGGACGAGAGGGGTCGTACTTGCCAGCCAGGGAGGGTTAATTTTAAAAGAGTTGGGGGGGGAAAACAAAAAAACACCTGCGCCTTGTTATTGCGAGCTGAACGGGAAATTCTACATCGCACTGGACAACAACGAACCGGTACCCGGCCGCCAGCTAAGGTACAGGAGAAAATTGGGCTCTGGTTTCGCGAAATGACCGATGGCTGTTGTTTAGTGTCAGATGAACGAGATGCTGACACGAAATAAGAAGAGAGGAGGAGAGCACAGGTTTTCTTGGGGTGGGGGGTGTAAAGGGAGATAATTTCGTAACGGAAATCAGTAGGCGGGCGGCGATTCCATATCACCGGTACCCACCACGATAAGTAGCCGGCCGATATAAGTAATTCTCCCCCCCTCTCTCTCTTTTAAATCCTTAGAGCTCACCATGAAGGAAGCTCCCATGCTGCCGAAAGAAGCGACCAAGAGCCAGTTCCCCTCCGAGAGGGAAGAGTGTTTTCCGAGAGCCGAGCTGGTGATGATCGAGTGGCTGGGAAGCACGTCGAAGGGCCGGCTGCGGTACGACAAGGAGACGGATTTTCCGCGGCTCCAGGTAAATCAGACGTAGACAGACAGACGGACAGACAGACAGCCCTTTTGTTTTTAACTATGTAACCGACCACGAGGGAAACCCGAACCGACCGGGCCAGCGGTGAACGGGAGCACGTGGGAGTGGCGGTCAGTTGTTTATGGGCGCGCACAGACAGACAGACAGACTCCGGGGTGTCGGGGTCTCACCCACCTGACACAGCAGGGCGTCGCCCCGCCTGTCACTCCTTCCCCCTATCTGTAGCCGGGGACTGATCGGCTATTACTGTTGTTGTTTTGTTTACCCGCTCGTGGCTCCGAATTCTCTTCCGTCTTCCCCGCCACTAGGACATCATTTAAAGGTCCTCTCTCTCCGTGTGGTTTCTCGGGAGCGAAAGTCTTACTGCGGGGAGAGGAGAATGATGGGAACCTGGGGTGATGCTGTGCTTATTTAAATAAAAAGGGAATAAAACCCTTTGTGTGTGTGTGTGTGTTTTTTTAACAATTCCCCCCCCCCCTTTTTAAGGTTCAGGGAGTTTCCCGCTGATCGATACAGAAAACTACTTTGGAGATGATGATGTTCTTTTTGTTATCTATTCTCGTTGTACCTCCGGTTCTACTGTGTTGTTGTTGTTGTTTGTCTTTCTGTGTAATAATCTTCTCTTTAAACCTAAACCATGGGGAGTCTCTCACACAAACACCTGACCAGGATTCGAAATCAGGCCTCACTCAACCTTGGCAGTCCACTAGTCTCTGCATCACCCACCACCATCACCCACCACCATCACCACCCAAACAGATCAGTAGTGTTTTCTTTCTTTCTGAGCTGCTGTTAACAATTGTACAAATGCAGTGATCATTTTCACCTGAATGTGCATTTATTGTGACATAGACGACAATTTTTCTTTTTTGTTGTTGTTTGTTCAGAATTTGGATTTGTGTCCTATCTAATGGAAAATTTTTGAAACGCAACCAGATTCCTAGCTTAAGGTTCGTCTTTAAGTGAAATCAATCAACCGGGCTGATTGGTGAGGGCTTTGTGGGTATGATGCAGCCAGGATTGCATTAGAAACAACAACCATTATCGTGGTCACTTGTGGTTTTACATATGCTTTCGCACATTTTCTTTTTTTTCTTTTAGAGGGAGATTGAAAATTGCACTTCGCCACCAATTGGTTCTTTTGGAGAGGAACAAGATTACACAAATGATTCGGGGCCAGAGCTGCAAGAAGATGAGGAACACAAAAGGTACAACTGTAATGATTTCTGAAATCTAGATACCAAATAATCACACACTTTTTTTATGTTGGGTAGTGAGCTAATAACCCTTATTCTTTCCTTTGTTAGTTCATGGCTCTTTACCGAGACGTGCATATGAACCCTGCTATAGTTCAAACATATCAATCTATTTAAAGAGGAAATGGCTCAGTTGTATTAAGATGGTGCTGAAGATGAAGCAAAAAAAGATGGGATCAGGTAGAATGCATGAATATTTAGTCAATAAATATCCTTATCATGCAGATATTTTGGCTGAAGATGAGATACAGCTGGTTTTACTACCTTGGTACTGAAACAGCACAAAGGTGGGTTGTCATCATCTACCAGAGATATTCAAGTGCCTTGTCTTCAGCATCTCTGTGACATTTTTGTTGAGAACAGTGGTGAACACCAGCAAATGTTCTACAAATCATCATGACCTCAACCAAATGGCACATCTCAAACTGAAAATAGTGCTCTCCATTCTTCAGACAACCAAATCAAATCCAAGGTGTCCTCCATGAAAGCTAAAATGAGAGAGAAAAAGGGGAGGTAAGGATGTAGTGTGATTTTAATCCATTACCATACTGTTTCTACCAAAATCAACACTATGACATTCAAATGCTTGCAGTGTTGTAACTCCTTCAAAAAATGAAAAGCAGAAAAATAAAGATATCTGTGATCATCTTTTTGTCATAAAGTATCAATTTATACTGTTTTAGAGTCAGAGAAAACTTGTCTGGAGCCACAACCAAAAATTTTTCTCAACAAAAGTGGAACTATACTTAATGGGCTGCTTCGCAAACTGGGCGTTAATATATTCATGCTCTGATGCCTGCTCAGTAGTTGATACCTGACCCCTCTCTCTCTCTCTTTCAGTAAATGTTTTACATGCATATGCTGCTTGCTCACTTGAACTAAAACTGTTATTTTTTTTTTACTACTTTAGCTATAGTAAAGAAGCGGAGAGAAAAATAGTGAAGGAATTTCACGTCAGTGACAGGCTGTGTTCTCCAGCATCACCTTCAGGGTACATGCATGGAAAGTTGATGATCAAGAATTGTGAAGACTTCTGGTGTTCTAAGAAAGAAGTAAGCTAAGAAAGAGTTGTTGAAATCACCATCATAAGATTGCTTGTTAAAAAAAACATTTAAAACAATAGAATATATCCTTCCAACTACCCTCCATCTTTAACGGAAGACAGACAACAAAATTTGATGAGATTGAATAAATCCTTCAGATCCACAAGTAACGTGGAAGTCCAGATATGAAGATTCATTGGACCAGAATGTCACACTTAGTTTGCCATCTGCAGAAGCCACAGTTTGTGATCACTCTCACCGAGCAGAAATGAAGCTGTCTTATGTTGAGAACCAACAGAGTTACCACGGTGTCTTCTATCTTAATTTCAGTTTAGTAAATTTTTTTTTAATTGGTTTTTATTAAAAATGGCATTGTTTGAAAGTGAACAACAGTAACTTTGCAGGAATTTTGAAGATCCTCATCACCTTTTCTCTTAGATATTCTGGTAGTTTATCATCATCATATTGGTGACATTGTGAACTGCAGCTGAATCTCTGTTGATGAGTGTAAAAGTTTATGCTTTTTAAAACAAACAGCTTTATGCCAGCACTTTGTATTATTATGAACATTTGATCTGATTTTTAAAAAAAAATGTAAAAGCAGATTTCTTTTAGTGATGATCAGTCGGATGTTATTTACTGAAACTGTCCTCATGAAAAAAAAACTGAACAGACTCTCTAACTTTTCACGGAATTTGGATATAAAGGGAGCGAGTCCAATGTGGTGATATAATCCTACCTGTTTCATTATGGAGACTATTTTCATTGTCGTACTATCAAGTTGGTGCCAGTGTAAGTAAGGCTAGAATCTTACATGACCACCTGGTTTCTACTTTTGTTATGACGACTTGTAGGATTGGAGTCTTTAACAGTTGCTGGCATAAACTTAAAACTTTTCTTTATTTGTTTTTGATCTCTAGTGTTGCTCTGTTTCAACAAGATCGATGATATCCCACACACTTTTTATTTTTTTTTTTGACATTGTTACTCCTTTTGTCTTAAAATTATAAGGAATTTTTTGGAAAGCTTTCACCAGATAAAGCAGCTGATTTTAAACACTTGATAGCAGGTGGTTGACAATCTAAGGTTTGTACTGTTAAACAGTCTGCATTCTTTACACTGTCCCAGTTGGCGCTACTGTAACCAAGTCAGTACCTTGTCCTTTTAACTATCTATTGAACTTCACACACTGCTGTTAACATCCTTTCTTTTTCTAATTCATCATGCATCTCTATTTCTTGTTTGGATTGGACAGTTACTGTAGATGTTTGTACTTGAGTGTGTTTACGTCTATGAAATCAGATGGTCAGGTGGGCAATATTCATTATGTCTGCATTGGTAAAACTTGGTTTATGACTTGTGATTAAGAGATATATTTGGCCTTGTCTGGAGTCTGTCTAATGGTCTGTAGTAAACCTACAGCTGAAAATGGCATAATTCTCTCAAACTGAATTTGAGATGCTACACCTGTGTGTAAAATCTGGAAGTCCAACACTAATTTCTGGTCAACTTAGTACAACCATCTATTAGAATCATCAATTCCAGAGCTGATGCAGTAGAGGGAAAGTAGAACATTATTTACCAAAGAAGTAATTTTTAAATTTGAAAAATAAACGCCTGTGATTATAGTTCAGGGCTAAAGACAGCTGTTACTGACATCTTTAATATATATTTTAGCTCTCTTTTTTTATTGCTTTAATTTGTTATGATTTAATTTCTTTCCCTTTTGTCATTGTTTAAACATGTAATGGATGGTTGTGGACCCATGTTCAGTTCCTGTTAGGATCCATCTCATTTTGGTGACCTTCTGCGGCATGGTTTCTTCTTTTGTACAAGTCTGTCTCTGTGAGTTTCCCACAGTTGAACAGAGGAGTTCTGGTAGGATTTTCTAGATGTTTGTGGTGTGGAGGTTCTTAGGATAAATGCTGACTGGCTTGTACCTTGAACACTACCTGAAAGCTTCTAACTATACCCTGGTAATTTGCTTGGTCTCCAAACCTGATGCCCCACATCTTTCTCTTCCTGTCTCCTTTGAAGTGTCCTCAAGATCTTGATGTTAGAACAGGGGTTTGCAAAGAAAATAAACCTGCTTACGATTGATGGCAGCAAGAGTTTGGCTGGCTCACTGTTGTAGCAGGACCAACTGTTTCCAAACTTTATCAGCTCTCTGTAAAATTGTCGTGCCTCTTGAATTTTGTCCATTGTGATGAATTTGATTTCTCGGAAGCAGTTTCATCTTAATAACACCAGTGATATTTTGAAGAATTAGATTTTTTTGTACTACTGTTAATGTACCTTTTGGAAGACAGATCCTAATAGAAACACACCTGTTTTGCAGCTTCTTGCTGTGAAAAAATCCCTGATGGCTAGAAAAGAGATTAAATGCTTTTCTGTTTTTTTTTCCTTTATTTCTCTCATCTCTTAATGTTTGTCTGCAGGATGCTATGATGAAAAAATTGAAAGATTTTGAGGAAAACAACATACTACTTCTGAAAGAAGAAAATCAGCAGCTGTCATCTTTCAGAGATAAAGAGGAAGTCAGGGCTCAGCAGCGTTATGATGCAGAACTCACCCTCTTCAATCAAGGGTAGGGGTCTCACTTCTCTGTGAGCCTACAACTTTTTTTCTTTATCTACTTTTCTGATTAAAATTCCGTTTTTAACTCTCCTTTTTTGTCCCCCCCCTTTCCTCCCCAGGTCTTTGGATGATATTCTGTGTAAAGCGGTAATTTAACTAAAAATATGTGTAAAATGTGATAGAGTTCAAAGCTGGCAAATAGAAAAGTTAGGAAAAGTATGGTTAAAGATAAAGGGCCAGTAGGTATGGTTTGGGTGCGTGCTTAAGGACCCGAATGCCACACCATCTATTCTGTCTTTTATATCAGGCCACAGTAAATTCTTCTAAAACTGATGAAAATGTGCGTTTGCTTTAGCCACCTCTGTTAGGCCGAAGTGAAGAGTTAAGCTGACTTAATGAGAAGTTCTTTTTGAGGCTTGAAAGGGTTAATGGGAAGTATAATATGATAGGCTGCTTCTTGAGTGTTTGTTATTTTCCTGGCTACATGTTTCTCTTTATTTCTGGAATGTTATACAGCAGAATGTTACTTAACAGCTGTTTATTTCTGAGAAAATTAGATATTGTGACTGTTGCCCTCTGGTCCCGTTATGATGTTCAGATTTCTAATTAGTGACCCAAAAGGAGCAGTTAGGGTTAGGGTTTGATTCCCCTGGAATAGTGCACCCGTCAGATCCCACATAGCCCTAATGATGATACCAATAAATAAAGAGGCTGCTATACACTTTTAAGGAGGGATCGTTATGGAAGAAACCACAAGTAGGCATTGGTGACCCTTTCCTCCTGTCGATTATCTCATGGTTTTTCTTTGTTTTGTTTCCCCAGAGCTGCTGAGGTTGATAAAACAAACAAACTTTTGTGTGAGGAGCACAAGAGGCATAAAGAGGTAATTTTTGATAAGCAATACTGTTGTTTTTTTTTTTTGATAACTAATTGCGTGATGATATTTACATTTGACATACATCAACCTGTACTATTTATTTCAAGAAATAATTGCTTAATTATTACTTTTTATTTTCTGTATTCCACACAAAGTTAAACTTAGCTGTAGTTAATACAATTTTTTTTAAAAAAAATAGTTTTCAAGAGAAAGCCAGGTGTCGGTATGGTGAAAAGTCCATTATTTATGGTAATTTTTGTGAATACTTTTTAATTGCAGATGATGGAGCAGAAGTTGGAACAGATGAAGGTTGCTAGACAAGCAGAGTATGTCTGTTTTTAGTTTGTGATACTTGTAGATGAAGGTGTGCTCATTGCACTACCCCCTTTTTGAAAAGTTGTTTAGCATGCCAGGTGTCCTATTTATTTTACCTGCTGCATTAGCTTCACAACTTCAGTTTCTCTGAATTATTATGCCTAGATGAACACATTTACCTGTGATGTCATTGAACTTCATCTGCCATTTAGAAGCCCAAACTTACACTCATGAAGCTTGTTTATTATTAAAAAGAAGGGACAGAAGACTTGAAACAGTGGCAATCTCTGGCCCGATGATTAAGATCATTGGGAATTGAACACACTTTGAAAATAAATTGCACTTGACCATTTAGTTTCATAGGTCCATCCTGTCACACTGTCAGTACCTTTTATACATCATTACCAATTTGTCATTTTCCAAGCCTTTCTCTCATAAAAGAACATGTGAATTAAAAAATTTTTTTGCAGGTTTGAATTTTGAAATCATTTTCTGTGTAAATCTTGAGTAGTATTGGCGAGACCTAATTTGAAAAGTTGTCTTTGACGTCATTGTGTGTGAAAATGTCTGGCTTATTCAAACATTGTGGAAAGTTTGTTTCGTGTTAAGCTTTCTATTCCAATACGCTTTTATCCTTTCAGTGAACAGAAGAAACAAAAGAATCAAATGAAGCTGATGTATGGGGAGATTGTTAAACTGATGCAGTCATTCCGCTTTGTCATCAGTGGTTGCCAGTACAAGC
This sequence comes from Nautilus pompilius, assembly GCA_018389105.1. Taxonomy (NCBI): domain Eukaryota; kingdom Metazoa; phylum Mollusca; class Cephalopoda; order Nautilida; family Nautilidae; genus Nautilus; species Nautilus pompilius. The sequence goes on from JACATO010001900.1 coordinate 984,518, forward strand.
AGTATTTGAGAGAGAAAGTACAGACCTTTGATATTGTCAAACAGATAAACATTGAAGCGGAAGTCTTATTGAAACACGCTGACAAGAGCGACATCACCACTGACATGAGGAATAAAATGCAAGTCCTGCTAGAACAACTTAAGAAAGTGTATGACATTATGAAATCAGATGTTGGTAAGTTTACTGGAAATAAACACCCTACCTATAAATTCCTTCATTTGGTCTTGATATCCTAAATATTCCTATAAATTTAAACTTTAGACAGTTGTATAGTGACTACCACAGGCGGACACCGACAGTTCTCAATACAGATTTCACGTACAATGCTCTCTTGGGGGGGTTAGGTCTTTCAAGAAGTTCTATCGCAACACCTCTTTCCATCCATCTGATGATGGAAAATTCAAAATCTACATTTTCCAATAGCCACTTCTAAACCAACATTTCATCAACCATTGCAAATTTTTTTCTGGTTTTGTTTACACAATATATAATTAGTGTAATGTAAAGGTTTGATTTTGCCATTTGAGATTGTTTAAAATTCTTATGCTAGTGATGTTGGTTACTCACCGTAGATGCTTACTCGACAAAATTACTTATCTAATGTGATTGACTATTATGAGGACAAAAAGTATATAAATAGTGGAAAATAATTGCTGCGAAAGCGGTGGAAGCTATTTAAGGTACATGTATTTACTTGAGATTTAACAGAAAGGATTTTCATAAAATTCTATAACTTAAAAGTTTTTAAAATTTTAATATGGTTTTTCATCTGAAATCCAACATTAGTGGGGAGAGTTGAAATCGATTAACTTTTAAAAAGTAATGCATTCTAATTTGATTGTCCCACAGCTGATTATGATACACATTTGTTGTTATTCATTGTAATCTGATGTTTTAAAGCCTTTATGGTAACTGCTAGTTTTTTGGGCAGCTACTAGACTATCGTGGCTGAGTTCATTTTCTGGTTGTCGCTGGCTCAGTTAACCAGCCAGCTGTGGAGTTTTTTGGGCACCCACTGGGTCTCTTTAAAGCGGAAGAAGGGTTGTCTTCTGTGTAGAGGTTATTACTTCCATTGTTGAGACTTGTGCATGATGCACTGACCGCTTAGTTTTGACCTTTTGGTACTTTAAATTGTTTTACTGTAGATAAGAGATTTTTTTCACACCCCCCCCTCTTGTAGTCTTGAGCAATTTGCCTATAAATGAGAGGCAATCCACACAGCTCTGCAACCCAACTCACCGAGTCTGGTTAGGCCAGTTTCTACTGATCCCAACACTAACTGAAAGAGGGCCTAACTACTTCAGAAAGTGATGTCAGAATCGGGCAGGTGGTACAGTGGGCAGGAGTCATGGTCAGAATCTACTGCATGCAATTGCTGTCAGCTAACAGGCTGGCTTGCAGGTTCAAGAACAGATCGGCTCGTTCAATCACTGCCCAAAACAGCCTGGACTAAACTCTGAAGATAGCAAAAGGAAAGATGCAGGTCCTAGTTTTGTTGATAGGAATAAGGTGGTGGGAAAAGGCCTGGACCAGATTTTGCTGTCCGTTAACAATGCATCGCTAATCACTTAATTTAAATATGTATAGACATTCTGTTGGTGGTGCTTTTCTTGTTGTAAATCTAACATCCATCCTGTATCTCTCTTTGGTCTCATATCACAGTCTGTCAACAGTTTTGGGTGTGCTTATGTATCACTGATGCTTTGATCAAAGTTAAATTTTTAGTATTTCATTCTTGAAGTCAAAAGCAATAAACAATAAATTGGATGTTTAAATTACTCAAATAATGATTTTACTACGTTTCATTTGTTGATCTCTTGCTGATGATGACTATTTCATCATTTTCAGATTATGCTACAAAACAAGGAAAGATGGAAGAAGCTAAGCAAAGTACAGGAGCAGCTGCAACCACCACTATTCATCACCCAGTGCCAACTTTACCAGGCAGTCTACCCCCAGAATCCACTTCATCTAAGGTTTCATCAGTGAGTTGCTATTGTTTGAAGGATGCAGTATTGACTGATATAATGGAGTTCCACTAGATAATTTCAGAAGTTGATAGAAATTGAGAGTTAGGTTTTTTTTGTGGGTTTTTTTTTTTTAATGACTAAATGATCTATAATGGGTGAGAATCTGTAGGGGTCAGTTAGTGTAAGATTGTTTAGTTTGTTGGTGTGAACCTCAGTAGTTAATGGGATTTTTATGAGGTCATACTGTAATATACTGACCAAGTAATTTAGTGTTATTGATAACGTTTACATTTCTATTTAAAAGAAAGAGGTTGTGGATATGAATACTAAAGCATCCCTAAACAAACAAAGATAAGGAGGACTCGATACTGGTTTTTGTGGGGAAGCTATTTGAAGTCTGAACAGCAAAGTTGCTGTAGACAAAAGTAACAGCAAACAAACAAAAGGAAGAGTAAATTATCTCTAATTTATTTACCCTATTTTTCATGTGGCAGATTACTTTCCTTGTTTTGATGTTGTAAGATATTTCCTTGATTTTAATAAAATGAAGAAAAATGTATGTTGTAGATCAATTTATCGGTTTACCTTTGTATCCATTTAATTTACCTGAAGATGGTTTTATATTTATGCATAGCAGTTAATATACTGGTGGAATACAAAACCTTTTTAAAAAAGGGGGGGCAACACTGTGATCAACAACCTGTCTAGAGAATTGGAGAGGTCAGTATGTTGTTGGTTGTGTGAACCCTGCATTAAAAGGTCTAGAATTTCCTTATCCATTCATTCCCCAGAATAAAATTTGGAAAACTGGCATACCTGCAGCCTCACTTCCATCCCAGGTAATTATGCAGAAGGTCTTCCATCTACAATTTTCTGTAGGTTAATTACTTTCACCTGCTGGTGATCACGTGATGGTGTTTCTTTCTATCCTAGCGGAGCTGTCAGAACAAACGCGTCGTCGTCGTATTTATCCTTGCTTTCACTCTACCTTTCATAGCTGGGACCTGCGGTGGGGAAGATGGGTGTATGACATCAGAAACTATAGACTGAATGAAAGTGCTTGGTGCACTCTGACTGATGTAACCAACCCATCAAAAGTACTTACTAGAATTCCTTGCGTTTAAATGTGAGAGGAACGAACAGTATCAACGCAATAGAGGAGCAGTTCTAGAAAATGAGATTTTATAATGTAGCGTTAATGCATCTTCAGTCAGAAGTGGCTGAGCCAATCTGAGTTTCACTGAGTCACAGAATTTAAAGGGGCCATAAAAGTCTGCTAATTTCTTTATGTACTTGAAGAAACTGGGCTTTAGTGCAAGATATGACGTATAAGTAAATTGGGATAATTTTTTGGCATTAAATTATCTGGTGTTTTAATTACACTGCACCTCAATTATGTTTATGATCCAGTATGGATCTAAAAGTTAGGTTAGATATTTTTTTGGATGGTATGCCTCTTAATTTTGTGCTCCTTGAAAACTTGAATTTTGGTTGACCAACTTTGTATGAACTCTGTAATTGTATGCATGCTTTTTTCTTATACAGACAACATCCTTGACTACGCCAGGCGTGACCAAAAAAGCTGCTCAGCAAAATAATGAAAATGGCAAAGGTACCTACATGTGTTTTTTTTTGTCTCTTTCCCTGTCTCTCATCTATTTATAAGCAGTTTATATGTTAATAAGTGATCGGCTGAAATTTTTTAATAATTTGAGATTGAAAACAAAACAATTACTTTTGTACATACATATATCTATTGTCATTGGAACATTTATAAAACATGGAATGAATTGTGGATATCTGTTAAATTTTCTTCAATTTATCTTTTATGCAGAATAATGGTTGCTAAGGTAATGACTGGTAACATTGTAGTAATTAATGCCTGTTGCATTTCTTTCATCTCTGGAAGATCCGATGGCAGAATTTGTTGATCCAGAAGCTCTTAAAGAATATTTGAGGTTACAGGCAAAGTTGAGAGAAGTGGAGCAGATCTTGCAGAAGTTTATATCTGACAGCTCTACAAAGGTAGGCAGGCGCTAGCCAATAGAGAATGTTATCTCTTAGATGCTTGAGTGTGGGCTTGGATTGAGCTAGAATGATTGTGGAATTTGCATTACATCTCTGGGCTGATGATACTTTAAGCTATGTCCAGGACAAAAGTGCCTTACAAATGACCAAACAATCTTTGACAGCATCAGAAAGATTCTGCAGGAAATCCCTCTTGCTCGCACTCTTGATGAGGAATGAGACAAGAGTGTTCAGAGAAAACCTCAGTTTAAAATCAATCTAGCCTGTCACAATTCTCCATTGTCAAGCAACAGTACATCCCTGGGTCTAAAATGTAAGTAACAATGGAGAAAAAAACAAGCAAAGAAACCATTGAATCATTTTCAAAATTAACTCTTACAGTTAGGTTAGATATATAAGTCGCTGATATTTAACTGCAGCTTTTTTGAATTAGATAACTGTTATGGTTGAGAGATTTGTACTCATTTCTTGCTTTATACTGGTGCTTCTAAGATACAATAATATATGCAGTTGATGGAACAGTTACAATAAGTGCATTTTATTTAGTGTTACTGGTGAATACTGGATATTGAGGATTTTGTTGCATGTTAGAAAAGAATTTTTTCCTATCTGTACCTGAATTGAGTATGAAAAGTAATTAGGGTTAGATCTACACTGTCTCTTATTGCTTCATTTGACAGTCAAAATTAAAATCACCACCACTGCTGTTTTAGCTGATTTCTAAATCTTGCAAATAATAAATAGTATTTTTGGTGAATTCAAGTAAATATTTACAAATGGCAGTTTTCATTTCAGAAAAATTAAATGTGTGAAATTTCCGAGTTGCGTCCCTTAGTTGTGGTAACTGAAGTAGGCTTTGGCAAAAAAAAAACAATTGTTTGTCCAAGCATGTTTATGTTCTCTCATCTTAACTTTGCACATGATCTCTTATCGTCTATAAGCTGGCCACATATTGGTGCGAGGTGGTTCAGGAATGACGCAGGTGGTGGTTGTTTCCCAGTACAGTGTTCATCAATGCGCCATTTCTAGGATGCTAGCAAGGTACCACCACCAAAACAACCAGTTCATGGAGACGTTCGTTCAGACTGCCCAAGGATTGCAACCCCAAACTCCCACATCATCCTTGCCAAAAGAAACCTTTTCTCAACAGCACAATCTCTCCAAAATGACCTTCAAAGAGCAGCCAACCATAGAATTCTTGTGGACAGTTTTGTGACAGACTTTATGCCAGCGGTACATGGTTCAGAATGCCCCTGCTCAGCACCATCAACAGTTATGCTTGCAATGAATGATGCGGTATCACAACTGGAGGTTGAACTGTTGGCACCATGTTCTTTCCATCAACAGATCTACAATTTACACAAGCACTACAGGCTTTTGAGAAGTGTATGATAAAATTTAACGTTTAAGTACTAATCAAGGTTAATCATTTGAGTCAGTTACAAATGTTTATAGAAGAAAAACAGTAATTGAAACTTTTACATTTGGCTTGTGTGTTCATCGGAAGAATTTACTACTATACTAAACATTTGGACTTAATTATAGGGGTTTTAAGAAAAAGGAAATAATAAGAATAATAGTTTAGAATTTAAATTGTATTTCTTTAGTATACAACAGTTTTAAACAATATCTGAACCAGATTTGACTTCTTTTTTTTTCTTCTTTTTTTGATGCCCCCCCCCCTAGATCTACAGGTTTGAAATACAGAAAGCTGTGAATATTCCCATTAATGCCATTTCTCCCATCTCTGGTCAGCATCTTCAAGATAAACTAATGAGGCTGATTCAGATAGTGCAAGGTAATCAAGTGGAAGTTTCTGGTAAAAAAATCTCCACAAAAGAACATCCTCAAGGTACTTTGTTTGCCAAGAATCTGATTGCAAAGATGATTGTGGTAAGCATTCTGTGTTATTTTATTTTTTTGGAAATTGAATCGATTGAAATTATACTGTGTAGTTTTTTTTTTTTTTTTTTGTTTTCGTTTGTTCTCTCACCTAATCCAACCAGCCCCTCTGTCTTCTGCTTTACCAGCTTAGGTGTACTTTAAAAAAAAACAACAACAACAACAACTACACATTTACACGAGTAAAACTTGTTTGATCGTTTCTCCTGATGCCGGAATGCAGTTTTGGGCTGTGCTTTCTCATTTTGATTTCTACCTGGCCTCAGCTTTTCTCCAGACTGAGACCATCCTTAAGGATCTTTTCTCTTATCACCATAATCTTTAAGTAAGAACATTAAGATTTCTACAGTATTGAATGTCTTTTCTACTTTATCTCTCAAAAACCATTTGTTGTAGTAAATTTAAGATTTTTATTGAGTCCGATAAATAATAATTAACTGAAAAATAAACCCTTTTAGGGATACACTCCTGTATTTACTGGGTGTGAATATTAATCCTGATTGAATAATCCCATAAATCACATTTCCAAGGTTTCTCAGGCTGTAAAGCCATGTGTATAGAGGTTCAGGTCTTCCTACGTATTCGTAAAACCTTGGAATCTATAAGATTACTGTGTCGAGGTCAGTATCCATATAGATGTACTCCTCAAGATCAAATGGAGCACTGGAGCTTGTTAATAACCAAATTTAATTGAAAGAAAAACAACAAATAAACCCACTGGAAACATATGACCAGCTTCAGCATTTGTATAAATTTCATTCTCAAATGAAGTTTTAAATTAGCACTCTACCAAAGCTGTTTGAAGACTGAATGAATGTTCGTGGTAGATGCAGTGTTTCCATCAATCAGCTTTCCTCATTCACTGTGCCTTCTCTCTCCTTTAGTTATTTCCCTTGAAGAGAGTCTAGAACACCAGATATAGTATTGATATGAGATTGTTTATAATAACTGAAGTGATATACGGTAAAAGTAAATAGACTTCAGCCACCTTTTTATTAGTTTTCTTTTTGCTTAGATAAAAAAATAATGAAATTTTAAAATATGGGGCTGTAGGTGAATGAAACAATATTCTTCTCATTGCCTGCCAATTCTCTGTTCATCTACATTTTATGGTACAGTTTAATTGAATGTAATAGTTGATAAAGGCCCTGCTATGCTGTATTATAGCACTGTTATTATTAAAAAAAACTTTGCTCATCTAAATGAAACAAAATGTTTAAAATAAATGAAAAATTATACTATTTTATTATTGAGAAATATGATAAGACCTTTTTTTTTTTTTTCAGAAAAAGGGAGCTGAGCAAGTGTCTTCCAACCACGAATCAGCCTTTGCAATTGCTGCAGTTGCAGCTGGTTTGTGTGCAAAACATTCTGACATTAAGGAACTCCTGCTGGCTCACTTTCACCTCGTGTGCCCCTACATTGTTCCCTATTACATACCCAAGAAGGAAGGCCAATGTTCTGAAGAGCACCTCAGGTTGGTATATTTCACTCTGGTGTTCACAAACGCCGACACTAGTACTTCTTATTTGTCATCAGCTTCACCAGGACTTGTTTCTAGAATCCCAGCAATTGCACCACCATCACCTCCTCGGGTGCGTTTTGAAGCTTTAGTGAAAACCGGGATCTTAGTTATTCCTAAACACTTTCCCTTTCGTGTCCCTCGGACTTGAGGTTGAGGTGCTGGGTGTCTTTGTTTTCAGAGTAAAGAATTCAGCTAATATGGACACCTGCACCAGACCAAACAGCCTGGTCCTGCTGCCTGAAGAAGCAGGGCCATTTTGAAAATGCTTTTGTTTACCCTGATATTTTATTTACACTCGAGTGGTTTGAGAACACAAACCTTTATTTTGAAAATCTTAAACAGTAAAAAAAAAAAAAAAAAGGGAAGTTAAATGGTAACAAAGACAAACAAACTTTGCTGTAGAATTGCATCCACTTTGAGAATGGAGTCTGGTAAGTGTAAGTTTATTTCGTGTTGGTTGGAGCTGTAGTTGAACTTAGGAGGAATCAAAAGTTGGACAAATTCTTGGTAGCTAATAGATCTGGAAACTTTGGCTATAATGTGATGATATAAGGTAACTGGGGGAAGGGAGGTGACCAGAAAGTGTTCAGGGTGATAGTGCCATGTGTGCAGCAAATTACTTTAAATAGTCTCGTATTTTTCAGGGCTCCGATTTATGCTCTAGGCCGACTTATCTACAGACAGAATCTTTGGATTTGCTTCAATGAAAAATTTTCTAAATGACCGGAGTGTCTCGTTTTCTGAGACAAATGGTAAAATTGTTCACTTTGAAACAAACTACTGAAATAATTGCGCAGAAAGTTTGCTGACTGGGTGAGCAGTCGTTCACTGTTAACGCGCTCAGTGAAGCATGAAATTATCCAATCCTAGTTATGTGTACGAACACCTAACAAATTCTGTCTCATCTCAGAATGTCTCCCTTAAAGTCATGCAGAAAGTTGTTAAGTTTGCTGGAGAAAATGGTGATAACATGGCTGCCTACAGGAAAAAAAAAATTGTCAGGGGGAAAAAATGTGTTAGGGACCAGTGCTGTGCAATACGTTATGGAGAAAGCCCAGAAGACAGATCACAGGTGGACTAACATTGAGGATAAGTTGTAGGAATATGCTATACCATGTGTCATGGACCTGGTGCTGTACACCTGAGACCACCAACAATAAACAGGTGCAAGTTGGTCAGCGCTAACAGGTCTTTGAGATCAAAGTTTAAACTTAATAATGTGTGCCCCCAGGTGTAATTTATTGTGGTAGTGCCTGAAGTAAGATGGCCCTGCCTTGGCTGGTGGCCACACCTCCAGCTTTTGGTTGGGGGGGGGGGCTTGCTCAGGAAAACACTAAAAACTGATGTTTGTGCTATTGGTTTAGTCATGAATTCTGGGTGTGTTAACTGATTGTTTTCTTTATTTTAGGTTGCTGGGTTACCAGTATGAAGAAGATGGAGTGATAGAAAAACAGCACAAATTCTTGAAAAGAATGACAGGCATTATGAGATTATATTCAGCCATTATGATTTCACCATTGCCTCCCTTGTTGAATGCAGTTGCTCCACACGGGATAGAGCATGGTTGGCTGTGGCTCGCCAGGATCATGAACCTTCCACCACATCCTGACATAACAGCTACGCTGACCTTCGACCTTCTCGAGGTAACAGGAAATGCTCTATTTAACTACTATGGACGACAGTTCAAAAAACTGCTTTCGATATTGGTGACAGAATTTATGCCCAAATTGAGATCTGTAAGCCCCTCAGTGGGGTCAATTTCTAGACTGGATGCTCTACTTGAAACTGTTAATAAATACCGAGGAGAAATCCAGCGGCCAAAAGGACATTTATCAGCCTCATTTTGGAATACCTAATTTAAAAAGGGGACTTCTCATTAAAAGCAGTCTGTTATTCAACTAAAAACAGCACGATGGGTTAAGATTGCTGCCTCAATCATGCATGTACAATCTTTTGTTTCTAGACTGAAAATTGGTTTATTGTTTATGATTGCACAATAAATAAAATTGTGTAAATCATTTAGTTTAATTTGAGTTTATTTCGATTTTGAATAATTGTTAGCCAGCATTTTTCTCTCTATAGTTTTGCATTTTTTCGGTGCCATAGATGGTAGTGTGCAAGACAGAAACCCAAGGAGGTCTATTTCCTTGGCTGGTGTCCATTTTTATAGAATCAGGTGGTACTACTTGGAAGTAAAAAGTCCGTACTAGAACCTTTCATTATTAGATGTGGGAGAATTATGTTGAGAGAGTAATAAAGTTATACAAGCTTTAAAATCACAAGTCTTGAATGTTTTTGTGCTGCCACTAGGCTCAAGATTTGTCCATATTGGAGATGTACTTGAGATGTTGGCATGCCATAGTTTAGATCTCTCCCTGTTAGACTACCACTTGCTTGGACTGTGAGGTCAACTTCTAGTATGTGAAGAGAGCAGAAATAATGCTGGCTGAGGAGCAACCACTTTTTTCTTTTTGTTCCAGACTTTCAAACATTTGTGGCATGATTGATTGTCGTAAAGTGACACTGTTTATAAATCTTGAGATACAACCTTTACTTATACTGGAATCAGTTGATGGTTGATTTCAGGTATTTGAAAGATTTCGCCAAATTACTTTATTCAGGAAAAAGAATTCTTTTTATCTGCATGCCACTTCTTTTTTTTCCTTTGATGGTGAATAATCAAGTTATGCCAAGTGTCCTAATTGACAGTTTTGGAAGCTGCCAGTCACTTTTGAGAAATAAATTGCTGAATATGAGTTATGGCCCTTTAGGTGCCATCTTAGTTTGTAATAACATCTGGTTTTGGGAGTTTATCAAGTAAAGAAAATATTTTTAAATATTGCATACTTTTTACATTTGCTTTTTATTGAATATGCACATAAATTCCGAGCAGATACTTTCCAAATGATTTTATTTTTCAAATAACTAGATTCTAATTTGGATAGGGTATTGCGCAATTAGATTTTGGACAAAGAATTTAGAATCATGGTGCGGCATGGACCAAACTGCTAATTTAAACTTACATTTTAATTTATTCATCTGGGTTTTTGGGTTTTTTGGTTCACACTTTTTACCATTTCTATTAAGAAACAAGGGAAATACTACTTTGCATAAAAATTCAGTATGCTGAATTAATGTTGCACCTATAGTTTGTATAGATGTCAGTTCTTTGAAAATGGAAATCCATTTATTTTTAAAATTATCCAACATCATCTGAGATTAGAAAAAGTTTGGAATGCATAGCGGTAGCCAGATTTGTGGAGTCATCAGTGAAATATCCTATACATCATATACTAGGGATTAGGGATGTGTTGATTATTGATTAATTAGCTGAGATAATTGGTCAATTAGTAAAATTTTGTAACAGCTTTTTTTTTTCCTGCTGCTTCTAGGAAGCGAGAAATTTATCTCTGTAGTGTCATCTCAAGCAGGTAAATAAACAGCTCTTAAGAACATCTGCCCTCTTTTTTCCACTTGGAAAGCTGTATACATGAAATTGTGTATCCAAATTCGGTTCATTTGTTCAAAATCTTAACAATAAAAAGTATAAACACATTGAATAATTGATTGGTAACTTGTAATATGTTGCAACATTTTACCAGTATATTGTTTTGATGGAAGAAGAAAAACAAAGAAAGATGCAGGTACATAGAATTTGAGAAATGTTCATGGACTGCCTATATTTCAATGCATTATTAGAATATTCTTTTGCAGTATGTGAGGCTGTATATCAACAATTTATTTTACAAAAATATCTGAAACTCTGTCTTGACTTTAATATATCTTTTTGTGTAAGCAATCATTATAGCATTAAAGTCTGATTATGATGTAAAAAGCCATCTCTGATGTTTTTTCTTGGTTAATATTACTAAGGATAAATAATTGTGTTGACTTAGGAATTGCTAATTTAGGTATTTGTCTTTAAAATATTAAAAGCTGAGTATAAAGCTGCCAGTTCTTTTACAGGAAAGCAAACTGCATATCCTCAAGAACTAAATCAAAAAAAATTTAAAAAAGGTATTGCTGTTATAAAGGATATTGAGGATATCCTAACATTGCCCTACTATCCAGGCATGAAGATCCTTTATTTTGGTAGAAAGGAAATATTCTTTACTTCAAAAGATGGCACAAGTGCATTTCCATTTTCAGTACAGTAAATGGCTTTTTTGGCACCAATGGACATGTATATGATCCAACAAGAAACTGCTTCAATCAGTTCGTGGTGAAGTTTGTTATGCCTTATAATCTGAAGATCTGACTTTAAATACTCAGTTATATGTTGACAGACTTTCATAATTGCTTTTAATTTTTAATCTGTCTGTAGACCAATTTTTGTAGATCACTATAACTTTTAATTTTCTGGTTTCAAAATTTGTCTGGTTTTGTAAGTACAATTTGTTAACATTCAAATTTTGAAGGTTTCAATTTCTGCTGCAGATTTAAAAAAAAAAAAGTTCAATTTGCATGATGTGTATAGGATGGTGATTGAATAAATTCCTGTTTACCATCTTTGTCCCTCAATTTCAAACCAGGTTGGTTGTGTGTTCATCTGGATAAATGGATTTGTGTAAAACAGGAGAAGCAATATTGTTGATTAATGGCCAATTATGCTGATAGTATTCAGCTTATAACTTGGAAGATTCTTTTAATTTTCAAGAGTAGACATGAATACTTGTTTCAAGAAATACATTCTCGCGGGGCTGCCATTTTCTGTCACCTGGTTTCAGCTTGAATTACTCAGAAATGGTTTTACTGTTACGGATCCAGTTTGTTTTAACCCACTGATTACACTGCATATCTACAAAGAGTGGGTATTGACCAGTGACCCTGAGAGTGGGAAGCTTGTTGGGATCAGAGTCCATGAAACTTTGGAAATCTGTATTTGCAGTATCGGTCCATTTGTAAATGCGCTGCTGCACCTCTTAAAGAGATAAGGGACATTGGTGGGGTGATCGGCAGGTTTTCTGATCAAGATCACATGAATGAAAGCTGTCAATATTTTGATTTGCTTTGTTGAACCATTTTCTTTAATACACTTCAGCAGCTAATCAGCCATGTTTACTGCTAAGTAATCAAAACTTGTACAGTATAAAGCCTACTGAGAGCATTATTTTCTAACATTCTTGCTGTGCTTGCAGTTTGGAATACATTGGTAATGCAAGATATGCAATTCTGCAGTAGAAGACAGTACAGCAATAACCAAAACAAACATCTGTAAAACATCCAAAAGGAAAACAGCAGTTTCCTGCTTGCTCACCTCTGAGGTAGTAGCTCAGTGGGCTTGGTGAAACAAATGTAGAGTTTGGAATAACAGGAGAACTGGAATGAGGGAAGGCTTGTTTTGGTTTGAACTGATAGGTGGAATTAGACTGCCCCGCCTACAGTGTGGAATACTTTGCATTTTGTTTGTTCATTTGTCTTGAAAGGCAAATAATGACAAAGTATTTCAGGGAAGTTCTTTTGTTCTAATGAATTTTAAATACGTCAATCGTAAAAAGAGTTTTAAAATCAGATAATAAAATATTTTCAACGGCATACAAGCAGCAAAGATCAATTACAAATTGTTTTGAAATTGGTATCAGCCAGTGCATGACTGGTGTTGGTTAGCAGAAGTTTTTTTCAATGTGGATCACAATTATTCTGTTTACTACTGAAGTTTACACAGTTAGCTAGAATCCCTCTCTATCATTATACTGGTATTAATAATAACAAGAATAGGTTATACATCAGGTCGTTACAAAAGTTTTGTCATTTTTTATATCATGTTAATTTGGGGTTCACTTTTCGCGTGCTTGTGAAGGAGTGTGTAGCTAAGTTATATATCGTTTTGTAGCCTGTGCTTTGGCAGACATTATGTAAATTTAAAAATCATAGAATGGATATTTGTTTCAAGGTTCTGCGTGAAGCTACGGATAGAAAAGGTTTTCGTGCCATTTTGCTTCACGAGTTCAAACCAGGCCACAAACAAGCGAGGAAACTCGTAACATTAAGCAGGGATGGGGCGAGGACACAGCAAATGATCGCATAGTACAATGATGGTTTGAAAGTTTCTGTCAGGAGATGTGAGCCTCGAAGATGAGGAAGGCATCGGACGTCCTTCCAGCTGTGATGACGACCGTCGAAAACCTCAGTTGAAGCCGATCCAAGAAAAACTGAGAGAGAAATTTCTGGAGAGCTGGATGTGAGCGCCGCAACTGTTTCCCGGCATCTTGACGCGATCGGCCAGGTGAAACAGCTTGGCAGGTGGGTGCCTCACGAGTTGAATGAAAAACAACAAAATCGTCGATTGGAGATCTGCTCTTGTCATAAGAAGCAAACCCTGTGGAAACCATCACAGCTGAACGGTTCTGTCGTGAATTAAACGTTGTTCATCAGAAACTCTCCCAACGACAGCCGGCCGTGGTGAACCGAAGAGGCCCAGTCCTGCTCCGGGTCAGTGCTCGTCCTCATGTTGCCAAAGAGACTCTTCAGAAACTGAACGGGCACCAGACCTTTCTCCCCCAGACCACCACCTTTTGTAACACCCAGACAGCTTCCTCCCTATGAAATCCTTCAACAACCAAGCAGCAGCCACTGAAACTGCCTTCCGACAGTTTATCCACTCCAGAGATCCAGATCTTTCCCAAAATGGTATAAGCGCACCTGCATCTCGTCGGCAGAAGTGTACTGATGGTAATGGAACCTACTCTGATTAGTAAACTTCACGGTTCAGCAGCGATGTGGACTCTCGTTGTTGCGGTAAAAAAAAAAAAAAACCCTACAAAACGTTTGTGACAACCTGATATATTTCATCATTATACTAGTGTAGGTGAAACATCGTGTCCCCTCCCCCTCCGGCCGGCAATGACTGCTCCCCCCCGTTTATCTCCACGTGATATACAACGTATTGACCATTTTTTTAATCTTTAAAACTGGAGAACTCCAGTAGGGGACCCACCTGACTCGGCATCTCATTTATCGGCGATTGTTGTGGTTAAAAAACAGGGGGTTAGGCAGATACTCGTAATGGCATCCGGTTATCTGGTGGTGAATGCGGACGACTTTGGATACAGCCAGGAGCGGAACCGCGGGATCCTCCATTGTTTTCAGAAGCTCGCAGTGTCGAGTGTCTCCCTTCTCGTCAATGCTGTGGAAACCAAGGGAGCTGTGTCGATTGCTGCGGAAAACAAGATCCCAATGGGTAAACGTCCCTGCCGAAGGGCCATTACATGTTTTACACTCTCACACAGACAGACAGACACGTGCATCTACCGTGCCCGCGCTTGACAGCTAGGCTCGCGATGAACCACCATCGATGTTAAAACACGAAGTGAGTGGACAGGTAAGTATAACCCCAGTGGTTACTGGACAGAACCAAGAGAAGGAGAGCCAAGCACCTGTCGAGTACGTGTTGTCAGGGTGGCTTATTCGTGCATGGAAACCGAGCCATTCTAATGCTCAAAAGCGGTTGTTTTATCATTATTCTAACAGGACTGGGGTTCGCTGCTTACACAGTTATTTCAGTGACTGTTGCGAGAATGTTTCTGTCTGTGGCTTTTCCAACTTGAGAATAACAGACCCCTCACCCCTTTTCACCTCGGGCCTCCCTAAATCCATCAGATGAGCTTCACAACCACGTGGTTCTGTTTAACACCGAGTGAACTCATTAAGTACACATTGGCGCTCATATTAAATAACTTCTACAAAAATCTCCTGTCGTATGCCCGTAATAAAGAAATAGCTTCACCATTTGGAATCCCTTCTATTCGTAATACTGTCAGCATAAGCAGCTACATTTTACTACTGCATCTGTAATTTACCATCTCCAGCATGCAGAATCTATTATATAGACTACCAAAGGTCGTGGTTAGAATCAATAACAAAAATTATAAAAATTTACTCCCCCCTAATCTAATTACTGCCAAAATGTGTTGGAACATCACTCACACACACACACACACACATGAAGATCAGCAACAATGGTTTATTTTGACGGATTCATCTTATCCATCTTTTCCAATCTTAAAATTCCTTTCAAATATCTGGGCTACAGTATTGACCAGAATCTACATAATCTTTATTAAAATACAGCAGTTATTTGATTCATTTATGGTTTTTCCTACTAAATTTTTGTTTTAACTCTTTCTAGTAAGAAATTTTTATTTGTTTTTTCTTTGCAGGCTTGCATTTAAACCTTACAGAGGGAATCCCAATTGGAAATAACTATAAGACTATTGTGGGATCAAATGGGTTTCTTCTTGGAAAATTTGGTTTTAGAAAAGCATTTGAAAACGGTTGTATTGACATCAAAGAGGTACCACCTTTCTGTTTTCTTTTTATATCTTTATTACATCTAATCGTACCAAAATAACTTGTAATGGTTTCAGTGAGCAAGGTGGCTTTTAACAATGGTACCTAGCCAGTGTGGCTTCTAACCTGGGTAATAAGGCTGAAGTAAACAGGTGGACCTTTTTTGGTCAGTAAATATTACAGGAAGCTGTGCAGTGTTGGACTCTGTATCCTGGAATGTTACACACTGAAAGAAGTAGAGATGCTCTTTCTGATCAGGCAGATGAGGCCTGAGGACCAGTGATTAAACTAATCAAGAGATCTTTCAAAATTGCAGGCTCAAACTACATGGGTTATTTATATTTCAGATTCATATCTGACAACTTTATTGTTTTCTCCAGCAGCATCTGACCGAAACAGCTGCTGTAGTAGATGCTGCAGATGCACTCAGCATCTTTAGACACTTTTTTAAAATAATTCAAGCTACTTCAACAAGAGATGACTCATGTTACCGTGGTTTTAACGTGTAATTGTTTTTCCAGATTTGCCAATAATCAGTGTGCATGTCACATGACAAACCTTAAAGTCTGGTGTGTGGAAGGAAAAGCAGTTAGCTGTTTTTCTGTTTCTTGAGGGCCTAGGCAAGTGATGTTCATCCGAATAATTCTGCAGTATGGTGATAATTGTTTGAACTGCTGTGGTATCTGTAAACAGGAGGAATGCGCACTGATTTAGGCAGTAGCTGTTTGTGTGCTAGAGAAGTTTGGTCTAGATGATGGGTGAGTAGAAATTAATCCTATATGAACAGTTGTAGGGATGGATCATTCTTTCCTAATGCATGAAGAGTTGAATTTATGAAAGGTTTGTGACATTTTGGTGCCATAAATGTCAGCATAAAAACTATCAAGCATTGTTGTTCCACATTTGTTGTGGCATAATGGCCAGATCATTTACTCATGTCAAAACCTGTAGATCAGACTAGACTATAGCGTAGTCTCTTTTTTTTCATAAATAAGGCCATTTTAACTTAAATCTTTGGCTACTTAGAAAGAATGGCAGAAATTTTTGATGGTAGACTTCGTTTTCCCCAGAGATCTGGGTAATTTTGCCTGCCATGTTTGAAGAGTTGCTCAACTTACAACTAACTGTTGTGTTTTTACCATTACTAGAAAAAATTAACATGTAAGCACACATTTGACCATGAGGCTGAGGCGTAGTCACTAGTGACAGAGAGAAAAGGGAAGTGTCTTTATGAGCTAATTAAATTATGAAAAATTAATCTCTCATCACATCTTTAAAAAATAGAAAAGTAAAATTTCATTTTCGTTTATTTAGTCTGCATGGACAGCTGATATCCCAGTACTTAAGCCTGCTGTTCAAATTCTTGGGCAGTTTTTGGCATTCCTCTCTGGCATGACCTCCTTCAACAGCCAGTCATGTGGATTTTCTCCCACATCTAAAACAGCCAGGAATTCCAGTAAGGATTTCCTTGTCGAAGTCTGCAGTGCCGGGCCCTCATATCTCAGGATTATGGTTTTGGTAAATAAATATTAGTAAAAGCCAAGTTCTTTCGGGAACATTCCTAAAAAAAACACACCCTTAACAAGCAAACAGGTGCGTTACAGATGAAAAATTTCCAGTTTAGATCTTAGATGGTGTCTTCAGGTTTGTAATACATTACTTTACCATGGAGAACAACAAGTATTTTAGTTTCTAAAATCTAATTGATTTTACTATATATTGTGTGGTTCATGTGCTGCTTGCTTTCTTAGGTACAGCAAGAAATCAAAGAACAGATTGAAGCTTTTAAAAGTCTCACAGGAAAACAGCCCACTCATGTTGATGGACATCATCACATCCACATTGTACCTGGTAAACTTTTCAGTTGTAGAACAAATAGATTTATTAGTTTAGTTTGAAGATAATTGAATATTTAGGTAGTACAAAAAAGTAGGAAGTCATTATGAAGATCTCTCTTGGGTACACAGAAATTTTCTTAAATATTTTACAGATTTAATTTTTAACTGCTCAAAGTTGGACAGGTTGGTTGGTTGGTTGGTGTCTCTAGGTCAAAGTGTATAGCAGCAATTCCAAGCTTGCTTTTTTATTGTTATTTATCTGTTGAATCCTTTTATTTTACTATGTTATCCAGTACACTTTAGCAGAATACTAAATAGAATTATTTATATGTGAGGATTATTATAGAGAAAAACTAACTTTAGTATCAACTTACAGCCTTTAGTAGAACAGGAACCTCAGCATTTAATGGGTGGCTGGTCTCGTGCACCTCCCTAGCAGGATCTCTTCGTGCTCTTCTTCACCATCCGGCTGTGGGGTGGGTGTCTTCTCACATCCAAACACGAAGAATTTTAGAAGGGAGTTTTATCAGGTTCATTCAGTAGCAAAAAAACAACAACAAACAAACAAAATTTTTTCTGGTGGCACGCACCATCCAAATAAATGTCTTGTTAGGACCTGCCTGGTACTCAGGATACAGTGGTGAGGCTGTTTACGTCTCGTCATTGTCTGTGGCAGCTAGCAGTGAGCTACAGACAGGCAGGCTACCAAACAGCACTAAGTGGACCAGAGCATGCTGCCTCCTACAGACGATCGCTGCTAAGTAAGTGTCTGGTATTTAGTTTAGGGGAGTTGACTCAGATTTCTAAATCGTTTGTCAGGTCTTCTAATGACGTTTGCATTACCTCTCAGAATTTGGGGTCAGTCGGTTAACTTTAACTGTTTTTTTGCGTGCAAGGTTTGAAAATTGTTTTAGTCACCCGGTGGTCTGTCCAAATGAAAATCCGGGAGATTCTGCCAGCTTTTATGCAGCCCACGTGTTTTTTTAAAAAAAGGTGGGGGCCCATTTCACGTTTCAGTTACTTCGTTGTCACGCTGAAGAGTTGGTCTCTTCGACACATTGCATGGAGTGACTGCCAACCGGGATCATCTCATCTGTACTAGGGAGTTGTCCACATTAAGTACTGATGCTGAAGGCTCCAGTCTAGGACACTGGTGCGAGGGTGCTGCAATTGTCCATCCTTTTTACCGTTGGACAGACCCTGATCGCCATGGCCATTTTGGCAGCTGGAATCAAACTGGAGATGCGTGGAGATTGACTGACCTGCTGAGAATCAAGTCATCAAAATGTCTTTTCTGTTGAACCATTCTGGTTTAATTACTTTCATCAGACTAAGTCCCTCATTCACAGTGTGCACTGGGATGGAAGGGTGAGAATGCAAAAGTTGCAGAAAATTGGAAAAACTACTTTCTCTTGTGTTAACCCTCCCCTTCCCAGGTTCCCTTTGACACTCACAAATCTATTCTAAATGAACTGTTTTTAGTTCTGTTCACTCATCACTGGCTTCGTTTGTAGCAATTCAACATCATAATACTCTTGGATGAGGTCATCTACTTCTCGATCACCAGACTGCTGCCATTTGGTTGAGGCCTTGTCTGCAGGCTGGTTCTTGAAATTTTCAAACCTCGTGGCCTTTAAGATGCTTCCAGTAATGTTTTCAAAGTGTTTACCTGCTAGTCAGCGCATTGAGTGCTTTGGTCTACCCCGTTCAGAATCAAGACAGCTTTTTTTTGCTCCCGAGCTCACGCTCTTTCAAGATTCAGCCCTCCTGTTTCCTCACCTTTCCACTATGTTACTTTTGAGCTCATCTACTGGGTCAAATACTTGTTCTTTTCTTGAAGACATTTGGAAGTTCTGGAGATTATGTGTAGAAGACCAAGTAGAAAGTGGGCGGTGTATTTCAAATGATGTGAAGTAGCAAACTTTAGTAATCTTGTCTTTGGCCCTGATGCTGGCCTCCCCTGAGCAGTTAGTAAGGGGTCACCCATGAAGTAAGCTGCCAGGGAGAGACTGCAAATCAGATTGGGATTTGGACTTAGGTCCCCAACCTTAGCAATCCAGTGAACCTACCTGCCCACTGAGGATGTATATTTGATGCTCAATCAGAAGGTGGACACTTATTAAAATGCATCTGAAAACTTTTTGCCTTAATTTCCAGGTGTTGTTGAAGTGTTTGCATTGGCATTGAAGCGTTATGGTGTTGGGGTTGCACGACTGCCTCTGGAGTTGGGCTTGGAAAAATGCAAGTGGGTAGAAGCAGATTGTTTGGAGTTTTACAGGGGCGTAGTTTGTCATGCCAAAATGGCCAGGTCAGTCTTACTGCAGCATGGAATCAAGTGAGTATACATGAATTCTGTTGAGGCTTCCAGAAGAGCCTCATTTTTTTCCTACAATCCATTCTCAGTGATCAACAAGCATTTTTTTGACAGAAAAGTTATCACTGTATTTAAAAAAAAAAAAAAAAATTTCCGTCCAGAAAGGTATTTTTTGTGTGTGTAAAGTAAGCTAATATCAATATCATGGAGAAATAGATACCTATTAATGCTAGATATCTCTAGAAGGCTGCTACAACCAGCAAGCAAGGATAGATATTCCCTATTTGGATATTATTATGTATTTGTTTTTTAATCCTAGTTTTCCTTTCAAAAAGCCTGGATGCTTACAACCAATGGGGGGAACTTTCTTTTGATCTACTTGTGTATACACCTCTGCGTAATCACAGTTCAGCATTCGTGGCCCCAGTTACTCATGAAATTTTCCTTAGAACCTAACTAATAATTGTTCGTGGAAACCCCCGCATATTCGCGGAATCGCAAATATCTTCCGCGATTTTTTTATGGCTTTTTTCATGGCAATATATATTTTTTTTCATGCTTTTTAACGCTAAATTATTAATAACAATATAATTTACTAATTTTGTAATATAAATACTAACGTAAATTCAGCAAAATATCAATATAAAATAAACGCTATTGGCTGGAGGTTTGAAAGTAGCCAATCAGAGAGCGTTATTCATTTGTCCTTGCTGCTGATTGGCTGCTGCCCACGAGGCGCGGTCTCAGGCAGATGCAGCCCAGCAGCCCCACATCATCCCAGTTTACCGCATGTAGTTATCTCGAGTGTTTCTCTGAGTGTTGTGTTTTTTATTAAATTATTATTATATATTTACTTATATTTTTTTCATTATATTTTATGTTACATTTTGATGTTTATAGGCATTTTTATGGACCACGTCCAATATTTGTGGTTTTTCACTCTTCGCGGGTGCTCAAGGGACATAACCCCCGCGAATACCAGGGGACAACTGTATACCACATCTCTCTAAGAAGCCAATATATGATATGAAGGCACAAGCAATATTTTAACCTCCCACCAATCATAGGTAAATAGCAAAGCATTGTGGGATTGTAAAGTGATTCTGGAAATCATACAAAATTCAGTGGACCAGTGCACTACTCTGTTATTCATTCAGTAAAGCACTGGATTGCAGTAAACTAGAATTAATGTGGAATGAGATAATTTTTTCCCCTTTAATGTTAAGTATTAATTTGGGATTTATTTATAATGTGAGAGAAATTGAAAATACGTGTTTAGACAGTAAAATAATATGAATTATTATTTTCAAGAATTCTCTGGAAGGCTTTCTAATTATCAGCTTAATATATTTCCACTTGTTTATCTGGATTAGGCTGCAACAGATGAGAGTGACTATGACAATGCATAGCTGTTCTGGTCTACAGCAGGACTGCCATAACAGTAAGAGACTATGACAATGCATAGCTAGGACTGCCTTAACTGTATTACAGGAAATAATAAATTAATTATAAAGCTTCACTTTTTGAAAACTGTGGAAGCATTGAGGTGCATCATGAAGCAAGTTTTTAATTGACACATGTTTAATATAAGTAGATAACTTAGTGTTCAGTTTTGATTTGTTGAAAATAAATGGCTTGTATTTTCAAAATATACATTACTGAGTATCTGTGCTCTCTCCTTTAAAAAAAAAGTATTTTTTTAACAGGATGACAGATGGATTTCTTGGATTAAGTACAATGGGTAAAAACATGACAATGGAAAGACTACAAAGACAGTTGATTGAGATGTTTTCACCACCCAGCTACTCGGAGAACACTGTACAACAATGTAATTATCAGAGTGACAGCTTTTTGGCAGCATGTGAGAAAGGAAAGCAATTTGATGCTGACCCAGCTGACACAAGACACCAGTTCACACACAGGTCTGTTCATCCTAGGACTTGTGAATTAATGGTTCATCCTGGGAATGTCACTGGAGATGCTGGTGGTTGTGGAGAAGGTGCAGACCAGTTTTCTAAGTCTTTTGATCGACAGCATGAATCAGACATTTTGCAAGAGATGAGGAAAGATTTCTTCGACCAGCATAGCATTACTTTGGTGTCTTTCAAGGATGTTTTCTCAACAAGCATCGTTTTTTAAAAAGCTTTACTGAGGCGAGGTTACCTGGTTCATTACTAAGGTTGCCATTCTGTCCAGCTCTCTCCCTCCCTCCTGACATTAAACAAACTTTAATCTTTATCACCGAATAAACTAAAATTCCACTTTTCTTGTACTTTCTGCTTTCTCAAAAATCTCTTAGATAACAAAGGTATAGCTTCCATCCACAACCATTATTTATTTATTTATTGATCATTAATTCTTAGGTGGTAATATGCCAACCAAGCGTTATGACTGATTATGATAAAACACCATCTTTTTTTAAAATTTTGTAAGTAATATCAAATAAAGTATGGCTGCCAATTAAGGGATCGTTCTGTTACACATGCAGAATTCTTCACCACTTTCTCTCCCTTTTAATATACAGTACTCTTTGTCTTTCTCCCCCCCCCCCCCCACAGGCCATTAACAATCTTAAGGTACTTAAGGCTCAGATAGATTTGCAGAGTCAATCAGATTATCTACAAATGTGCATAACTTGATGAATGCTTTTAACATTTGGTCCCAGGCTTTTGGAAAGAGAGAAAATATTTACCTGTATTTGCTGATTTATACGTTGTTTTGAGCTGTATCTGCAATGCTGAGTGTTTTTCGGCTACTCTCTGTGCGCATTCTTTCCTATTTTTTCTGGATCCATTTCTTATCGCACAACTCCCACACAATTTACTCCTCAAGGTGACTTGAACAGATGCATAGAGCAAGTCCACCACCATGTTTATAACAGCAGAATTTATTTGTGCCTGTTTGATTTCCTCTAAACCCTAACCCCCTACAGGAATCACCTAAAATGCCAGTTAGCAAGGTGACGCGCAATGAAACAAGCTTGCTTGCCTCTCCGTCCCTCTGGTAACTGGGTTTTGCTGCATCAAGCAGAAGTGCCTCTTCCCAGTTCACGTTAAACAGGTGTAGTCTTAATTCTACACTCCAAGCATCTTTTGAAATAAATATGCACCATAGAGACGACCCAAGTGTTTTTTTGCTTCTGTAACAGAAGTCAACAAATTGATGACAACTTGCTTGCTAAATCTGCTTTGTAAAGGAAAGAGTTAAGGGTTGCAGTGGCTAATAGCCAATATGAATCTGCCAGCAGTGTTAGACTCGAGAGATGAGGGGAAAGGGCTGGTAAAGAGATGAGAGGGAGCTTTGATGTTTTCTGATAAAATCCTCAAAGGACAGGCTGAAAACACCAGGTGGCACCTGTTCATATGGCAGATCCTGATTCAGTGACCACTAAGTTGTTTAGTTTGTCCAGCAGTAAAATAGGTGCAGTACCTCTCTTACTCGGTTATTATGTAACCAGGTGAGCGACACTCCTGGTTCATCCAAAAAAGAAAACTTGTAGGGTTTCTACCTGTCAATTAGATTGAAGATCTCACTGATCATTTTCTCAGGTAAGGCACACTGATGTTTAATTTCTAACATTTTACAGTAAACGAGTTTGTGTATGGGTTGTCTGTCCTTTATCCACACTGCCTGAAGCTTGGCTGACTAAGCCAATTACCTGTGCCACCACAGATGCCAGACTTGGTCATCACCCTTAGACTACCAGTGGAAAAAAAAAAATGAGGATGCACAAATGCACTGTACTATATTACATTTTATGGAAAATGTTGGATGATAGAGAGAGAAAGACAAACAGAGATTTCCAGTTGTTATATCAGAGAGTCCATGGCATATATGGTTGAGTCTTTCCATTGACCCAAGCAACTGAAGAACAAGAAAACAGGATTTGTAAACTGTACAATTATTTTTGTTGCTGCTTCAGCAAGTCTTGTGGAAATGTAAATGGAGGATTTTTGTATAGCTTCCAGAAGACGTTGCATGCAGATAAACAGAAGATTATCATCACTGATAGTGAGGCAGGCTGAATTCGAGCATCCGTGTACAAATTTTTCATAATGCCAACAACAAAATTGAAGAGAACAGCTGCCATGGCATATTTGGTGAGAGTCAACAATTGAGTATTTAATAGAATCTCATGTTTAGTTGGTGGGAGAGAGAGAGAGGAGGAGTCTACTTCATTGTTTCACCATATTCATGGTAATGTAGATGGCAATGCCGGGGGTGGTACCATCATTAAGCCTCCATCGGCATGTGTTCTTTTAAAAAGAGCATTGTAATTATGGTGGTGGGAAGAAATCTTTGATGCTGTTCCAGACTTGGCACCGATTTTATGTTTGTATTGTTAATGGTCTGATAGTGGTGATGGTGTAAAATCATGGCGTTTCATCTTGAATGATAGAAAACTACCATAACAGGGTGAGGGGGGGCTAACAATAACATGGAAATAAATTATGTAAAGTAAATGATAAGAAGTTGCAAGGGGGGAAAATGGTCGGTCTGTTTTTCTTTCTTCTTTTCAGAAAAATTGGAAATTACACAACTGCTGCTGCGGTAGGAGAAAAACTATATCAAAAGCTGTGCAAAACTTGCTCCAAGATTTGTTTAAAATGTCAGGATAATACAGGAATAAATTTTAAAAGGCAAATGAGAAGAGAACTGGTTTTTAAAGAATCCTCAAAATACAAGAAAATGACAGAAAGTGAATGGGGTCAAATCTCTTCTCTCTCTTTTTTTTTTAGAAAAATTTGAATTATTATTCAAAACTTGAAAAATACATTTTCGAAGACTTATGGATTCAAAATGTACAAGAAATATCAGAATATAATAAGCACTAATTGTACAAGTTGTACCTAAGAAAAAGGAGTAATTTCAACATGTGCAATGCTGTGTAACTTAATTAGCAGATTGGCTGAAGAATAATGGTAACAAAAACTGGACATGCTGCTGATAGTGAAGATCAGGGCAGGACAAAATGGCAACAGAAAACTATGGCATCATTGTATGGATTACCTTTTGTCTTCATCACATTAAATATTAAATTTATTATTTTTAAAAATATAAATGCCATGCAATTGTTTGTTTGCACCATGCCCCTTAATTCCTGCCATACCAACATTTTTTCAGAGAAAGGGATAAAGCTACAGGTGGATATGTTTGGGAGTGGGGTGAGATAATATTCAAATTGTAAAAGAACTGATGAAAATGTGGCAGAAAACCAGCAGAATCTCAGCCCAAAGCCAGATTAAGCTGCCAATAAATAAATAAATAATGGTTTTCAGTACTGAAAAATAAAACAAAAGGCTACAGGCTCTATTATCTGCATTCCTGCTCCCATAATTAATATTATTATTTTAATTTCATTTACTGTAGTATGACTGATTCCGTTCAGCTCTTGTTAGAAAAAACAAAGTTATTTTCTTAAAATGTTCTTTGGACTGATTCCTAGAAACCACAAGCAGCAGAATCCCAGTGGCAAAATAAGAAATCTGCCTCCAAAATCATCCAGATTCCTTCACACTGTGAATAACAAGTGAAAGAACAGATCTGGGAGTTTTTGAGATTTGTACTGAACACCAACTTTTACAGTGTATATCAAGGAAACAAAACACCTTTGTGTATAGGAGTTAAATGTATTTATAATTAAGGTAAAATTTTTGGTCATACTGTTGGTGTGTGGTAGGGACTGTCAGAAATCTCGTAAATCCTACTTATCGCCTCAGAAATGTTTTTTTTATTAACCCTCTGTATACCATGCCGTCAGTTCTTTCTTCATTCATCCACACCACCTAGAAGCTCCAGCTAGTTTTTGTTTCATCCTGGCTGTGTATTCAGATGACACCCATAATAAAAATCATGGATTTAAGTGATGCAGACTTGGTACAGAGGATCATTATATTAGTAGGGAAAGTACATGGTTCCTAAGGCTCAATCCTGTGCTGAGTTATATGGATTGGAAGGGAAGTAGGGTGCATGCTCTATCCACAGTAGAGAGCTGGCCATTTTAGTGGGAATTGGTGAAGAAGAGCTGAATTTTGATACTTCTCAACAAAAATCCTGAAAGATATTTCTAGGAAATTAACCTCTCATTATTACTAAAAGATCGTACTGGTGCAAAAGAATTAAAGAGACAAGTACATAACAGTATTGAGGGAACTAAAGTCTGTCATTATGCAGAAATATACATAGTTTCTTTGTTTGCATGTAACAACTGCATCATCTGTCTGCCTCTGCTAGCATCTGAAGGCGCCCTTCTCCCATATAATGGAGACATTGATTTACTTGCCCCAAATGCCTACAAATCCCCAAACTATTTCTAATGAAAATATTTTTCTACTCAGGTTTAGAAAAAAATTAATCACTATTTGAGTCTTCATTGTGACAAACAAATGACATAGACTACCTTCAATATTTTCCATTAACTCATTAATGTTAGCCAGTATGTTTGTAGTTCAAGCATAATGTCTGCCATTGTTCTAATTTAAGGAGAATGTTTAGCTCTAGAACCTATTGAACTAAATAACTGCTTTTACCTTCTCTCCTGGTCCTATAAAATACAAAAGTGTCATCTTTTTTTTTTATTTCATGTATAATAAGGCCTTTGGTTGAATATATATATAATTTGTGGATTGCTGTCATACCTTTTGCAGCTATCGCCTTTGCTGTGTTGTCCTGTATATACATGAAAAAAATATGTCTTGTTCAATCAGGGGAGTCAGAAGACTGCATCCATCATGTATGTCCGTGTGTGCATGAAAACAATTTCAACACCCAATATCATTTTAAATAATTTTAGAAGTATAATTTGTAGACATTCATTCATTTTCTCTCTTATACGCATATCAAATGTACTATAGATTATAATGCAGGAAATCTTAAAACCAAATGGAAGTTATCTAGGTAAGTCAGGGGACAAAAGCATAGATTGTTTATCAGCATTATTATTATTAAATAAGGGAGATCATTCTATTTAACTTAGAAATGCAATAACAATATTTACTTCCCTTGCTCTAAATGGCAATTTTGGAAATAGACTATTTCTTTCATTATTTTATACCTACAATTGATTGTTTAGAATGATGATATTGTCTTCAAACCCTATAACTTGGACAACATATTTAAAAAATGATTTTCGTTTTTAAATTGTTCTTTCTATTTAGACATGAAAGAGTAAGAGTCTTAATTATTCTATAAATCTCTATTATTTCCTTTTTTTTTACATACACTAGCGCTCACAAATGTGGGCAAGGCCAATGAAACAGTACAAGTGTAGAGGAAGTTATGTCCGAGTTTTAAAAAGCCATGTGACACAAAGATCGAGAATAAACTCTTCTTTTTTTTCCAAGGATGGATTTTCCGGTTAGCTGCACAACAGATTACATGAACCGATAAAATGGTTATGCATTCAACTGCTTTGCTTCGCAATCCGTAGAAGACAGAGCTAAAGAGATTTCCAAGGAAAGAAAACAGCGACATCCGGGTACACGCTGGTCGGCAGGGTCCAAACCCTACTTACCGGACTTGATGGAACTGTCATCTGTTTTCGAAGTCGTAGGACCCCTGACTGACGCCAGTTAAGGAATAGAACGAGTGTATTTCGGAAAGCAGCCGGTTGTCGTCAGGTGGTAGCAGCTGTTATCTCTGTCCATTGTCAGAGATTAAGAAGTGCTGCAGTAGCATCAATCCCCCGTCGATATTTTCGCCTTCTTTCAAAGTTCCCGTGAACCTTTTCGGCCTCCTCCTTCTTCTGCCGTTTCTGAAATCACGTGTCTATCACGTGATTGTGTTAAAATTCCCTGTTACATCTAACTTCGCATAAGGTAGGGAAGTGCCCTAAATATGCCAGATCGGGTAACATAGGTTCCCCACAAAAACAGTAATAAAAAAACATGTAGGAATATAAAACAAAAACCAAAAAGGGCAATCAGCAAATGTCGATAAACTGTGGAATTCTAAGTTTCCGCCATTTTTCCTGTTAAACATTCCCTCCTTACTAACAAGGATTCCGAACGAAGTATTTAACAATATAGACCATGCAAAATGCCTCGGTAAATCTCTCGATATAAAACTTTTCGCTGGAACCTCTCGGAAAATTAGCAGGAAAGATGAAGTTTTTGATCGATATTAATGACCTTTTGAGGGGGCTGAGCAGGGGGGGAGGGAGTAGTTCTTCTTGGGCAGGGAGGACTACAAACGGATTACCATGTACCAGTGTCTGCGGGTGCCGCGTGGCAGACAGACCGGAGCTGAGGGTATAGCATCTGTACCCTCAGCTAGAATTTTTTTTTTTTAAATGCCCCTTTATAGTGAACCAGTCAAGGATCAAGTATTAAGCAACTTCGGCGAAAGCCGTATTAATATGGAGCTAAACCAGAATTCCATCCAGGCAGAATATTTGCGCAGATGAAGGAAGAAGATCAAAAGCAGTGTATATTCTGGCCGCCGTAAAAGGAACTCTGGGTACAGTTTTATCATCGGGCGAAGTAGTTACCGGGACAGAAGTCCACATCTTCCGGTATTTACCCACAGACTGATTAGCGTCTTTATGTCCAGTCTTTTGTACACAATGACCCGGTTAACTTCCAGATGCCGTGTTCTGTAGTTATCATCAAGGAAGAAAGTTGGCCCTTGCGATTCCGCTAGCAGTTTTTTGGTCCAAAGTCAGGCCTTAAGACCAAGCAGTGATTCTCAAGGTGGAGCGTAGGAATATTTTGGTGGGGGTTAAGAATCTTTTAGTGAATTATAAGAATATTTTAGGAAACAGTTGCCACTGTTACATAATCATGTCCATTCATTCTCTCAGTGGCAGCCTAACGTGGACCAGCTGGGTGCCCACAATACAGCCATTCCATCACGAACAGCTGGGCACCTGACACAGCCCATCCCTGCCAGGTCTATTGTTTTCAGAAGGCTGAGCAGGGTACAAAAAGGGCTGCCACAAAGGAGACACACAATTGCCAGGGACCACTCCACACTCCAACCCACAGCTCTGTCCACTACAAAGTTTGATGACTCAACGTGGCACCAAGGAAGTTCAAGGATGTTGAGTTATTGAAATGTTATTGGCTCGGGAGTGTCACGTGTGCTTCTGGAGTTTTCTATAGAGTTCGTTGATTGGATATAAATACGGATAGTCCTGCGTGAGCTGTCAGTTCAGTTTCTGTTTTGAGTACAGCTTCCACAGTTGAATCACTAACCTGCATCAGTTGTTATTTGACGGTTTAACTGATGGTAAGTTTTAATTACAGTAACGGAGATCACAAACTCCTAGTGCGGATCTGTTTTCATTGTTGAGATGTTGTTAATATCATAAATAAAGTTTCTGTTGCTGCCGTTATGGCGAGATCGCTTTACTGAGAAACGCCACAGTTGGTGTGAAAGATGCGATTTGCCAACACAATTGTGGCAACTTTCAAGTAAAATCAGTTTACACATTTTATTTCCATTACACGTTTTTGCTCTAACTATAGGATTAGCAGATTTATGCATTCTGTACAGTACATTACTAACTGCAATCCCTCGTCTTTTTCACGGATTTTCTTATTCAAAACGAGCAAACCAAGCAAGCAGGAAGTTCGTCAATACTCAGTGGAGACCTTGAAGTTTGGGTTTATACCTGCTGCACGTGATGAACGTGCACCTTTCTGCCTATTATGCCAACATACTTTGACAAATATGAATCAATGAAAGCAGGCCGCCGTCTTGGAGCTCATTTGAGGGTAAAACATCCTAACCATGTCAATTCGAAATTGTAATATTTTAAATCAATGAAAGAGAAGTTTGAAAATAGATTTTTTTTAAAAAAACCACTTCATTATTCGCTGCGCAAACTACAGCCCTCAGTCGTGCCCTCGAAGCCAGCTATGAAATTTCTCTCTTGATAGCAAAACATTGAAAGAATCGTACGATTGGGGAGGAACGGGTTAAACCTGCAATATCACTGTTTCTCAAAACGGTTCTGCAAACGGATGACAAAGATGTCCGAGCAATGCCACTGAGTAATAGTACTGTCTGCAACAGAATAGAGGCTGAAAAACAGCTTATCGAGAAGTCGAAATCACGAAAGTTCTCAATACAAATGGATGAATGTACCGTACGCGACAGTGAGGCTCTGTTATTGGCATACGTGAGATATATTGATCAGGAAGAGTTTCAAGGAGAGATATTGTTTTGTGAATCATTAGAAACAACTACTACTGCAGTTGATATCTACAGCAAGCTCAAAAATTATTTGGATGAAAATGAAATACCAAAAGAAAACAATGTATCTTGTGCTGCAGATGGGGCACCTGCTATGATGGGTGAAAAGGCAGGATGTTTAAAATTAATGAAGGAAGAAAATCCAAACATGTTGGTTGTGCATTGTGTTGTCCACCGAGAAAATTTAGTTGCCAAGAAAATTTCCCCTATTTTACACGAGATACTGCATGCTGTGATCAAGTGTATCAATGCCGTCAAAGCCAATGCCAAATGTGAACGTCTGTTTAAGCAGTTTTGTGTCGATAAAAATGCAGAATATGTGAGATTATTGCTTCACAGTGAAGTAATGTGGTTGTCAATGGGAAACTGCTTTAAAAGATGTATGGAACTGTTTGATCTCTTCAGCGAGTTTTTGAAAGACAGACCTGAAATGAAGCTCCTGTTAACAACCGATGGAAAAGCTTATGTGAGTTAACTTGACAGATAATTTTGGAAAACTAAGTACATTGAACAAGCGGGTCAAAGGAGCAAATATGACGCTCGTTGATGCAAAAACAAAGATATTTGGATTCACAGCACTCCTAGGATTATGCCAGAGGAATATATTTCCGCAAGAAATTTCAGTCATTTCTATTGGTTAAATAAGTGTGAGGTGACTAATGACGCTACAAAAGTCATTGTTGACCATTTGAAAACGTTAGTTACCGACTTCAATCTTAGATTTTGTGATTTAAAAGCCATGGATTTTCCCTCTTGGTTAAATCAACCATTGTTGGTGAACCCATCTGAAGTCCCGGTGCAATACCACAGGAGTTATCCGAGTTGCAGTATGATGAATCTGTGAAAACTGTTTAAAGTGAGAAGAACCGTCACGTGGCTCTCTAACGAGATTGAAAAAAATACCCAAACTCAACTACTTTAGCAAGGGAACTATTGATACGTTTTCCGTCGTCTTATTTAGTGGAATGTGGCTTCAGTGCTGTTAGTGACTTACTACTAGCTAAGAGAAATCGACTGGAAATTACAAAACGTGGAGATTTAAGGTTGAAACTTACAAAATTAACCCCGACGAATCAAAAAGATCTGCAGCCAGCACCAGGGGCAAGGTTCCCACTGAAGTGACAACAATCGTTGAATGCACTTGAGATAGTTGACATGTCGAAGTAGTAGCTGAATATGAAATATGTCTTCCGGTTCATTCGGTATCTTAAATGCATCGAGATACAATTGCAAGTAAAATAAAATCATTTAATTAAAACTTGAAATTGTAATCTTTTTCTGCTAATGGTGGGGCCTAGGGGCACAAAAGTTTGAGAACCGCTGTGACTCTAATTACCGCCGAAAACTCGACTTAACTATCGGTGATGATTTATTATGTCAAAACGATCCGTCCTCTTATCGGCTGCAGCTTCAGATAAACAGAATGTGCTTTTCTTTGAGGTTTGCAAGTTGCCAATTAATCGGACATTAAATCTCTCCAATATTTCATTTTTAAAAAAATTGCATATTTTGTTGTTTTTTTAAAAATTATTTTCGTTTTTCTTGAGGGGGAGTGTCAACACAGAGAACAAAATATTCGGTTAGTTCTATTTCGAAACTCCCACCCGGTGTAGAATGGGTCGGTGGTGGTTTTCGTGCAGGACCGGAGAGCATAAATATCTGAGAAGAAATAGATAAGGAGATAAATAAATAGGGAACAGAAGAAGTTCGAGGATGGGGGTCGTGGTATCAAGAAGATGGGAGTCGTGGTATCAAGAAGATGGCGATCGTGGTATCAAGGTGGTGATCGTGGTATCAAGAAGATGGCGATCGTGGTATCAAGAAGATGGCGATCGTGGTATCAAGAAGATGGCGATCGTGGTATCAAGAAGATGATGGTCGTGGTATCAAGAAGATAGTGGTCGTGGTATTAAGGAGACTCCTTTCATATAAACAGAAAATATTGGCCGACGATTCGCTGTTGCAGAATTTCAACACTGGTACATTCTTCGGCTAGGGGAAGAGATTCCTTTCTCGTGACGCACGCAGCTGAACGGTTAAAGTATGAAATTCTGAAATTGTGCGAGGCAAAACTTAAAAACAAAACAAAACAAAACAGAACAGAACAGAACAGAACAAAGCCGTTGATTTTTATCTGGGAGAGATTTTCATCAAAAAAGAGCACCGAGGAAAATTGTAGACGGCGGTTTCTGAACTTTGCATTTCCGAATATTCGCTGTACTTGAAGTGTGTGCAAACCTGTTTATATATAATCATTGGTCGGTCATTTGCCTGGGAAACAGTGAGTTCAAAAAGTGCCTCTCCCAATTGTTCTTCGCCGGTCCTTTCTTGAGAAGTGGATTCGGTTTTCGTTTGGCTACGTTGTTGCTGATGATGATCTGCTTTCTCAGCGAAATACTTCGATTCCCTTGCATCTTTCCGACCGGAAGCCGGGTTACTGCGCCATTTCCTTTTAACGACGAGTATTCTCTCGGAACTTCATGGTCCTGGCATAAAGTGTAGATTATCCTGGAGGCAATCGCCACGAGAAGGATTATAGCAGGTAGCAGCATCCGGACCGGCAGACGCTTAACCTTTGGCTTAGATCTGCCTGCTCGTTGCTTTGATTTTCCAACGCTATGGCGGCACATGCAGACACAAACATGTTACGGTTGTCCCACGTGTCACATAACGTCACAATTCTCAAATTCAATTAGCCAAAATATCCAAGAGGACCGAGCGCGGGTTTGCTTCTTTACATCGGAAGCGGTAATGGTAGAATAAGCACGAACCGAAGCATCGCCGGTCCAGATGGAGGATAGCAAATGAAAAGTTTCACGCGCCTATGCAGTCGCGGGTTCATTCGTAGGGCGCCATCTTCTCTTGTTGCTCCCACGACAGCGCCCAACCTCGCGTGTTTCGCCGTGCGAGACACACGGTCAGATCGACGCAATGCCAGCCAGTGCTTCTGGCCCGGGATGCAAACGCTTCCCAGCCCCCGGTGTCGGGATGGTGATGGGAACATAAACCGACCCCGTCGCTCTACAGTTCTCACGTGTGACAGAGACCCTTTCGCTAAGTCGCTGGATACTGATTTCGGTACTAAAGGTCGCTTTGGGGGACAGACTTTCGAACTTGTGCTTTAAGGATCACAGATCCTTCGTATTTACGCCCGAAACTGCGTCACCGATATCCAGTTCAGAGAGAAGCTAAAACAGAGGCGGGGCTCAGTCGACTATGACTGCGTGGTTCGAATCTTTGCACTGGTCGCCGTGGTTTCCTAAAAGGTTTCGTGATTAGTTTAAAAGCATAAAAAATTGTGTAATGTAAAAAGAAAATCAAGATATTATTACGCAGTGTCGAAAACAAGATCCGGTGCTTGTTGTTGCGTATCTCATACCAAATTAAAATCAATTTATTCCAAATAAATTGTAAAAAATGTTGAATTAGTGATTAGGAAGAGAGGGAAAAAAAGTGGCTATTAATTTCGTTTGTATTTCCAAGCCTAAATAATGCTACTGTATATTAAAGAAACCGTGCAATCGCTCGGAGAGACAGTGTTATTATAGTCCGGAGAAACTAGGTTTTTTTTTACATCCTTTTTATGCTTTTAAATCGAATTGATCTCGAGCAATACCAGTAAATGTGAAGACTACTTCACCACGAGAAAAGAATTCAATCGAAAGCCGTAGTTTTTGAACGGGGCGCGGCTCTACTTTCAATATGTTGAATGGCTATGTAACACGCTGGCATAGGTCGGTCCCTCAACCAAAAACGCCTGTCTTATGAATCTCCCAGAATTGCTGCTAGCTGAGTTAGTAAATGGTACAAATTAAGGTGACGTTCCATATAAAATACTAATGGAAAATTTAAGATAGACAACTTCTTAAACAACAGACAACGTTAATATTAGATGAAGTATCGTCGTCATACAAATGTCTGTGCAGTGTTGTTCCACCCTTTACCTGCCAGCAATCCAAGCGGAATATTAGGAATAATAAGCCGAAGTGCCAATACAAGCAGAGAAGTTTTAATTCTGCTATACGAATTCTTGATTCGCCAGCACCTTGAATGAGCTGCGAGAGCAGGGGAGCCCTGTTCAGAATGACTGTTGATTTATCAGAGCGATTTCAGCAGACTTACCGGAATATTTCTAGGTTCTGTGTATTCGGAATAGGCTGAACCATAATTAACAGTCGTTTAAAATATAATTTTACTTACATTTTTGTAGGTTTTAATCCGGCGATGCCACAAAAAAAAAAAAAATGGAGTTTTATAGTTCACTATCCTACAAATTTTGATATATAAACATTAATTATCACCAGATTTCAGTCCTCTAAACGACGTAGGAGCTAATCTGAGGTGTGAACAACGCAATGTATCATTGTTGTTGCTGTTGGAAGTATGAGCTTGATTGCGTACAATGCAATCAGTGTTTCCGGTTTTATTATTGAACCTTTTACTTTCTGTAAAAGTTACTTATAATACACTCACGATCAGATATACAGAGGAGGAAATGCGTGATACTGTAGGACAGGGGGGGCTCGCATTTTTTACATTAGTTAACCGAATGGAAAATGAAGGAACACGATTCTGTACACCGGATATGAATGAGTTCGAGCGGAAACCGGAAATAGAATCTGAAATGTTATCTTTGTTAGGAAACACAAAGCCGATCGGAGTGGACCTACCGTCCGCTAGGCCCTACTAGTGCGACATATGGCTCTGCTCTGCTCTCTTCCACACACCGGAGAGGCCGTTTAGCAGATTATCCCTGCTGTCTTAAGCCGTGATCCGCGTGTATAGATTAGCTTGCATCCGTGAACGGAACATCGCCAAATTCTTTCAACCGTGTATCGCGCATGCGTGACGGGACTTAGTAACACAGAATTTCTACTTGGGCAGATCTCACCTTTTTTTTTTTTTTGTTTTAAATGTTAAATATTGTTCTTCCAGTGGGAGAATCGCGGAACGGTGCAGCTATTTACGGGGGGGGTGTCGGAGATAAGATGGAGACAAGAAACAGGCGAATACTGGTTTCCATCGGCAGCCATACCGGTGGACCCATTCCGACGTGCGTAAAGGGCGGGCTGTCGCCGAAAGTGGTTCTGTCAGAAGCCATGTGAAAACATAAACGGGAACTTTGAGGCCGATAAGTGTATAAGCTACGGACAAGATGGCAGTTACTGGGCACGTAAATCAGCCTGCGGTCATTGGCTAAAACCGTGTTAATTATGGGGTCGCTCAAGTGCCTCGTACCACCGCCAGAGGGAGGGGGGACTGTCTTCGTTATGTCGTTAGAAGGCGGCCGGCTTATCCACTCCCTCGTCGTAACCTTGGTGGTGACAAGCGGAGTTGCTTCAGCGCCCACCTGGTTACACCAGACGCCGCCAGTCTTACGCAAGGCGCTTCAGGGAGAGAGAGAGATTCTAGAAGTCTCGTTGCCGTTGTGTGATACGCAAAGTGTAAACGTCGCAGCCATTTCCCATACAATCGGCACTGAGACCTACCTACCTCAATCACTCTGCATATTCGCAAGCTCCCTTCAGAACTTTATTTCAGAACCACGGGAAAGCTTCCCCTTATTCGCCACGAATTATTCCTAGATTGTCGACCAGAGCGATAGGAAAATCGTTAATACAGGTTTCTGAAAACCAGGGCTGGGGGAGATGGTTCCCGACTGAAGCATGGCCGCCCGTAGTAATGGCGTCGTCTGCCCGAAGCGCGGGTTTCTCTGGGGGGGAGAGGGGTCGAGTTTGTTGGTTTAAGGATTATAAGGTGGACAGATATTGGGGCATGCGCGCGAATTATATATTCGGATGGAGCCAGAACAGCGAACAATTATGAAGCGTCATAGTTGTGCACCGTTTTGCATGACGCTGAGATCCATGTCAGAGTTGTAGAAAACTGAAAGAATTTATTCCATTTATTCATAATTATATCGCTATTTTTTAATACGAGGTTGCGCCAATTTATAGCCACGATACCTAGTATTTTAACAGTAGATAGGCGAAAGGTTTCATGTTGGTCTTAAAAACAAGGGCGGATTTTAGTGATCCTTGATGATCCAGAACAACAAAGCAATACGGATATTGGGCTCGGTATTTTGTGGATTGGTTAACTTTACATCTGCAGGTACTCTCCCTTTTACGTGGAATTCTCTAAAATTTCGAACAGAATCTTACGGCCTATGCAGTCATTTTGGGACATTTATTAGGCCGCATTTATGTCAGCCCTGCATAGACACGACTTTGGCTTTCCGTGAATACTGTTACAAATGAATCTGAGAATAAACTTGTGGTTTTACGAGTGTAAAAACCCGAAATGGAAGAAGCTACAAATTTATTTTGAAATCAGACCCACAAAGGCGTCAGAATGACAGTTTCTAGTCCCGTCTTTTAACCACCTTACGACAGGAAATACCCTGTTGATGGATGCACATAAAACAACTTAAAAAGTCGTGTTAAACTGCAAAAATAGATGAAACTACTGGAGTATTAAGAATACCTATTTAAACAATTTTAAAATGATTTACTTTTAAACAGTTAATTCTTTTTTAATGAAATTTTAAATAGGATTTATTTTATAGCTAATCATAAGAACATGAAAACTAAAATTGGGCGGCCGATGTTCCGAATACTGATTTCCTGCAATTGAAGCCGGGGTTCGAATCTCTGTTGGACCTGCTCTGTTTGGGGTACCTCGTGAGTTTTCTCTGGGCACCCCTGTTTCCTCTTTCACCTAAGGAAAAGCAGAGTTCTAGGCAGAGGGTTTTGCGCACACCTTTAAACAATTCGTATCCTGACCACCGGTCAAGAGACCGGATGTACCCGGGTAAGTTGCTTGGTCACCAAACATAATCCGCCACTGATCCTGGCAGCCAAGACAGGGCTTTCACGAGAAGAAATTAGAACAACAACAAAATCGCTTCGCTTATTTTCACATCTTGTATAATTTAAATGGAATATGAACTACACAAATACGTCCTTTACTAAAAGAAAAACAACAATGACACTAAGTTATGTTTAAATCAGTATAGATTTAGTATTACTTCAAGTCAATCGAGTGATTGGAGAACCCTTTCTTTTCTTCCAGTTTTTCTGATATTTAGAAAATTATAAAATCCTTTTTTTCTTCTTCTGTTTTTATGGTTCCATTTCGAAGAGTTCCCTGCTCTGTGAGGGAGAGTTCCATATGTCGCTTTATCTATCAACACTTCCTTTCTTATTTTTGTCTGAAGATTTTGTTTTGCTTTTATTTTCAGGCGATTTTTTAGCGGATTTCTTAGGCGTTTCGGTCTTTGCTGTCTTCGATTTTATTTGTTTGTCTTTGCCTTTTGGGGTTTTTGTTCGCGAAACAGGAGATATTTTAGTGGCTTTGGCGTTTTCCTCAACCTTATCGACATCGGTCACGGGAGAAGTTTTCGCTGAATCCATTCCCTCTGCTATTGCAAAGCCAGAGACACTTACATTTGTCGAACATCTTGGAATCTTCGAAGCTGGTTTTATGTCTAGTGTGTTGTCTTCAATAATTTTGGACTTCTTGAGGATAGGAATCTTTGATTTTGATGCGGAATCGTGATTTATGTTGGTGTTATTTATCGTCGATGTTGGTGTGTAAACTCGATTCTGTCCTTCGTCCACCAAAGTTGAGTCTAATTCTGGGAACTCGGGTGCTTCGGCCTGGGTTCCATCAGTTTCTACTCTTTCTTGTTCAATCTTGTGCGAACCTGGAATTCCAGGCTGCGCGAAGTCTATCTTCGACATTCCCAAATCATCTTCTGTCAGCGTGTCTGACAAACGGGCCCCATCACTTTGCTCCATAACTGCTGGCGGTAAAGACGAATCGCTGACCCTAGCAACCGGCGGTGGTAAAGCTGGGTCACTGACTTCAGCAACCACTGGTGATAAAGCTGGGTCACTGATCCTATCAACCACTGGTGATAAATCTGGGTCACCGACTTCGGAAGCCTCTGGTGGTAAAGCTGGGTCACTGATCCTATCAACCACTGGTGATAAAGCTGGGTCACCGACTTTAGCAGCCTCTGGTGGTAAAGCTGGGTCAACAACTTTATCAGCCTTTGGTGGTAAAGCTGGGTCACTGACTTTAGCAACCACTGGTGATAAAGCTGGGTCACTGATCCTATAAACCACTGGTGATAAATCTGGGTCACCGACTTTAGCAGCCTCTGGTGGTAAAGCTGGGTCAACAACTTTATCAGCCTCTGGTGGTAAAGCTGGGTCACCGACTTTAGCAACCACTGGTGATAAAGCTTGGTCACTGATCCTATCAACCACTGGTGATAAATCCGGGTTACTGAATTTGGCATCCTTTAGTGGTAAAGCTGGATCACTGACTCTAGCAACCACTGGTGATAAATCTGGGTCACTAACTTCAGCAGCCTCTTGTGGTAAAGCTTCTTCACTGACTTTAGCAACCTCTGGTGATAAATCTGGGTCACTAACTTCAGCAGCCTCTTGTGGTAAAGCTTCTTCACTGACTTTAGCAACCTCTGGTGATAAATCTGGGTCACTAACTTCAGCAGCCTCTTGTGGTAAAGCTTCTTCACTGACTTCAGCAACCGCTAGTGGTAAATCTAGGTCACTGACTCTAGCAACCTCTGGTGGTAAATCTAGGTCACTGACTCTAGCAACCTCTGGTGGTAAATCTAGGTCACTGACTCTAGCAACCTCTGGTGGTAAATCTAGGTCACTGACTCTAGCAACCTCTGGCGGTTGAAGCAAATTGTCGACATTTGTAATCTTTTTTTGCTTGGCACCTTCCAGCCTAATCTCTTTCACACATCTTAAGCAATGTATGATTTTTGGATGCAATTTGTTGATTTCTTCCATGCATTTTGTTTCCAAATCATATTTTTCGGCGTCTACATCGGATGCGCTGCTAGTTCTGTTTATAATTGAATAGAGCCACACAGCAAGCAAAAATAAAATGGTAATAATATGCAGCATTGTCGAAAAGTATTACATTTCCCTGCATTGAGGTGATGTTTATTTTTGAAAGATTGAACACGTCATCGGAGTGACGTCATAATAGCTTGATGTAGGATTGTTCGCTTTTTAATAAACTACGTCGATTCATTCCGATACGACAGAATAGTTCAGGTATGCTTCTTCTTTAATCACAAGGAGGTTGTACAATACCTTACCTTAAAGCCATCCTTCCTCGCTTCTAGGATCTTTATGAATTCCTCAAGTATTTATACGCACATGACTGTTTAATTAGCGTGAAGCCGCAAACCGTCATATTTGTGACGACAGAACACGTGTTTGTATTATTTCTATTATCGCAAAAGGGTTAAAGGCCATTATCTCTTGTTCCGGATGAGAGCTCATCTTTACTAATTTTCCCCTTTAAAAGAACAACAACAAGGTTTACGACTTTATTTATACCTGGAATTAGTCTCATGCGAATATCACATAAATGGAGGGTCTTTAGGGTTTATTGAAGATGAAGTAAAGATGACTTTTTGTCACGTGACTTACAAAGCCCCCCCCCATATATATATATTAGTTACGCACCGTATGCGTTTAATACCAGTCTATTCCATTGACTTGGAATTTTATTACTGAAAGAACATTTTTTCTGTATCGGCCGAGCTACAACTTTAGTAAATACCTAACTACAACAATCAGCTTCGTTCACTGATGAAGTCTCGGAGCTCTGGTTATGCTGGAAAGCTGAGGATTCTAAACTTCAAGGTGGCGAAATTTACTCGCTTTACTTTTTGAATACTCCAAACAGTTAACAGTTAAAGCCCTTTAATATTTTAGTATCTTTTTTGAAGTTTATCAGCGAATATTGGCGAGGGGGGGGGGAGTCAGCCATTACGATTATGGATGTACCACAGTTTAGCAAGATGGAAGACAACGCGACCTTTCACGGTCACAGCAGCAGTACAAACAAATTTGCCGGGACTTTCGAATACAAATAACCGTTCTTATGTTGGTTCTCTGCGTTTTGCTCCTGTCTTTTCGTTATTTTATTATTTTTTTAGAAAAGTGAAGGCGGTCCTCTGACCAAGCCCTGCCGTTGGTCGTCACCATGGCGGCGTCACCAGGCGGACGGAGCCGCGGAAACAAACGAGCTTTCACGAAACGTCCGACATCTTCCGCTAGGGGAAGTAACTCTGCGAGTCACGTTGTTTTCACGCCGTAGTCGATATAGATTCCGTGATAATGGCTTCGTTGCGTTTCATTTCGCCTCAGAAATGAACGAATGGAGCGAGAGGGGATCCACGGTGCTCGGGGCCTACAAATGACCAATTACACACACACACACGCACGAACGCGCGCGCAGGGGTTTATCCGCGCTCCAGGCTGGTGTTAATATCTAGTACTTAAATCGCGATACCCGGAATGTGATAGAGAAGGAGATCGCGAAAACAGTTCGTTATCGCCTCCCAGCATCTTCCTCGCTGCTGTTTGCAATATTTCGGCAACACCGCGGTGTATCGGGGACAGAGAGGGAGGGGGAGGGGGCAGATAAACCCCTGTTTTATGAGCTACCAGGAAGAGTAACGGAGAATATTGACTGCGGCCTCCTTCCAGATCTTCGAGAAAAAAGCGGATTTATCTCGGCTCGTTCCAGTGAATTATACACAGCGATCGTTTAATAAACAATTTGTCAGGGAGGCTGAATAACTTCGCTCGCCGGCCGCGTTTATCTCTCGCAACCCCCTCCGTGTTTTGTTTTGTTGTTGTTGTTGTTTTTTTTGTTTTGTTGTTGTTTTTTCCTTGTCTGTGTATAACGGCAAAGCAGCTGTCCGCTTTTAGCGGGTGTTAAATTCTTTGATGTACGATGACACGTGTAACAAACATTCCATCGCTGGAGTTATGCTCGGCCGAGATTTACGAACGGCTGATGGCTTGGAAGTTGGAGAACTGATAAACAGGCCAGGGAAGTGCGACGGTGCTGCTCCCGGCTGCCAGGATAATAGAGATCACCACCACCACCTCTTCCCCATCTCTCTCTCTCTCTCTCCATCTTCTATTCTCTCTCTCTCTCTCTCTCTCTCTCTCTCTCTCCTCTCTCTCTCTCTCTCTCTCTCCCTCCTTCCCTCTCTCTCTCTCTCTCCCTCCTTCCCTCTCTCTCTCTCTCCCTCATTCCCTCTCTCTCTTTCCCCCGAGTTCTATTCTGCCGCATCCAAAAAAATAACCATTAGTTATCTCCCTTTCCGCATAAACAATCTTTAAAAAAATTATATTGTACACACACACACACACACACATATATATATATATATATATATTTCAAAAGCGTTAATAATCGACTCTTAATGTTAGAAGCGAGTAAACATTCTAAATGCTATTTTATCTACATAGAAGGAGTACAATCGTATATAAGACATCTGTTATCAACAGCCGAAAATAGTCGCTCACCCAGTTTAGAAATCTCGTGCAAGTTTTACGAGGACATTGTTTTTATTTTTACTCAAGTAAAAAGAAAAAAACAAACAAATATTGTTGCTTCCAACCTCTCCACGGCACGATTGCTAAGAGAGGAGCCCTTGTGTACGTCTGGAGGCTGTCAGCCGCCTCGTGTGGTTATTTCAGGTTGGAGGCCTGGGTTCGACTCCCGATTCGGAACGGGCTCGATTTCTTCTTGGTTTTCTTTATCAAACGTCCGCATTAGTTTCTTTCGGGTGGGTACTCCAGTTTCTCCCACATCTGAAAAGATAGCGTTCTGGGAGACGGGGATCTTTGGTACACGTGATGAATGTTCGGCGGGTAGACCCTGACCACGACTCAAGAGATCGCCCCCTGGTGGATTTGCTCGGTCACTAAGACTGGTGCCCGCTCCGTTTTTTGTATGTTGTTGTTGTTGTTCTTTTTAGCTCCCTGCTTCGAGGCTTCCACCAGACAGGCAGAAGGAGCAGAACGTCCGGGGTGTTACGGTTACTTTTAACGTGACAAAAGCTGCTCTGGTCCCCTCCAGAACTTTCCTTAAAGGAACGGCGGAGAGGAGTCTCAGAAAATCAATGTTCGTCCGCATCGTCTCATTAAGAGAGCTGCTTCATTCCAAGAGGTGACATGACCGAAGTCTCTCGCGTTCTCATGGTGTAGGGACTCGGAAATAGATGTGGAAAGTGAAGACGGCCGCAACTGTCATGGTGATGGCAGCCTCTGGCCTTAGTAAGGAACGGATGACGACAAATCCCATTATGATGCCGGGGTTAACATAGAGAGACCTGTGGAAGGTGGAACAATTTGGACCAACGCGGGCAATACGTACGATGTCCATAAATTTAAATAAGCACCCCAAGTCTTCATCACAGGATCACGAATTAGACTCGCTATTTCATGCATGAAGTACACTCTGACGGAACCTCAGTTATAATAACAAGCTCTATTATTCCTAATAATATTATAAGTTGTGGATGGATCTTGGAGCAAGTAGACGAGTTTCGGTTTGCTGAAATTATCAAAAGATAACTTGCGGATCTGCCTACATTATCTTACAATATTTTTCCATATCGGCAGATCATCTTTACTCCATCCATCTTTTTCTTTTTAATTACTGCACTAAGATTTTACAAAAATGATCGTTTTCAGATTTATTATTATTAACTTGTCACTATTTCGAGACTAGTACCAAGGCGATAAGCCATCCATACTGTTA
Source organism: Nautilus pompilius (assembly GCA_018389105.1). Taxonomy (NCBI): domain Eukaryota; kingdom Metazoa; phylum Mollusca; class Cephalopoda; order Nautilida; family Nautilidae; genus Nautilus; species Nautilus pompilius. The sequence continues at coordinate 1,027,199 of JACATO010001900.1, forward strand.
TGTTGAATATTGGTTGTTGTCACTTTTCTCAGGATTCGGGCACTGCCGAAAACTAGAGCGTTTTTTTAATATGTAATGGGTGTTCTATGACTCTGATATTCTTTCAGTCCATTCCTTCATTGATTCCGACACAACTTCAGGATAAATTCTGGTCCGATGCTTGCTTTCAGGTACTCCATTCGTCTAACTCCTATTTGGAGGTCTATGTACCCTCTCGCATTGTTCGCTACATCACAGTGGCCGGACTCAGCGGTTTGGGACGATAACGCCAAGTCAGTTAGCAGCAGTCTTACCGTCTGTGTTCACCCGGGTGTCCCACATATAGAACCCGCTGGCTTTCTGTCTTCATGCGTGATGATTATTTAGAAGTACCTGCCTGTGCCAGATGTGAGTATTCAGCCAAGCCTGCCATTGACTCTTGAGGGCAAGTCTGAGTCTTCTTACGTACTTCTTCCTAATTTCCATCGCTTCTCGATCGTCTTCACCACTCTCGTAGACAGATGAATATTTATACAATCCTTCAAGTTTCCTTATGGTATTAATGCCGCATACATCTCAGTTTCCCGTCAATCAATGTAACTTTGGCGCCTCTATCTAAGACGAATTCCGTCCTGATGTCACCACTAAATATCTTGGCTACCTTTAGCCTTTTCTGTTTGTTTGTCTTTCGCATAAAACTTGACATCGTCCACATACAGCGCATGTTTGACAGTTACGTTTTGTCTGTAGAAAGAATCCTCCTGAATTATACACTAATTTATGTGTATTCCGCTACACCCCTCCTCCATGCTGGCATTCTTGTTCTTCATTTCGACAACACGCACTTCGCGATCTACTGAAGAATTGGGCTCAGTTTAAGCAATTCCATGCATACGTGCTATTAAATGCTCTTCTATAATCAAGTCTTCGCCATCTTATTAAGGAGCAGTCGGTTTTTACAACTGTATGACCGATTTCTGCATCCTTTCTATTTTATTAATAAAATGTTATCCATCAGATGTTGGCAGGATTTCTCTATAATCGTCGATGTTAAACCGTCTCTGTTTAGTTGGAAGACAGGAAATTGGCAAATAAATTTTTTTCCGATTTTGTTTTGTCGGCGAAATCAGTCGTCGTCGTACATGGTGTTAATTCTGGGTTACAAATGATGCTGGAGAATTCGTTTGCCAGTATGGCATGACGGAGGAATATTAAGTTCTTTAACAAAACAGAATGTTTAACTTTGCCCAAACCGTTTTTGTTTCCAAGTTCTGTAACCTAAGAACTGCTTACTTTACTTCATCCTGTGAGACGCCATTCTAAGCTTGGTTTTGAAGGCGTTCATTCTTCTACATTTGCCATTGAATCCACTCAGCGTTTCCAATGTACAGCGTTTCTTCTTCCAATCTGCTTTCCCAGAATTGTTGTATCTACTGTACGTTCAATGGATCCTTTACTTCGTCCAACACCTTTCCAAATTCTACGCAGAATTTCTCAGAGTCAGATGCGAGCCCTTCTGCTGGTGCTATTTGCCTCCGTCCCTCAGTGTTCTCTTCAAGATTTGTCGACCGATTACCTTATATCGCCGGCATTGTGCTTCTCCTACTGGTGATTCTGTGCTTCTCCTACTGGTGATTCTGTGCTTCTCCTACTGGTGATTCCATCGATTTTCATACCCGTTTTCCTTCCGTTTTGGTCCAGACGGTGTTTCCATTTTTTCTCCTTTCTCCCCACTCTAATTTTTGCGTTATACATTTCCCGTGACGGCCATAGCCGTAGCGCAGGTGGGGCAATTCAAGGTGTGCAGACTCTGGTGCTTCCCCTCTCTTCCAGAACGCGGTTGGCCAAAGTTTGGGGTTCCCTCTGCTGTTATGGCTTCGTTGTTTATATGTCACTGAAGATTCGCCTTCCACCGGCGTGATATAAATTTCTCCCACTTCTGATGCTTTCTATCACGGTCACAAACGGTGTACTTTCAACACCAGGTAGGTATATACATCCCCTCCACCTCCTCAGCCTCCTCCGGTGATTCTATTCCTTGCATTGCGCTTCCTTCTTCATCCAGCGCCGATTCTGCTGCGGGCTGTCGCTTGTTGAGTTACCTGTGCAAGGCGCTGGCTTTTCCTTGATCTCGCTCCTAGCGTCCACTAATGGCCGGGAGTTCGGATTTCTATGTCGCCACAATTGTTACATCTTTTTCTTGTGTGTGTGTGTGTGTGTGACCCCTCTACTAGGGCGGTGGATGGTTCTCCTGAACTACTATTTAATCACCCCTTTATATTCCTCCGAGACTAATTACCCCCCCACACACACACACACCCGTATTTCCCGGAAGTTGCTGAGTGGCAGGGTCGAGCCGAATTCCGCTCGTTACGGCTACCTGTCGTCTCTCCAGCAGAGAGGCTTGGGATAAATTATTTCCTGGCTTTCGGTGAAACAGAAAGGGCATTCGGTTCCTCCCGGAAGCCGGGTGGTTATCACCCTCCAGTCCGGGCTGCAGCTAAAGAGGGAGAGAGTTTGTTCAGAAGAGAAGCTCGGTCCCGCTCAACGATTCGACAGTGTACCACCAACAGGTTTGTCAGCACACGAAACTACAAAGGATCGGGGGGGGAGGGAATCGGCTGGCAGCCGAGGTAGCGAGAACCGCCGTCTAGGGAACTCCTTACACACTGGCAGAATAGATTATAGGCAGAGTCTAATTAATTAGATAAAGCGGTACAAATGGCCTGTGGTCTCCAGGGTCGTGCCTCAGGTATTCTGGCTAGTGGGTGACACCTTAATGAACAGTCTTTGATTATATTAGAAACTGGAACTCGCGGAAACGCATTCCATCGCGACTTTACTGCCGAGCTGGGCTCTTCGAGAGCCCCCGAGCAGTACACAAAAACTGCAGACTCCAGAGGGGCGAATTTCAGCCGCGAAGAGTTAACGTCGGGCGGGAGTATCCTCCCTTCATCGGGTTTCTGTTGGGGAGGGGACCTAACTCGACCAAAAGAGCTCCCCGCCGCCTGTAGTCAAGTACGTCATCCCAGCCGGCGTTACCAACAGCAACACCAGAACAAACATGGCGTCTCATATCTACACATTTTTGTGTTTGCAATACTATTTATTTATTCCTCCATTTTACTGCCTCTATCAGAAAGCAAAGCGCCGTGTTGCCGTGCTTGTAGCAAGCGGGTCTAATTCTGGCATTCTCCTCTATAATTTTCGGAGTGCTCTGTCTTATTTGTTTATTCATCCATTCTAAAGATGCTCAACTGGACTTTTAAAACACGTATAACTTTTTTGTTTTTTTGTGATCAATGTTTATGTTATATCGTCTTATACTGTATCCTACGTACAGGTTTTATGCGCATGCATGTGTTACTAGCACACGGTCTACGTGCTTATGGCCATCGTGAATCACTAATATTTACAGTCTGTGGTGTGGACGAGCTCCGAAACGGCTCTGGCCCTCTCAGGAGAACTGATGGCTATTCGACACGATGACCAGCTCCCTGAACATTTTAGACTTTGAATCTAACTTAATGGTGAAAGTTACCCTCCCAGAGCGGGTTTATCTCCAGCGACCCCAGACGGACCACGTGGTCAATGGAGAAGCCGGAGGGGGTAGGTTTACGTCAGAGATCGAGATGGGATAAGCTGAGCAAAAAAACGCGATTTAAATCTAGGAAGTTCCTTCTTTTTAATTATCAGCGAACCTGTTGTTATTTTACTAAACAAAAACACGTGGAACTGTAAAAACAGATATATTTCTAATTGAATTTCAGGGGGGAGTGTGTTTGGCTTTTAGTTTGAAAACGTTCATACAAACAGTAACTGAGTTTTTGGGGTGATAGCTGGCGATTTTCGGCGAGAAGTGGTAAATTATCAGGTGGAAGAGAGAGAGAGAGAGAGATGGAGAGAGAGATGGGGGAGAGATGAGAAGAGTGGAGAGAGAGGAGAGAAGAGAAGAGACAGAGAGAGGGAGAGAATATGGGGAGAGAGATGGAGAGAAGAGAGAGAGAGAGATGGAGAGAGAGATTGGGCAGATCGCTGGGAGCGATCTAGATCGAGCTCTCTCTCGCGCTCGCTCGATCTCTATCTCTCGCATCATCTCTCTCTCTCTCTCGAGCTAGATTTACTCTATCTCTCTCTCTCTCGCTCTCTTCTCTCGCTCTCTCATCTCGCTCTTCTCTTCCTCTCTATCTGTTCTCGCGCTCTCTCTCTCTCTATCTCTAGCTCGATCGCTCTCTCTCTCTCTATCATCTCCTGTACCGTCCCTCTCTCTCTCTTCCCTCATTTTCTCGCGTCTCTATTTCTCGCATCTATCTCTCTCGCTCTTTACTCTTCGCGCTCTATCCTTTCTCGCTCTCTCTCTCTCTCCTCTCGGACTGCTCTCTCGCTCTCTATCGCTCCTCTGTCTTTCCCTCCTCTCTCTCTACTCTCATCGCCTTTCCTCTCTCTCATCTCTCTTGCTCTCTCTCTTTCTCTCGCTTCTTCTCCTCTCTCCGCCTCGCTCTCTGCTCATCTCCTCTCTCTCTCTCCATTCTTCCGCGTCAAATAGCATTTCCCTTATTTCCCCCGTCCTTTTGCATGTAACGGACCTAGAAACATGCTCCAGTTTAAAGAGTTTTCCATATACAGCGTAAATTCCAACTACCCCTCCTTTATTTTACTGATCAACCACAAAAAAGTAAGAAGAGAAGGGCGAACATCTGACGGTGATCTCGTTAATCGGAATATCAGGTCTACTAGTTTAGCTGCATTTTGCTCGGCTTCAGATGCTGTGGAGTAAACCAGCGTAGATGACCTTCTTGACTCGCTAGCTAAAAGGGGTCCTTCGATATGACGGGTAACGTAGATATAAACTGAGAATGGATTCTAGCTTTACAAAACTGCGCCATTTAGGGACAGAAACCATGTTTATAATGTTCGATAAAGTCAGTAGAACCGGGGATATTTTATTAAAGGGTAGGATTATAATTCTAAAAGGTTTCTCGGCGCTGCTGAAGTATCTTTGAATG